>JBAMYA010000015.1:8540523-8552457 GCA_037176975.1 Arrhamphus sclerolepis | reverse complement strand
ATCAAAACTTTATTTATATAGCACTTTTCCTACAAAAAAATGCAACACAAGGTGCTTTACAAATTTAAAAGCAATGTCCCACTACCCCCACCCCCCATACAATGGGGGGTGTTATGAGGCGATGGGTTTCCTGGCTTCCCTGAAGGACATGTTACAGTTACAAAATATCAGAAAAAAGTCCTGTTATCAGATGGAAAAGTTAGCAAAGTGACATCAGTGAGCAACACTGAGGGCTATGTTGATGAATGTTAATGTTAGCAACATTAGCAAACTAGCTAACGTAACAAATGTTATTGATTAGCAGTAAGAGATAAAAGTTGAAGAATGGGAGTGAACTGGAGTGAACAACAATGGTGGCAGACGGAAAGCAGGGTGCCCATAAATTTAAGTCTATGCATCAGTGACGATGTAAAAATAGCATACTTTTCATTTATGGGTGCCTGCTTTCCATTTTTGTTGACTCGAATGTATAGTGGGAAATATCTTCTACCCCTTTTGAAGTGTGGTCCTAGACTGGCTTCATTTGGAGGACTGTGTGGCTCTCCCCCTTTGCCCTTCCCCTCTTCCAAAATGGAAGTGAGATAGCCCTTCCTCTCATGTGAACGCGCAAAACCGAGGGGTAGGGCTAAGGGGTAGGCCTAAACCACGACTTTCCTCCATGAATGTGGCTTTGTAAGTGATGCTTTTTGACATTTGCAGGTAAGAAATGCAGAGCAGACGAGGGTGCCCTCAGAGAGGAGGGAAAGTACAAGCACAGAAACCGAACAGCAAGCACCCCGGCTGGGAATTTCAGATTTCACGTTTCTTCAAGTGCTTGGCAAAGGGAGCTTTGGCAAGGTGAGAATGACATGGGAGGATTCAAAGAAATGCTCTGTTTAAATCTGATAAATGAGGTGGAAAGTAAAACATGGAACTTTCTGGAGGAGTTTAATACTAAAATATTCGGTTGTTGCTGTAAATATTAAGTCATACAATATTTACCTGAAAATATAAGTATTGAAAGTATTGTGCACATGCACAATGCTATAAAGGTGCAACTTTAACATTAGGACAAGTTTTAAATGTACAGCAAAAAGTAAAAATGAAACACTGCGCCAGAGTGCTTACATCACCATTGAGCGCGATTTCAGTAATTGGCTAAACGTATGCATTAATTCATAAAATCTGGGAAGCCATTGGCTGCAGTCGTAGACAGCAGTTATTGAAGTAACAAATGTCTTGGTTAAAATTTCCTACACACAAGATTAAAAGAGGCGATAAAAATGAGAAGTAAATAAGTTCCACTTTTGTTCTCCACATGACCATTTACTTGTACACACATAAAAGTTGCTAACTAATCTAAACTAATCTTGCCCGACAGATGTTTTTTTTTTAGATGTTTAATTATAATGATCATGATGAAGCTATCACTCTCGAAAGTGTCAAAGAGCATATGGGAGTTTCAGAAAACTGGTGTGAACATGTTTTTTTTTTTTAATTTCTTTTAAAAGTGAGACCTTTTGGCATAGAAGAAGCTTTAAAAACCCAATACATAAACCAAAATGGGAAGTCTGGTGGAATTAGCAGCAGCATAATTTCTGGGGGTTTTTTGTTTTTGTTTTTTTTGCTAATTTTGGGTTTCAATAGTGTTAAATCAATAAAAGCTGAAGAGGAACTTCCACATTTTCAAGATCTACTAACAGACAATATCAGGGTGTCTGTGCAGCGGAAGATTGGTAGAAGATAGGTGACATAAAAAAATGAAGAAGCATGAAAGTATCTTTATTACAGACAAAGAAACAATTGTAACATTTAGGTTATAGAAACAATTTAATAACTGTATTTGCATGAAACATCTAATATTAGGGCTGATATGATATTGTTGCACAGCTTTGACTCACACTAACTAGAATTTGTCTGAGGGTTTTTGTTACCAAAGATGGATTACCTTATTAAATCTAAAGATTCACTTACTGGGGCAACAAAAGGTCTTACTTTAAGGGTGCTTTTACTAAAGACAGTAAAGATACTCATGGTTTACTTACCCAAAAGAAATTTCTATCAGTGAATGCCAAGAACTAAAGAATTCCTGCAGGTTTACCATAGACTATGTAAAAACAACTGGACAAAGCTTCTGTGATGCCACTCAGGTTTTTGAAGAGTGACTTTGAAGACATATTTTAAGCTTATGAAGGATACCAATATGGCAAGAACTGACTCCATTTATAAACCTTCCGTTTGTCCAACAACAGGGAAATGAGGAAATGTAGAAACTTTACAGTCTGGTAGAACAAGACCAACTTAATTTAGTTACCACAAGCTGCCCATTTTAACTTTGTTTGGCTCGTGTTAATCAAATATTGATTTCAAGGTCTGAAACAAAAACTGACAGAGAAGAAATGAGGTCCGTTAGAAATCAAATCCACCTCTGTCAGAGCAGCACTTCTCCCTGCACAAAACCCACAAGACTTCGGCCTCAACTTCTCCCTTAAACCCTTCAAGGCCAATCCAAAGCTGGTTGTAGCGGTCTTTTAGTACTAGCAACAGCACAACGAGCCATTTTATCTTCATCTGAAGAGTGATTATGCTCTCCTGGCTTTTTTATTTTCAGTTCAAATGAAAGATGCTATGCACTAAGTAGCTACAGTGATGGTAGCTAACAGTTAACAACAAAAATATGCTTTTGTCACTCATAAAACTATAGCCCTAATTATATTTGTGGCATAACACACATACACACACCTTCTAATACACACACACAGTTGTCATGAATGTGAAATGTAGCTACAGAGACCAAAACTATTTATGTACTTTGCTAAACTAATCACAAAAAATAGGGAAATCCTTGTTTGGTAGATTCTTTCTTTTTTGTAACAATGCTTATTGGCAATAAATTTTAGGCCAATGTGAAAGCCTGATTATTTCCCTTTTTTTTTAAATGGTGCCACATTTTTAAGGAACATGCATTTGTGAGATGAGCAGCAAAACTGACTATGTGGGTTTTGTTTTTGGTTTTGGTTTTTGTGCTGTTTGGTAGATTGGGTGATTGAAGTATTAAGAAAGAAATAAGACATATTGGTAACTGGAGATTTTAGATGTATTCATTTAATGAACAGGAACCTCAGTGGTGTGTGGAAGAACCATACAGAGCCACAGCAGCCTTGTACCTCCTCCTGCTGGTCACCAGTCTGGTCACACACTGCTGTGGGATGGCATCTCACTCTTCAACCAACATTTGTTGCAAGCCAGCCAACAGGGCAGAGAAGATTTGGTAAAACTTTCATGGGTGCAACCTTCAATCTAAGCTCTGTTGCTCATCCCACAAATGTATGTCCCTTACAAATGAGACATCATTTAAAAAGGAAATAAACAGGCTTTACAAAAGTCTAGGATTTATTGCCGAGATGATTTGTTACAACAAAGAAATAATCCAGTTCCTTACTGCTGTGCTTAGTTTATGTTTTATTTTCTGTTATAAAATTGGACATGAGAGGGTCAGTAGAGGTCGACTTCCTTTTGAAGCCAGCCACTAGTAGTCAGTGGAGGAACTACACTTTTCTGTATGACTATGTTGAGCAAACAGGATGTAGACCCTTGAAAGTTTACATACTGCCGTGGGGGCGGCCCTTTTACTGTTGTGTGTCTGTCGTGTCTGCAGGTGATGCTGGCAAAACTAAATGGCAAAGACCGTGTTTTTGCTGTAAAGGTGTTGAAGAAGGACATAATTCTACAGGACGACGATGTCGACTGTACCATGACAGAAAAGCGGGTCCTGTCCTTGGCCCGCTGTCATCCCTACCTCACACAGCTGTTCTGCTGCTTCCAGACGCCGGTAGGTACAACATGGTTGCACTTGCATGTTTTTCAGTTTCATGCATTTGGGGGCTCATCTTTACTGTACCAATCAGACTGGTTTCTGTTTTCTTCTTAATGCTGTTACGTCCTTCATGTTGCATTTCTGCAGTTGGTCAGCAGATGGCAGCAGATTACCTGTCTTGTATCAGGATACTCATGAGCTGCTTTACTTACTTGAATCATTTCAGGCTTTCTATAAGGGAAGAGCTGACTCATGGTTTTTGTAACTCAACCATGTTGGGTTGTTTTTAAATGAGCATTTTATTCCATTAACTGGTTTCTGAGCAGTTGTGCTGTGCAAATGCCATTGCTTTCTTTTGAGAACAAAAGTGAAAATTGCTATTTAAAAAAAAGGTTTTTGGCTTAAAACTTACAATGTACATGTGAAATAGTTGCTGTAACAGGAAAACAACAGTTTAATGAGCAACTGTTGCTCCATCTGTGGGAAAGTATATCTCTACTTTTACCAGTTCTTCCTCAGAGAGTTGTTTTTCAATGTAACAGTTTGTCATCATCTTAACAGGAAGCAGCATCTTTTCTTGCATGCCACATTGAGTGTTCATCCTGGAGGTTGAGACCAAATTTTACAAGAAATCAAAGTACCTAAACAAAGGAAATCCCAAAGCAGCCTTTCTTTGGTGGTAAATTTTAAGACCCGGGTGCAGGAATTGTTACTTTAAAGCTTAAGCAGAATTCTCTTGGTGGAATTTTAACATTTCGAGGCAAACATATTTGAAATAAAATCGTGCTTTCACCTTTGAGCTCGGTAGTAAAGATTTTAACATTGTATTTCCATCTAAGTTAATAAAAATGTACAGCCAGGAAGATTCTGTACGTTTGAGTCTGACCACACAGAGTGCTCCTTTCTTTGCCTATGTCACAATCCTTTATAAGACACTGCACATTCACAGTAATTTCTAAAAGAAACTACACCCTGTTTTTCATTTCTGAGGTTTCTCTCTCATATTACTGCAATTGCTGGCCTAAAGACACATCACTGTAAGTCACAAACTGAAACCGAGTCAGCTATGCATCAATGTTCAGATCACTTCACCAAACAGATCTGTAAATCATGTCCTCCCGCAGTATTTTTTTTTTTTTTTTCTCCCCAGGCTTCCCATTTTCTAGATCACTTATCGACCATAGTCTGTAATGAGAAAAGAAAGATTTATGGGTTTTATTAGCATTTCCATTTTTTTCTGACTTGTGACTGTGGTTGGTTGCACAGAAACTTATTAAACGGACATCAGAAATTTATGAGGAGCAGCCATCTACAATCCTTGAGGCAATCACACAATGTCCACAGTCACTGATTTTATTTTATTTTATTTTATTTTTTAATAAGATGGTAACCTCTTTGATGCTGCAGTTATCTGTGTGCATCTGTGTAAATGTCACCTCCTAATTTGTATGTCAGGACCGTCTCTTCTTCGTGATGGAGTTCGTTAATGGTGGAGATCTCATGTTCCACATCCAGAAGTCCAGGAAGTTTGACGAGGGCAGAGCGCGTTTCTACACAGCGGAGATCACGTCTGCTCTCATGTTCCTGCACAGCAAAGGCATCATCTACAGGTTGGAATCAGGCACATGTACAGAAATAAAGCTTCGCTCTGCTACAGAAAAGACAACAGTGTGTGCGCAGGATGTTTTCTCAAGCTTGTTGGATATTAGAGTGTAATGTGTGTCTTAATAGCCAGACGTCATATGAAACTACTTGTCTGAAAACTCTGTGCAAAAACTGAGATTTTGCATGATTATCATAGAAAGTACTACAGCTTGTGAAAACAATACATTGTGATGCTCTTTTTTTAATCTGTGTCCCTTGCTTGTCCCTAGGATTGAGAATATTTGGATATTTGGAGCTTGAGTCACACTCGGGATGAAAAGTTCTGTCATTTCACCATCTGCTGCAATAAGTTTTAGCGTTAGAGGTGCAAGAAAAAGTTTGAACCCTGTAGAAATCAGGATTTGTGCTTTGATTACACATAAACGCCGTTGCTTCTTCATCTAGGTCACAGTGGATGTGTGAACCTCTGTGCTTAAAGGCCTTTCTAAAAATTACTTGGAGTCAGGTGTTGCGCGAAAGACGATGAGATTGGAATGTGAGATGTGTTCGTCCTTATAAATATGGACATACAAAGTGTAGTTGCTGTCTGAGTGAGCTCTTCTCAAGACTGGTTGGTATGAACTATGTCTCTCTCTCTCACAACAAGGTTCCAGAGTTGTGCAAAGCTGGAAAATGCCACCAAAGCATTTCTAAACAGCATGTTCATCAGCGTACAATACTACAGAAGAAAATCTGAACTGTCGGTACTCCCAGTAGGCGTGGATGCCCTACAAAGATCTAGTGCAACATTCAAATGCATGCAGGGTTGTCAGAGGAGTAAAACAACTCGAGGCTAGCAACAAATCACATCAACAAATTTTTACAACTTGCCTACATCTTTTCTTTTGCCCATTTCAAGAAAAGGAAAAAAAGAAGAATGAATTCAGTCCACCAGGGCTCTTCTACAACCCTCCTGAAGCATGTTAATGTGTCATATGAGCGTTAAAATGTCATGGCTTGATGAATTGAGGACCAAGGTTTGAGGCTTCTTTCTGCAACCATTTAAGCATCCAGATCATTTAAAGGGTAATAACACACAGAAACCACAGAACAATATTTGAAGCTCATTATAGGCTGGTTGACAGTGAGCCAAGGCACACAAGTAAATCAGCAACCAAAGGGCAGATATGGTTGTTTTCAATTCACCAATCCAGAGCTCAGAGCTCAAATCAGCTGAGCTTTTACAGCATGATTTATGCCTGGATTACACTGAACACATCTGAGATGAAGAGAGACGAGTGTTGTGAAAGAATTGGGGTAAAATCTTTCATTATGGCTCAGAAGTCATGCAACCAAAAGACCGACTGAGATAATTTTCTGTCAGAAATTCTGCAGCTTTGTCTTCTGACAGAAACATTCAAAATGAAACCTAAAATGACAGATTGATTAATGCTCTCGAATCATGACCAAGACCACATTTGCCTTCCCCACTTCTTGTTTTATTTGTTTTTTTAAATGTATTTTCCACACATCAAAGTTGCCACTATGGTGTGGTTAGGTTTTTTTTTGTTAGTTTTGGGTTGTTGTTTTTTTTAATCTGATTTTTGATTGGTTACTGTGAGTGCATGCTGATTATGATCTTCTACACCTGTCGAACCCCCACGATTCCAGTGGTCTCATCATTATGAAGTCCACTCATACCATTCATGACGTCATACCCAAGATTCAGCAGGAGTTTCTTTGTCAAAACATCCCAGAAATATTGAAAAACCAAAAGCGATTCAACAGATCACACTTTGTTTTCAGTAAATATACAACCTGCACATTTTCTTTGTGTGTGGTAAGTTTAGTCAGAGTTTTGTTCATCTACACCAGTGTTTTTCAACCCTGGTCCTCAAGGAACGCTGTCCTGCATGTTTTAGATGTTTCCCTGCTCAAGCACACCTGGCTCTAATTAGTGGGTCATTGACAGACTTCTGTAGACCTTGAAGACAAGCTGATGGCCATCCAATCAGATGTGACTGAGCAGAGAAACATCTAAAACATGCAGAACAGTGTGCCTTGAGGACCAGGGTTGAAGAACACTGGCCTAGACATAGTCTCTATTATCCATATAATCAAGAAAAAAATATTTATGACTCTCTGTGGCAGTCGTGGTGATCTTACCAATCTCTTTCCAAATGGGATCCTTTTACTTTCAAATTCTGGTTCCCACGATTTAATTTAAAACAACTCTGACCAGTTCTGAATGTTTACTGAATGAAATAAATTCTGTATGACAGAGGCCAGGTCCTAGGAACTGTATTCTTACTGATGTCTGTCTATGGTCATCTATCCCAATTTAATTTGAGAAACGTTAAATCAAGAACTAAAATTATAAGCACAGAAATTATTAGTTTTTACCCTAAAAAAAAATAGTCCGAACACACCTGAGAATAAACAGTGGGAATGAAGTCTTTGCTGTTTACTGCACCGATTACTCTCATCAGTGTCTGCTGAGTTCATGTTTGATCCTTTATGGTCTCCAGTTTTATCTGCAAAAACCTTGCTTTACTGACGGATCGAATGTGTTTGTGGTATTTGAGCGACGAATGCCAGGTTCACACCGTAGGATTTTTATAAGATTAATTCAAGTCACATTGCATGACTTGAAATCAGCAAGAAGTTAATTTACAGCATGTTACACTGTGCGATTGAATGTACAACATTGAATTGTGGCTATGACAGAAATAAATCCAAGTGTATTTCAGGCTCTAACCAATGTGTCATTGCGTCAACGTGCACCATTACCAGGTTGCTGCTAATGTGCTAATGCAACAATGATTTGAAAGCTGTTGTTGGTGTAGCGGCGTTCGTGTGCTTTGAAAAGAAAAGAAGTAAAATCAAGACAAAAAGTGGCTTTCTTCTTTCCTTGAGTTATGCATTTCTCTCTTCCCATTTCTTTATTGTATTTGGCGCTGTTGTTGCTAAGCTACTGTGCCATGCCAACTCGCTGATGTTTGTTATTTATTTCACTAGGCATTTCTATTGGTTGGTTAGCTGACAGAGATTGTAGAGGCAGCAGCACACTCTGAGACGACTCGAGATATTTGTTGCAGCCCGTCTTTGTTTGAAATACGGTTCTATCTTTTATCTTTGTAAACCAAAATCATACAGTGTGAACCCAACATGGTGATTTAAGTCTTAAATCTTACTGCAGAATGTAACAATATTCTCACTACCAACTGCTTGAGTACAGTGTTTATGAATGAATGGCTGGACCTGCTTGACCTAAATGGCAGGAGTCTTGTAACCCTGAAGTTGTGACATCGTGTGGATATTATCCATGGCTTTTTTGGCATGTTGTCCGTTTAGCTCTGGTTGGTGCCCACCAAGATGGTTCCTCAAGTCACTTGAAGTGACTGCTGCTGCAGACTGGGCCGATTAGTGGATAATTTGTAGTAAGCCACATGCAGCACAAATGGTGAAGCCACACTCTCATTAATTCTGTTAAGAGTTCAAAAACAATTCCCCTGTTCTTACATTAGTTGGAGCATTTGTAATTTGCTGAATCAACAGTTTTTTTTTTTTAGAGAAATGAATTTTGCAGACGTCTGCATTATTTTGAACTGACTCATCCAGTTGTGGCAACATGGCATTAGCAAAGCAATGGGATCAGCATATATAACTCTGCTCTCTACAGCAATGAATTATCTGTTTTTACTTATGTTTTTGCTGTGTCCAGCATGTGGTAGGAACAGTGTGTGCGTCTGCCATTTTAGATGTGATGTTAGTGGTTGATATTCTAGACACAAGGATGTCAATTTGGTCCCTCTTCAGGTTTTAACGAATGATGTAATAGGAAATGATGACCTCAACCAATAGTCAATCAAATGGCTGTCGAATGGAAACTCGCTTTGTCGTAAATCAGTCAACCTTTTATCACCTGTTACTTCAGGATCATTAGAAGGTCACTTTTGAAGAGGTGGCAGGAAAACTGATTGACCTCTGGGTGCAATATTTTCTGTCATGAAGTGCTAAAGATGGCTATTGTGACATTCTTATTGTCTGTTTACGGTGTACGTGAAATTTTATATGATATACTGGAATACTGTAAATATGCTGAATAAATAGAACAATAGAACACATAAATCCATTAACCTTACTTATTGAGTTACGGATGTATTGTCAGAAGCTATAGAAAGTGATAGTCCACTGTTGCATAATTAGATTTGGACAATAATAGTATTCAATATATTTCTTTTTCCTCAGTGGCAGATATTTTAATAGGAGTTGAGACCCTACCAGGCCATTAACCATATGGGTCAGGGCAACGTAATCTTCTGCAGAGCAAATGACCTAATTAGGTTTATAATACAGGACATACCACACAAAGAGTTGTAAATGAAAGAATGAAAAACAAAAATGCAATTGTAACTCTTTATTAAGTGTAATTAGGAAAGCGTGTTTTAATTTACAGCAGTGAAATGAATAAGTTGTTAGAAGCAAAGTGACACCTGTCAGACTCAATAGGCAAGGAAATAATACAATCACTTTTAATTAGTGCAATTGATATTCATTTAAATATTACTTTTTTGAGCCTTTTGACAAACTGATGAAATTGAGGATAAAAAGCTCCAAATGAGACATTTTGTCTGAAATGTTCTGATGGAGTTTGACAGACTAAGAGATGAGAGCCTGTTCAGTTAACATGTATTCTCTGTGTTAAGTAATTTTGAAACAGTGTTCTCCATAAAGCACGTCAAGCCTCTGTGGATGCCATTATCAAGTTTTGCTCATCTGGCATTGTAAAAAGGGTCGTTTGTTCCTGAGATGCAACTGATTAGATTTTATTTACTGAGATTTGGTTGGTTTTGATAGTGTTCTGCTTCGACCTAAAGAACAGTTTAATGGGCTCCACATATCCACAATCAACAGCTTCAAAGCAGATTGCTGATATAAAATGTTAAACTCTGAAATGTCTTTTCTCATATGCTGATTTCTGTGTTTCTAATGACATTGTAGGAACGGGAAGCTGTTGAATCAACAGTTGTGCTATGTCATTTTATGTTATTTGCCTGTCTTTTGTCTTTTGGCTCAGCTGGGTCCCAGCTGTGAAAAAGCCCGTGGGATTGCAAAACTGCGATTACATAGCCAGCACATGGTTACCGCGTGCTGTATGCTACTTAGCTAAGCTTCCTCCTTGAACCTTTCCAGATCAATCTTCAGCCAGTTGCCTAATTAGTTGCTCTAATTAGTACAACAAAATGTTATCTCTTTATGCATTTTTAGGACTTTTGCTCTGAGCTCAGAAGTCAAGACAGTGCTAAGTGCTAAAGTAGCTACCTACTAGCAATAAAAATATTACATCAATAATTGTGGAATAATTAGTTTTTTGTGTAGTTGTAGCTGATGTGGTACAAAAAACAAATGAAAAATCTTACATACAGTTGTCATGGATGCCAAATCTAGAAACCACTGGAATTATATTCCAATAATGGTACTGATTTTATAACAGTTTTTTAAACTTGAAATCTAAATAAAAAATACCATTTTATGCTGCTAAATATTTGTCAAATCAATGTTAAAGGAGTCATGTCTTTTTAAAATTTATTTTAGACCTTCAAAATATGCTTATTTCTGTTACATTTTAACATGTATTGAACTCCAAAAAACGGATGTCTCCCTTGGAATTTCGTTTGTTTTGTTGTGCTAACTTACTTCATAGCATTCACTGTGTGATCAAGGGGTAATGTTGGAATTACACAACTCTATACACTTGCTGGTCATTGTGAAGTTGTTGTATTGTGACCTTTTGGTAGATGTTGTCTGCATTTGCTTCTTTGTAATACCTGAACAACGGCAAAAATATACTTTAAGTTATTTTTTCTTTAAGTTATCTATTATGTTAGTTTTTATTATTATTCAAATTATATTTTTTAAGTACTATGTGCACGCCAAAGGAAGTGGAAAGACTAATAGGATGTTATAGTTCTTGGTAGATAGGATTTTAATTTCCTTTTTTTTATTTTATAGATACCTTGGTAGTTACAGTCAAGGTGACATCGTGTCACTTATCTCCCATATACAGAATCACATTCAAGTCACATTCATTGCCTTTAGGCATAAATGCAGGTGAATGATTGTCTGTTGTAGCCCTATGATTAACTGTTGAGTCGTCTGTTGTGTTTCTCCGCTTTTTTCTCAATGTGTGCTGGGATTGTCTGTGTGACCCTGAATAACAATAAGGGGGTGAATGAATTATTTATTTTATATTGTTCATTCCCCACTCTGATTGAACCAGCTATGTGCTATAAACTAGAGCTCATTTTCGATGTGGTTTATCATCCTCACGGAGGATGATTGGACTTTTCCTTTCAGTCTCATTAGCCAAAGTCAATATCTGACACGTCTTCAGTTGGCTCGGAAATTTTTGTGAAACTTCACGAGTTTAAGGTGCCAGAAGAAATTTAGGCAGGCAACAAAAGAGACAAAGGAAAAAGGAAAAAAAAAAAAAAGAAAGAAAGAAAAATAAATACATGACATGAAAAATAAAGACCTAAAAATACTTTACC
>JBAMYA010000015.1:8517038-8532085 GCA_037176975.1 Arrhamphus sclerolepis | reverse complement strand
TTAACTTAACACTACTGCATCCAGAGCACATATTCTTCCACATAACAGACTCAGTTCCACTTTAGATCATGAGGCTGCCACAGTATGTACACAAGCTTACACAGCCAAAACCGGAAAAACCTGTAAAAATTAAAAGAAATTCCCAGAACACCATGTCAGAGGAGGTAGCTATAAAAGAAAAATGCATTTTAATTTTGGCAACTCAGCTAGGACATTAGAATAACTGTTTTTTTCATATCAAATGCTGGAAAAAGTCAATAAATTGACCAGTTATAGAGTTTAATTGCAATCTCTGCTTTTAGAGCCTCATGTCATTACCAACAGAAATCTTGTTATTTGAACTACATTCAGCTTCCACAAGTACTTTGGTCATTGTCTGCTTGTTTTGAAATTTGGCATTCTGTTCAGACCTTGGTGAGATTTGCTGTTTCAGCCTGTGTCTATGAGTTGTTTTGGCATTACTGGTGTCTCATCTCTTAATCACTGGGGCTTGACGTCAATAGGAGTGGCCAAACTACTTGTAGCAATTCACTGGCTGGCAAGTTTCAGGCAGTCGTAGGTTGCTCTGGGCCATTCAAGTAGCAGGACAGTTAGAACTTAAATAAATTAGGTTCAAAGGCTAAAATTTAGGTATTTCTCATGTTATGCAGTTTTATGTTTAAAGTTTGTTAGTGTTTGAGAACAGTACATACGTTTCAGTATTTATTGCATTTTATTTATTGTTAAACAGATTAAATATGTGAGTGGTCCATGTCAAATTTCTTTTTCTCTCTGGAGATCATTTAATGATTACACACCCTCTCAGAAATTATGTGCTATTGTGTTACACAATGGTGATCTGAATGATTTTTTTTTTTTTTTTAAGAAACAAACCATCAGGCTGAAGGGATGGGTAAAGAGGACAACAGCAGGGTGCTTACTGAGCAGTCATGGAAAGATGACAGCTGATACACCATTGTTCCCACCTGGTGGTGTTATGACAACAGACTTGTGTTTGGTCTTCTTTCTCTCTCATTCACGCAAGGAAATGTATTCTGCTTTGTTGGGTTTAATTTACCGCCATCACCAGTTGGAAAGTGGTGCTTCTGGGCCTGCGCTGTCTTAA
Organism: Arrhamphus sclerolepis; assembly: GCA_037176975.1. Taxonomy (NCBI): domain Eukaryota; kingdom Metazoa; phylum Chordata; class Actinopteri; order Beloniformes; family Hemiramphidae; genus Arrhamphus; species Arrhamphus sclerolepis. The sequence goes on along the minus strand of JBAMYA010000015.1, from coordinate 8,530,980 downwards.
GAAATTATCATTAAATTTGGCTTAAATGTTTGCAATCTGGAACCCTGAGGTAGTCAGCATTTTTGAATGCTAGTTTGGTTTCTTCAACTCCTTTTTTAATTAATGCATTTGAAAATCAATTTTGTAAATAGCCACATGTGGGAAGTGATGAGTAAATGTTCACCTGGAGGTTAATTTGTACAGTCAAAATTATGTGTCTAACCAACTCCAATTGAAAGATTTTTTTTTTTTTTTTACCTTACCCCAGTTCATGATTCATAATGTTAAAAATCTTTATTATTTTTTTTCTAATTATAACACTGCTTGTAGAAATGTCAAGCAACATCAGATATGTATAAGGATAAACTGAAAAATAATTTCAGTTCATATAGTTTATTAATGAAATTAATATTTCACTAATAGAAATGATTCTAACTTAAAAAGTGGTGGCTATTTTGAAAACTTGTAATAAATGTGACAAAATAATTTTCGAAACAAGTAAGAGCACGGGCTCTCCCCTCCCTCGAGTGCTCCCTGAGAGAACAGCCCATCATGAACTCTCCATTTGTTTCCAGTTGACTGAGCCAGGGCTAGAAACAGTTTTTTTTTCTTCTTCTTCTTTTGAATGGTGTCCTCCTGAGATGGGCAGCTGGGGAATGGTGAAGAGACGGTCACTGAATGTGACAAAAAGGGTTGTGGGTTAGAAATTGCCTTTAAATATTATTAACCGACCATTAAATTGCTCTGCATAGTAAAGACAGATGCACATTAAACAGAAAATGTAAATCCAAAATTTATACCTAGTTTTTACTAACCAAATACAATTCAAACGATTATTTTTTCCCCACAGTTCAAATATTGGTTCAGATTTTATATTTATTTGCAGGACTAGTTATTTATTAAGCCCCTTAACACAAGGACTGAAACACATGACCAGCTCCAACTCTAAACTGTATTAATCTGTGCCCAGCGGAATGCAATGTTGATTTTTATCATCATAACAATTTTCTAAATGTTTAACATAAATAGCTTCATACATAAGTGCTTAAAAGTAGCCCATATATGTCAGAAGAAACTCAGTGCATTTAATTAGCATAGCAGAGCTTTATTTGACTGCAAAATGGGGCTGTTTTCATTCTTGTTCTTTGTAAATGTTACAGTGTTTTCCCAAATTGGATTATATAATAAGACCATGGTTGCATCACAGTGCAGTGCTAATAGATTGGGAGAACATTTCTCTTGTAAAATAGGTCAGCCCCTTGCCACAAAATACACTAGGACCTCTGGTAGAACCGGTTATGGTGTTTTTGTTTTTTGTTTTTTCTCTCTCCAAGTGAGCTGTTTGTATTACCCCATCTCCCATTAGTCTGTATATCACCTGGTCATATTAGTCAAGCAGGTAACGTTTGTTAACATATTGGCATTCCCTCACAAAATAAAGTCTACACTGAGGCAAACTCAAATGTAAATGTGACTGCAGATTAAGACTATGAAGCTAAGAGTTATTGGGTATGCATGAGTACGTGGATTAACAGTATTATGTAACGATGGTCTTTAGACAGTGCTTTCATGTTCCAGCTAGAAATAAAAGGCTGTTTGCTTCTATCTTTTTTCAATGCAAAAACGGATTCATGCGGGCATCAAATGGCACCAGTTTTATTTTTCCCTATTATAAGCCAACATAGTTGAATACAAAAGTAGAGAAACAAGTTGTTTTCGTACTATACCCTACCTTACCTGTGAACTAGGAAACATTCAAAGTCATCTGATGTTGTTGATCAATACGTTTGATCAGTTCACCATCTCTGAATATTTATCAAAGGTGCTTAGAACTCTTATGTAATAAACAGTGGCCTAGCTAATATACTGTTAGGATCGTAAACATGACTGAACTTAAAACTCTTATCGTGTTCTTCTATATTCATTATGTATGTATTGTATGTATGTATTGTAGTAAATTAATTACAGTTTTGTTGTATTTTAATAGGATTTGCATGCGAGATAATACAAAAGCATTTTGCATACAGGTCAGTATCAGTCACCCTGGTGGAACTATTCTATAATAATGTATGGAGATCAGCTGTCATAAGATGATCAGGCCATTAGTCAGAGGCGAAGTGCACTAACGACTGTCCCAGTATGTGCACTTTGTACAATAGCCTATTATTCATTATTGTATGATCATAAATCTACATTTTCATACAGTTAAAGCTTTGTCTTTATTGTAGGAGCAAAAACTTTAAACTTAGAAGGAAGATGTGCTGACACCACAACTGCAGTGAGTTCCAGATATTTTGTGTCCCAAGGGGTTGACAGAAAAAAAAAGTATAAATATTTGTCAGTGGTATTGACAGTAGAAGTGTTTTTGCATGTGGTTGTGGCTGCAATTTGGATGGATATGTGTGTATTTTGGTGGACATGTATATAGTAAGCAAAGGTTTGGAAACACTAATTTTAATGAGTGGCTGGCTGTGTATTGACTGATACTGTAGGTCTTTGACTGGAGACATTCTTATGTGCTGCACCAAAGGTTAATAAGCAATAGAAAAATCTTTTGAATTAGATGAAGATGGAAAGTGGTACTAAAGAAAACCTTCTTTTAGTTTGGAATCCTTGAATGAAATAATTGTCTTGGTTGATGTTAATGAAAATCCCCCCACCACCACAGACACACACACACACACACACACACTCACTCTCTATTGTAATGGTAAGTCATGTTCACAAATTCTTAATATGTTTGCAGGCTTACGTCAGCTCCAAGTCTGCCACTTCCTGAGAGACAAATGTCTGCCTCAGACTTGAAAATCATCTTTCCCCTGAGGACTAGTTGTGTTGTATAATCGTTTGCACATCACACAAGCACAATTCAAATCTTGGATCTAACAGAACAACTGTCATCCTCCCCTGTCACCTGATTTAATTTGCAGTTGGCTAATTTTAGTAAACTGGTCCAATTGATGGTTGTGGAGCCTCAAATAACGTGGCCTTGGTGAATGTTGTGAGTGCATACGTAGCTAATCAATTTCATTTAGGTGTGCATTTCATAGCCAGGTGCTTTTAAGCTGTTGTCCATTTTGTTGTAATTCTTTTTCAGTGTCATCTAAATGCATTTGGGGTTATGGGGTGGAATATGTGAGATGAATAGTGAAATTGTGCATTGTTCGTTTTAACAAATATGATTAGCAGGGCAGTAAAGCTTAAGGTAATATACACTGAAGCCCAAAAAATTATTCATACCCCTGTCAAATACAAGGAAATTCTTAATTTTCTCATTTACAGATTACTACTTCACCTCAGATTTGATATGCATAGGACACGCAAGAAAGCCTGGAGCCATGGTCAATTTAACTGAAGTAACACTGTTAAAGGTGTCTAAACTCTGACAAAAAAAAAATCACCATGTCCAAAATTATTCATACCCCAGTGATACCAAGGCAAAGATGCCATAAGATGTTCAAACAAACCATTCTCTTTTAAGTGTTTAATTCTCTCAAACGTGTTTAATAGTATTTTCAAAGATTTGCAGTTTCTTGACCAGTTCCCTGCATAGACAGCACAGAAACCTTCCAACCCCAAGGATCTAGAAACTTTAAAAGGAGGAATGGTCCAAAAGATACTTGCAATAATTGTTTGGAGGCTGTGATGAGAAATCAGGTTTTTATTGAGACAGGGTATGAATAATTTTGGACACAGATTTTTTTTGTTTTCACCCTGTTAAAGATGTTTATTTACATTTGGTATGTAAAATGGGCATGGTTTCAGACTTTCTTGTGCGCATATCAAATCTGAGGTGAAATAATAATCTGTAATGAAAAAATTAAGAAATTCCTTGTATTTGACAGGGGTATGAATGGGTGAATGATACATTTATATTCATTTAGGTCCACCTTAGATTCAGAATGATTATTGATGCAGTTCAATTAGTCTCCTTAAAAAGACCTATTATAACATGCACAGTTGGATTAAAGTTTATAAATTTATTCATGAGCTATTGGTTTCCAAAGATATTGTTGGTGAATAAAAGATTTTTTAGTTATCTTTCAAAGTCTAATCAATAAGCTGTAACAATTTCACCAGAAAATGCAGACAGTCTTGTTTTTAGTGAAGGTAAGCATTTGTGCCCATTTTAGGAGTCAGCATATGGTACATGTATGCCTGCCCTAAATCATAAGATAATATCTTAGTACCGCGGCTTTTTATTGTGACGAGGTTATTGTGGCGAACAAACATCTTCTGAACAGTCTCAGGCTAACTTTAGAAGTCACTAACTTTCACCCAGCACTTAAAACTGCTTTAATTTTTACACCCAAAGAGATGTAAAGCAACTCAACTTTGCCAGACAAATAGAAATAAGTTTAAAACAATGCAATTTATTAATAAATTATATATATTTAGAAAACCAAAACCAGATTTCTTTTTGACCAAAACACCTAATGAGTCTTTTAAAATGATTGGTCATACCAGTGTCATATCATCCTTGCATAGATGATATTATGTTTGTCATCGCATAACTGAAATGCTGAGACTTTTCTTTTCAAGAGATTCTTAATAGTGAGATATTATGTCCCTTAAAGTCAGCCTCATATAGTTTTATCTTTAAATGTTCTCTGCAGTTTAGTTTAGCTTTAGATAATTGTACAATAGGGTTTTGCTGTCAGTGTCACTGACTGTACAGTCATTCTCATACCTCTCTGTCTGTAACGTCGTTTTATTTATTTATTTATTTTTTAAGTCTCAGTGATGGTTGTCGCACTGTAGCGATGGTCTGCAGCAAAAGAGACAACCCAGTTTCTTTGAGTGGGTGGGCCCCGTTTCTTCTGGTCTGTAATCAATGAGAAACACATTTGCAGATGTCTATGTAAATTAGTTTTTGATTGTGCAGATAGTAGCTTGGCATTTGTACACGTGTGGATGACTCCAGCTGCTGGACCAGACCAAACTCTGGAGACATGCTCAAGTTAGGAGGGAGGAATGCTGGCTCTTATGGTGTCATAGTAAACACAGTATATGTTCAAGCTGTCGCTCATGCAACACCTGTGTCCTGCAGGGTGAGCTCAGAGAGGAGGAAGGAGAAATCGAGGGATGCAGCAAGATGTCGTCGTGGCAAAGAGTCAGAAGTGTTCTACGAGCTGGCTAAGCTGCTGCCCCTGCCCCACAGCATCAGCTCAAGCCTGGACAAGGCCTCCATCATGAGGCTGACCATCAGTTACCTGCGCATGAGAAAGCTACTCTGCACTGGTCAGTATCTGTATTTGGTAAAGAATAGTTTAGCTTGGGGAAAATGTCTCTTTCTGTGTGTAGCCACAGTGTTAATTGAATTATGCAACTGTTGTAATTGTTTTTTAGATTCAATTTCAAAGTACTTGAATCCAGAGTCCAGGTTGAAGTAGATTTGCTTCTTTACGAAGTGATCATCGTATTTCAAATAAAGAACAGCATGAAGAGAGAAACTCATAGATACTTTGAACTGGGAAACCAGGGGGCTACTTAGTGGTGAAAGACTCAGTCATTTGCTCTGATAATCTATTCAGACACATGGGGAAGGAAGTGTTGATGTCGTCTGTGAAAAGTTTTAGACAGATGTTTCATGTCTTGGGCATGATATCCCCAAAACCTTACTTTTCTCTCTTAATTTGCTTCTTCCTCTTTCTTTTTTATCTTCTAGATGAGCCAATGGCAGGAGAAGAAACAGAGCTTGATATCCAACTAAACAGCTCATACCTAAAGGCCTTGGAGGGTTTTCTCATGGTGCTGTCTGAGGATGGGGATATTATCTATCTCTCCGAGAATGTCAACAAGTGCCTTGGGCTGGCACAGGTTGGTTTGTTATGACCTGCTATGTGATACAAGTTGGACTTTAAGAGAGATTTTCTTTTTTACATTTTAAGTATCAAATCCTGTCTGTTTTATCAATAAGGTCATAGGTAACTTTGTACAGATAGGCAGATAGAAGATTCTTCTGTTGTGTATTTTACACGTCCACATTAATTCTTAGACACTGACAAAACCTTGTGAAATTTGGTTCATAATGGTGAAAGTTTTGTCTTTACAATGTTGCATAATTTCATGCATGTGGTACAACGCACATTTGTATTTTGTTACAGTTTGATCTGACTGGACACAGTGTGTTTGACTTCACACATCCATGTGACCAAGAGGAGCTCAGGGAGATGCTGGTCCACAGAACAGGTAAGCAGTTTCACATTAAAATTCAAGTGGCTGGCAGAGAGATGTAGACTAGCCCTCTGTCAGGTTTGGTGCTACAGTCAGTTGGGAGTGCAGGTACTGTGAACTGGTAAATCTATAACAGAAAGCTGTCTGAACATCAGGTATTTTCCAACTGAGTGATCAGGGTTTTCCTGTATCTGGCCCTTCATCAACTGCTACTGGCTCATTTCTTGCTTTTGCATGTGCAACACATTTCAGCCTTGATCTACAGCTTTATAGTACTTACATATACTTTGTTTATTAATTACTATGATTAATATTTTATATACAACTTCCTGATGATTTTTATGAAATATATTCAGCTGGAATTGGAATTTCTTATTAGCAGATGCTTAGTGAAGAACATTTTTCTTCCTTTAATTGCTGTGTACTAATCATGCACTGATGTCACCCCAGCTGTTAAACTCTGGTTTCTTCACTTCCTTAATTCACAAACTGCAGCTTATGACTGTTTAAACGTTTGGCAGCTTAATGTTGCTTGTGTTTGCAAATCTAAATTGCTGGCAGATAGCAAAATCATTTAAAAAAAGAAAAAACACTGGAAGAGAAAAAGATGAAATGTTTGTTGGTGAAACAGTAGCTTGAGATGTTTTTGTTTTTTTTCTCCCTTTAGGCTCCAAGAAAATTAAGGAACCAAATACAGAGCGGAGTTTCTTTCTTCGAATGAAATGCACGCTGACGAGCAGAGGACGCACTGTCAATGTCAAGTCAGCGACATGGAAGGTAGGCAACTTTATGAGGAGTATGCGGAAATAGGATTAAGGAAATGTTCTTGCTGAAAATTTACTGAAAACGGGACATTGACTTGGTTATTATACATGATGCTGCATTTCTTGAATTCTCTGTGGCTTGTGAACACAACTACCATCCAGACAAATCAGATTACACACAACATTATTTATACAAAGGCTGAATTGAAAGTGGCAACTATATTACCCTTTTAATAATTCTGTAAACCACTTAAAGCTGAGTGACAGGAATCCTTTGAAGCTGTGGAACCTGTTATTTCTCACTGGCTCCGTGTTAGTGACAATAATGAAGCTGCATGATGATAGATATTTTGTTTGCTTCTCTGCATTCTTCAATCTGCATTATCACTAAGCAAAGGATGAAGTCATTTTTTCATGTATATTAGTGAAATTACATTTTACAAAATGTGACAAGTGTGCGTAGTTTATAACCAATTTGTTTAAAACTCAGTCACCCACATCTTTTTATACAAGGAAATTGCACTTTGAATCTAAATAATTGTTGTGACCTTGCCGTTTTCTCTCTGCAGGTGCTTCACTGCTCTGGTCATGTCCATGTTCATGACAGTCAAGTTGAGAAGACCACCGACGGGCAAAGTGAGCCCCCCTTACCTTACCTTGTTTTGATCTGTGACCCCATCCCCCACCCCTCCAACATTGAGGTCCCTCTGGACACCAAGACCTTCCTCAGCCGCCACACTATGGACATGAAGTTCACATATTGTGATGAGAGGTTAGCTTGCACATCTGATTAATTATTACATGATTTAGAGCTTATAGACGTTTCAACTGCGACTCAGCTGCTTAATCTGTCTGTGTTGTCCTGTAATCTCTTGTAATAAGCAACATGGGGCCACCTAGTGTTTGCTACTGGTACTACACCGGTTTGACCCAAAACAAACAAAACAAAGCATTTTTTTTTTTTCTCCTCAGGATCACTGAGCTCATGGGTTATGACCCAGACGACCTGTTAAACCGCTCTGTGTACGAGTACTATCATGCTCTGGATTCAGACCACCTTACCAAAACTCATCACAACTGTAAGCAAAAGAAAGAGTGCATGGAACATTAAATGAAACTTGTAATATCGCTGAAACCTAAATGTATATACATTTTATTTTTTTGCTCCTAGTGTTTGCAAAGGGTCAAGTCAGCACAGGGCAGTACCGGATGTTAGCAAAGACAGGAGGCTTTGTGTGGGTGGAAACACAGGCCACTGTCATTTACAACAACAAGAACTCCCAGCCACAGTGTGTCGTCTGTGTCAACTTTGTGCTCAGGTACCATGAAGGCTCATTGTACAAAAAAATATTTAAAACATTGTTCTTCTAGTCATTTTTAGTGGTGTTGAAATGCATGATTTTTAAGCTGAATGCGTCTTGACTCATTGAACAGTGGAATCCAGGATGGAAAGCTCATTTTGTCCCTGGAGCAGACTGAGGATGGAAAGCCAGTGAAGGAGGAACAACAGGAAGTCGAAGAGGCTGCAGTTGAGGTCAAGCAGCCTGCCCTGGTGAAGGAAGAGATGGGCCCAGAGATGGATGTGATCAAGCTCTTTACACGGGTGGTAGAGCCTCAGCCGCTGGTCAGCCTGTACGACCAGCTCAAGGGACAGCCAGAAGCCCTCACCCTGCTAGCCCCAGCAGCTGGAGACACAATCATCTCCCTGGACTTCAGCTGTCATGGTTTGTGATGACATAATTATATTTAAACTTGTGCACACATAAATCATTTTTATATTCCAGTCAATTAAATAATTCTGAATGGCCTCTGTCGTCTGATAGAGTCAGAGATGCAGCAGCAGAATGACGACCCTCTTCTATACAAACATGTAATGATTCCCTCTCCAAGTGACAAGTTGGCCATGCCGCTGTCCCCACTGTCTCCCAGCGAGCCTTTACAGGTCTCAAATACCACCTCTGAGGAGGCAAAATCTGAGACCTTCGTTCCACCTCCATGTACTACATTGACCACAAACAGTCCAGCAGAGGTAATTTATTGTTTTTGATAGGGATTCTGTATGGATTTTGCAGTTAAACATTTATTGGAAAGGAAGTGACCTAAGACTTCTGTTCTCTTTAGGCTGACAGTCCACTGGACTTTTGCTTCCCGATGGATTCTGATATTAACCCAGATTTTAAACTAGACTTGGTGGAGAAGCTTTTTGCCATCGACACAGAGTCCGAGACCCCTTTCCAGACACAGGTAATTATCCCATGAGACTCTGCACTTTAACTCTGTTTGAATCAAGTTAATTTATAATCTAATACAAACCGGAGTTCTCAATCATCTGGTTAATTTAACCTATTTGATCCTTTAATGGCAATGGAGGACTTGGACCTGGAGATGTTGGCTCCCTACATCCCCATGGATGATGACTTTCAGCTGCAGTGTATCAGCTCAGAAGAGCCTCTGTCACGTGGACCAGCCAAATCACTTGAAAGTTCTCCAGTCCATGACACACAGGACATCCACAACTATCCCACCCAGTTCAGTGCACCAAGCAGTCGCACGGCTTCTCCAGCACCACCTGAGCCTGCCAGTGCCCCTCCGCTGGCTGCCATCATTGCACAGAGGTGAGGTCACAAAAAGCACTGTATGATGTCAGATTACTGGCACTTTACCTTGTGAGGCAGATAATTCAATGCTACATTTTTTTTCTTTTGCCGCAGCACCCCAGAGTCGGAGTTGGAGAAAGATGTCCCCCTTAAGATACTGGCTGTTCAGAACACACAGCGCAAAAGAAAACTGAATGACCTAAAAGAGATTATTGGACAGGTTAGTCCTTCAGTCCATAAAAGGGGTTTGTAGCTGTATCTTCGGGTGAAATGTTGAGCCTCTTTGTTTTTTTTTTCCCTCTTCAGGAAAAGTTGCCTCAGGAGCAACTTAAAAAGGGCAAAAAAATGAAAGCATCAGAATCTGGAATAACCAAGACCATATACCTGGTGCCTTCAGGTGAAGAAACAAAACAAAAACTAGATCTTTTGTAAATAACTTAGTGTTACTTAAACATGATGAAGTAAGTCTTTTTTTTTTCCTTTTTTCAGATTTGGCAAGTCGACTGTTTGGCACCACTTCAGAAGGCACCACTTCCCCCTTCACCCTACCGCAGCTCACCCGGTACGACTGTGAGGTAAACGCACCTTTACAGGGCCGCCAGTACCTGCTGCAGGGGGAAGAACTGCTACGTGCTCTGGACCATGTCAACTGAGTCAGCGCTTCATTGCTGGACTAGACTGGACACTACAATTAGTCCTCCACATTTTCACTCCCTTTCCAAGACTCCTTTCATACCTTTCTCCCTATCCTACTCTTCCTTATTTATGTATCTGTATGAGTTTTTCTTTAGTTTTTGCTGCTGTTTGTGCACATCAAGTGAAATTTGCAGCATTCCACCGTGACAAACACCATAGCAGCATCTTGGTTTTTGGTGCAAGGGATTCAGGCGTCATGAGATGCCCAGTTGTGATTTGTTTTTGTTTTTCTTTTTTTCTTTCCCCTCTCTTCTGGGGATTCTCTCAGCACACAGCGCCTTCATAGATGACCTTTTCCAGCAGGTCACCATAGAGCCTGGCGCTACTGCCAGCAGTGTATTGTAAGCTTCAGTCGCACAATTTATATTTTCGTAAAGAAAAATATTACCAGCAATATATATTAAGCCTTTTTAAAGTAGTTTTAATGGAATATGAACAATTTTATTTTTCCTCCCATACTTGTATGTTGTAGTACTTGTACCTAACAGATGTCTTTAGTCCAGAAGTATGAACATGTTGTTTAAACCAAAAGTGGTTTGAATGTTCTCATTAATAGCTGTCTCTGATATAATACATTTGTGTAGCAGTCCAGTACATGTCACTTTATTATTTTACTGTGTGTGTTACTGTACTTATACCAGGGAAATTTTAATTTGCTCAGTATGGCTTCACTGCCCAGTGAAATCTGCAGTAATATCTTCATTTTAATTCACTTCTTTTGTGCAGGATTGGCATTCTTTTATGTGAAGTGAATCCATGTTTTTTTTTTTGTTCATTACTGTTTGACATACTTAAAAGTAGTCAATTTAAATAAGTGGGATCTTCATATTTTACTTGCACAGTCAGTCTCATAACATTTGTGATTTGTCATGCTTTCTTGCTCACTTACTGTAATGGTAGTCAGTTTTATACCATTGCTCTCGCCATAGTCTACCATGCTTCTTTTTGCTGTTTAACAATAAATGGCTTTAATAAACTGTTTCCGATCACATTAACTTTATTTGACAAATAATGCATGTTGAATTGTAGGAACTTAGGAAACATTATGTAGAGGTAGAGCTGAGAAACGGGCATAAAAAATATGGCAGGAATTTTTCTGATTGTAGTTTACTTTGAAAGTTAACGACAGTTTAAGAAACTTCTAAAATAGCCAAATTTGAACATGATATTACAATAGTAGTCAGACAAACCCAAGAATCCACTTTCATTTGACCACAAACCGTTTTTGTTTTGTTTTTTTCCCCTTAAGTACCCATGTATTCATCAGCCCATAAAACTGACCTGAAGTCAGGTTAACGGGGCTACAGCTACTCTATGTATTCAGGAGTCACTTGTAGTTGTAGCATTTCATGTCCTCTCTGCACCACCATAGTGATGTTGTTGCTGCTGCGGACCGCCTTGTAGATCTCCTCAGAAGTGTTCACCCTGACTCCATTTATCTCCACGACGATGTCTCCTGGTAGCAGGCCGGCTCTGAAACAAGAAAACATGTTATTGATCTCCTGAAGGGAAATCATATTATGTGAATGAGAACAGTACAGATTAAAGAAAACTCACAAGTGTTCAGAATTACTGTTAAAATATTAGCACCATTTTTTTTGTTTAAGTGGGTAAAGATGATAATCCTTATAATCGCTTTTATTTCCATCTGTGCAAATTTATTGGGAAAACTGGAGATTCTATTCCAAATCAATCCATGAAGAAACATTTTTCAAATATGTAACAGTTTACAGAAAGGGGAGGGGTGGGGGTGTTACGCTCTGAGTTCCTGAGAAGCACCAAGAGGCAACTTGTGTCGTAATAGACGCTGTACAAATAAAATAAAATTGAATTGAATTTTTGTTGATCACAGGGACAACACACTTCCTAAAAGTAATCAAATAACCCTTCAAATGAAACTGGAAGATATTTTCAAATGGAAACAAAAACAACTTTCTCCTTACCTGTTGGCTGGTGATCCCATGATGACTCTGTGAATCAAGATGCCGTGAGTCACTTTTGGAAACGATGGGTCCCTCAACTGCAACTCAGCAATGATGCTAAGATGGACAAAACACAAACTCAGATAGTTTTTAAACTCGATGGTACACTTGTGGAGTACTTGGAGGCACTTGTGGAGTCTTTACCTTGGTGTCAGCGTCAGCATCATCACTCCAATGTAGCGAGGCTTCGTTCCTGGCTCACGAAACCAAGATTCTTAGGAAGAGGAACAGATCAGACAGGTTCATCCTCTTGCTTGACTTTAATATGAATATTCAGTGGAAAGCTACAGATGCAGGGTGTGACGTGTCAGAAATGACTCTGTTTGCTCTTACGCTTTCTTTTTGCTGCTTGATCGAGAAAAAGTCTCACACGATCAGCTGGAATAGCAAATGAAATCCCTGCTGTGACCTTCATGGTGTTAATACCAATGACTTCACCATCCTAATAAAAAAAATAGTTGCATTAATCTTAAGTCTCTGAATTAAAACTGTGTTTTGCCACATTTCAATTTCAAACTAACACTTTAAAAGATTTTAAAAACAAAAAACATGCAAACATGGTTTCCTTCTGATCCATGTCAGGATGCATTGTCTGAAGGTAAAATGTTAAAATTATTGTTAATGTTCAGAAATATTGATATTATCTAGATGGCTAAAATATACTTTATTGCTGAATCTGTCAACAACATAATATAATAATGGATCATAACCAGAAAAAATATATTGATTGCTGTTAAATTGTGTATATCACATAAACATGTTTGTGTCTTGAGTATATTTAATGATCAGTTAATGAAGGCAGCCAGGTAATGACATGAATTGCAAGGTTTTTGTTTTGTTTTAAACCCCCACAGTAGGTTGATGTTACATGTGGACATTAAAAGGATTTGTGACTCACCAGATTGATGAGAGGACCTCCAGAATTTCCAAACTGCAAAATAAGACACATGTGACATGAAGATCTAATGACACGACTCATGACCAGTTCACAGTAAAATCCATTACTACTTATACTGGGAACATCATTCATCCTTATACAGGCTCATTTTTACATGGAAAATGAAAACCACAGCACTACTGAAAAATCTCTTACATCAATCGCGGCATCTGTTTGTATATACTCCATGTCGGTGTTGGACAGACCCAGCTCCTTACTGCCTCTCTGCACAGAGCTGACAATCCCTGACGTGATTGTGTTTCGTAGAGCAAACGGACTTCCCATGGCAACCACAAACTCTCCTTGTCGAACATCGGATGACCGGCCCAGTGTAAGCGTGGGTAAAGGATTCTACGTAGGTGAGAGGAGAAACAGCAAAATAGCACTTTCAATAGTTTCTCGCTCTCTCTGTCCAGCTTTTATTTCTCCTTTCACTCAATACTGTAAAAATGAGATTCAGTATCTTTCTTACATTCACAGTGATTTTGATTGTGGCAATGTCCGCCACAGGGTCGACATCCTGCACAGTAGCATGGAACACGGCTCCATTGGTGAGCTTCACACGGACGCCTTTCTTGTTGGCCACCACATGAGCGTTAGTGAGGATGAGACCGTCACTGCTGATGATGAAGCCAGAACCGTTTGACACTGGGACTTCTCTCCCTGAAAATGGGTGTCTGTAAAAACAGCAAAAGCACCTGCTGTTAACTGGCTTGAAAGAAACATGCACGGCTGACTGCGATGGACTGGCGACCTGTCCAGGGTGTACCCCTGCCTTTCGCCCAATGTGAGCTGGGATAGGCTCCAGCA
>JBAMYA010000015.1:8463282-8514756 GCA_037176975.1 Arrhamphus sclerolepis | reverse complement strand
TGGGATAGGCTCCAGCAGACCCCCGTGACCCTGAACAGGAAATAGCGGGTATAGAAAATGGATGGATGGATGGATGCACGGCTGATTCAGATGACAGAAGAAAAGATCAAGTGGAAAAACAAAAACCATTCAGAAATACGGTGGCGGATTGTCAACAGAGGGTGGTACCCTTGCTAAAATGGTGAAATGATTTAAAACTATCATGCAGTATAAATGAAAAGTGCTCATACGCAATCATTTAAACATATTCCATCTAGATGTCAGTATGTAGACTGTGGGTACAAGTTATTTCCATACACTGTAGAGGAGACAGAAGGTCACCTCATCATAAAAGTTTCCCTGATGGTTCACCAGTCAATAGTAGTTTTTTTTTTTTAGTTGTTTGTTAATAATCATCAATCGACCAATCAGGGTCTGTTGCTAGATATCACATTAAGCATCTCCAGCTCCATTTATGACAAACTCAGTTTTGCTGTATGTGGGTAATGCATTTTTTTCTTCACCTGACATACATTTCAAAGTTCAGTCATTAAGGATTAAAGTTGGCCTCATTAACAGCAAGGAGGGATTCAAATACTGCGTAGTATTTACAGAATATCTCCATCATTACTACAGAAATGATCATCACTGAGGCTGAGAAATGCTCTTTTTCTTTTCCTGCGAAAAGGTTTCTAAGTTTTTCCAACATGTTTCTCAGGATAACAGTGACCCAAAATAGGATGACTTGGTTATATTCTCCCTGGAGAAAAGGCTGCTGACAGAGGGGACAGTGATGCATTTACCAAGTTGAAGGAAAGTTTTTATTCAAGCAGGCTGGTAGTAGCTGTAACCAAACCTGGTTACATGTCCCAGTTTAAGCGTTTAAAGATCATATTTAGAATTTATATTTTGAGAATATATTAGATTGTGTTCTTGCTAGTTAAACACTAAAATCTTCAACGGGTATAAGGTAAACTGCGAGTCACCTCGCACAAGATCAGGTAAGAGGTGTCATTTAAGTGACTCAGGTCGGCTTACCTTCCCACGATTTCAATGTACACCACAGCTGGAGTGGACTTCTCCACCACATCTGCAATGAAGTTGTACTTAAACCGAGGACTGTCGGGTTTGAAGGGAGACGCACACTGTGCCGAGGGTAGAAAGAGGTCGCCAAGTCCCCAGGATACCGAGACTCCTTCGTCCTCTCGTTCGTTCGTTTGACCCCCCAGCAGCACTGCTGCACCGCAGAGCCCCAAACCCACCGACACCGAGGTCAGCAGAGAGGAGCTGCTGTTCCGACCTCCTCTGTCCCCAGCAGGAGCTCTTCTACACAGGTTTGTTCGGTCCTCTGGTCCTCCGTGGTTGCGTGTCGCAACAGAGGACGTCCGACTGACCGTTGTCCGTACAGAAGTGTGAAGTTCGCGGT
This sequence comes from Arrhamphus sclerolepis, assembly GCA_037176975.1. Lineage (NCBI taxonomy): Eukaryota > Metazoa > Chordata > Actinopteri > Beloniformes > Hemiramphidae > Arrhamphus > Arrhamphus sclerolepis. The sequence goes on along the minus strand of JBAMYA010000015.1, from coordinate 8,513,351 downwards.
TTTGACACCGAGCTACCGTCCTTAAAGCTGACAGAAAACATCTACTGCCAGGACTTGCTGCCATGTTGCATCACTCTGTCACACCGACCACAACAGTGAGTCAATACTTTAGAGCCAATGTATACAGGCGATAAAAGAGTTTCATAGAACAGGAGTAGCGCTTACTCTATAAATGTTAAAATATATATTACAAATGCTTATTTTCAAACCGGCTGAACTTCTTTCTGTAGCAGCTGACTGACTATACCCGGAAGTTAAAGGTGAAACTGCATGTTTTTCTTCTACGCTTATCAATAGCTTAGATGCTCCCTCTACAGGAAGAAAAATGAATTAATTCTAAGCATCAAAACATGTCCAGGAGTCGCTGAATGTGGTCTGTTCTGCTTTATCTTTTTTTTTTTTTTAACTTGAGCAAAAGTAGTACAAAACTATATATTGACAATATTCTTAGATGAAAGTCACAGTCTATACTATGGTCCGGACCATACAGCATTTGGAAGAAATACCACATGACAAATCACCTGTCATCGACAAGCACGTATACAACTAACACTAGATGGCGCATGGTACCAATCCCTCTGCGAATACCGCCGCCATCTTGGTAAGGCTTTTTAAAAAAATTATTTTTGTGTTCCTTTATTGGTCTTTAACCCTTTGATACAACCAATAACTTTTTTTCTTTTTTAATGCATAGCATATTTCATCATTTTTTCCAGGCACATTATTAATGATATGTATGTATTTTTCAATTTCTGACTACTGTTAACAACATGGACTAAAAAGCTCACGTTATAGATCCTGCCACAAAAATATTCACATAGGAATCCATTCAAATCATGATTTGTGATCCTGCTCTGAAAAAATAGTTAAAAAACACGTATCTTCTCAATTTACTCTCAATTGAGGCCCTCTAAATGCTTTTAAAATTAAGATTTTAAAATCACCTTAAACCTAAATGTTTAAGGTGCTTTTAAGGTTCTGAGGGGTTTCCAGATAATGTCGTTTTTGGAAGTATATTAAAACTAAATAGATTATTATGTTTTTAGACCATGAAATTGATTTGTATCATGACAAACATTTGAAAATTCGAGGGTTAAAAAATATCAATATGTACTCTTTATACGTAATATTTGTATAGCTTATTTGTTTGCGAAGGGATTTTAATGTAACTTTTTTTTGAAGGTGCTTCAAATGGTTAAGATACGTACATAACAAATCAGGGAGTAAGAAGAACAAGAAAACAATGTTTATAATAGTCCAAGCACAGGAGAAAAAAAATAGAAACGCCACGTCTCCCAGAGAGGTTAAAAAAACAAAATAAACAGCTGTCCATAGTATAAAAGAACATATAAAGAAGTAAAGAATAAAGGATTTTTTGTACTGCATGACACTTTCATCCTAGATTTATTTGTCAATATCTGTTAGTCAACACCTCAAAAAAAGAAGACTAAAACAAAACTGAAAGTAACCAATTTTCAAAAGTAAAATTTCATAAACGTTTGTTAAACTAATTAAAACTAAATTGAAACAATGACTGAATAACGAAATAAAAATTAAAACTATCAGAAAATGTAAAACCAATTAACTCTCCATGTAAGGTATGTTCACAGAAAATTGTCTGTTTTTGATTTTTTTTTTTTTTTTTTTTATCGTAAATTTAACTAGTTTAATAAAGTTTGTTGGGGAGGGTAACGGTAGTGACGTTTTGTTGTGGATATACGTCACAGGATTCCAGCCAAAGGCGGCAGTGATGAGAAATTTGAAAATTGCGGGTTCACCCACCGCTTCTTTATCGGATGTATAATAATCTTTCTAAAGTAATTCCCGGACCATGGCGTCATATCATTTATTGCATAACTTAAATCCGAAATTTGAATCTCCGGCTAAGGTATTTGCTAAGTTAAAATCCAAAGTTCAGAAGGAAGCCATTTACTCAAAGGAAGGACATAATGACGTTACGGAGAAACGCGGAGCAGATTTTGACTCCACCAGGACGAAAGGAACTAACATCTGGACGAACGAAAAGTTCAAAGAGAATGAAAACGAAGCGGAGGCTTTGTCTTTGTCGCCCATGTCGAGTCCTGGAAAACCTTTCGAGTATTCCTGCTCTACAATTAGCAGCAAGCTACTGGAGGAAACGCCTCCTGTAATCGAAAGCGTGCGTGGATGCACACGAAGAGTCAGGGCTTTCCTGGAGTCAACGGCGGTGTCTCACTCCCACTCGTTGGTCAGCAGAGATGTGATCAAAAACGGGACTCAGATCGGAGACTCGGGTGGCTTCATGGTACACAGCAGGACTCCTGCGAAGCCAGTAGAAAACACTGCGTTGGATAACTGTGCTCCTATCAACAATCGGTTGTCACCAGCCGGTGTGTTTTCCCCCACTAGGAAGGGGCTGATGAAGAGGAAATGGGAGCAGCAGGAATTTAATAAAGCCAGTGGAATCACTTTAGAGAATGACGAAAATATAAGTCCTCCAAAAGAAAGGAAAACCTTTACCATTATTGAGGATGATATCCACAACAAATACATGCAGGACTTTGGTAGGATTAGAGGATGCCCTGGAGACCAATCAGAGATCCATCATGAACCCATGTTTCCACCATCAAAAGTACCTGTTGCAAAATGTGAGTAATTGCTGTCCTTTTTGTCAGACAGCTTTGTTTTTAAAAGGGGAGGAGGCGGCACCATTTTAACGTGTCTTTTTGCTGCTTTTTCAACAGCTCGTGGTGTTTTAAGAGAAGGTTTCCCTTCAATGTCCCCAGCCAAGATGTTTGCTTACATGAAAGAGAGGGAAAGCAAAAGGGAACAGCTGGAAGTTCACAATGTCAGCAGAAGAAACCTCTTTGACAGTGGTGAGTCTGTATGAACAAAAGTTTGTTGTCTTTTTCTTTTTTTAATGTCAGCCTCTAAACAGGGCTTTGCTAATGACAAACCTTACTTTCTATTGGGAACTTAGATCAGTCCAAAGACACTCCTACCTCCACAGCTCCCAACATGGGTGAGAAGAATGGCCAGTACACAGGAGACTCAGCTGACAGCCAGTCAGACACCCAACAATCTGAGGATACCCTGGTCCATGCCGCTCCTCCACAACCGATTTTACCAGAGGACCCACTTTTACTAAATTCTCCAAAATTCTCCATACCGAAGAAAAGTCAGGATGAGTTCAAGCTCAACCATTGGCCCAAGCACCAAAAAATCCCAAATGTGAGTAGAAACAGTTTTTTAACTTTGGGCTTTTCCTCCACCACTTCCACAGCATGTCTACCTTTACCTCGTGAAGTAAACATTCATGCAAAAAGTGCATTTCTCTGTTTCATCAAGTAGTTGCATAGTTTGCATTATAAACAGTTTAAAATGTACAACACAAATAACAATTGTCATAACATAGGTAATAATTTTTGGAAAGTGTCATTGAAGTATTCAGTAGTTATAAATGCAACCGTTCTCACCTGGAGTGTTTTCATTCATTTCTGTTAAAAATTGAAGACAATCGATTGCAAAGAAATTCACTCAAAACTTTTTCCTATTATATAAATTGCGTTCATCCATGTTAATATGGCTTGCTCCTTATTATTTTATTTATTTGTTGTTTTTTTTTATAGCAGGAGAATGTTATTTATCTCAAAAAGTGGTTCCCGAGGAAGAATCGAGAAGGCATCTTTGTCGATGGAATCCGCAGGTAAGTATTTCTGAGAGAAAAAAAAAAGGTAAAAAAAAAACCCCACACAACAAAAAACATACGTTGAAAGTTTATTTCAAAGAAGCTTTCAGATCGCATGCAATGATCGTAGAGTCATCATGGTCCATTCTAGAGTTTTAGGTCCTCTTTTTCATTTTTGCTTGGTGTTATGTGAACCTAGGGAAGACAACATTCCATGGAACAGCAACGTCATTGTGGAAAGGGTCTCCAGATCTATGCTGAAGACCGTTTCTGGCAGGGTTTACATCTTAGTTGGGAGGATGAACGTGAATTTAGCATCTGGTGAGTTTGTTAATAGAATCTTTCACTTTGGCAGAGACACTTTGTAATCCTTTATTTAAAAAAAAAAAAAAAAAAAAAAAACAGAACAAAAAAAGCTATTATAAACCTGCATTATGCATCTCTCACTTTTTTTCCTTCAGATTTTCCAAAGTGGTTTTTGAAAAAGTTCATGAATGGTTTTCCTTCTAACTGGAAGATGCTTTATGAGAAGTTTCTGTCTGAGCCAAAACGGTATGAATATTTATTTCACATCTATGCCCTTGCAGAGAAAAGCTTGTGTTGAAAGTTATTATTAATGGTATCATTATTATCATTATCATCATCGTCATTATTGTATTGCTTTTAGCTGAAGAGCTGTATCTTTTCTTTTGCTTCAGAAGCAAAGGTCGGAGGAACAGTGAAGAGAAAGGCGTTTCAGATCAGGCCTCCTCCATTGTCCATACTGTGAAGAGGCACAGACCAAATTCCTTTAAAATGCGTAAGTACTAAAGAAACAATGTACTTACCTTGTCAGGCAATGATTCAGTTCGTCGTCTATTTTGGGGAGTTTCCCTGTCTTGCTCTTACTTTCTTGTCGTCTCCAGCCGAATCCTGTCCTCCTCCCTCTTCCTGCTCTTCTACCAAAATGTCTCGAAGTGGTCGAGTGATCAAGCCACCTTTGGAGTATTGGAAAGGAGGGAGAGTTATTTTAGATGCATTCATGAACGTCACTATCCACGAAAGCTACGATACCTTCAGCTCTGTAAGTGCCTAAAACTCGGACCACGTGAGTTACATATGAGGACAACTGAGATTTCTGACCATGAATTATCAAATGATGTTTATTTCTCTCTGTCTCAGGAGTTCTCTACGACAGAATCTCCAGCAGTAGTGCAGAAAGCTGTCCGTGTCTTCCCTCCCTCCACTAAGGATAAAGCTACTTGTAGAAACGTACTTTTAAGCTCTGAGGTCATCTCTGAAGATAACAAAAAAAAAAAACTGCTCTCTGTTCTCCCAGGGCGAAAGAAAAGTAAATCTCCCAATAGCAAAGGGGGTTCGGTACCTGTTAGGGAGGTGAAGAAACTCCACAAACAGGACAGGACCCACGCTAACCTGAAAAAGAGGCCCAGTGAACAATCTGATTTTGATGTGGACACACTAAGCAGCCCTGAAGAGTGGTCTGGCAGAATAACAAGATCCAGACTTAGGTGTACATATCCAGCTACAGATGTTGATGCCGCCCCACAAAATCAAAGTAAACCTGAAAAGTCTTCAATGCAGAGGACAAATAAACAGGCCCACAACAAACCTTCAACGAGCGAAAGAAGAAGAAGAAAACTGGCTGTTCCAAATCCCCTGCAATCCCTTACGGATAGTGATGGTTCATCAGGGCGTCTGTCGGCGGATGAGTTTGCCAGTAAAGGAAGGAAGAAAGAGAAAATCGTGCCTGACAGGAGAGACAGGAGGGTCCATAAAAAGTCACAGCTGGACCACAGGCATTCATCAAAGCAATCATCAGAGTCCTCGGATGATGGCAGCAAAGCTTTGAAGAGGAGAACCAGAGCAGTGAAAAGGGGCGACGAGGTGCAAACAAGACAAAGAAAAAGCAAACCGGCTGAAACGCCACCTAGAAAGGAGCCTTCACCGAAGTCAGTCCAGTCCAGGAGGAAATGTGAAAACGGTGGCAACACAGTCATTCCACAGGATCAAGATGAGGACGAATGGACCAAAGCAGAGCTGAAGAAGCTGCAAGAGTAAGTTTGCTTTGTCACAGGATTTTTTTTTTGGGTGGGGGGGGCTGGATTTAGCTCAACTTTATTTAAGGGGGCAACTCTATGTAAGATGTGCATATTTATTGATTTTCACCTTCATCCCACCGGTGAATATATTTATTTGTGTGTGTTTGCGTCTGTCCAGGGCTGTCTCCTACTATCCGAAGCACATAGCAGGTTACTGGGCAAAGGTAGCGGCGATGATAGGAACACGCTCTGCCGAGGAGTGCCACAGGCAGCACACTTCCCTGGGAATATCCCAAACACCTGCTACAAAAAACAGGAAGCAGAAAAATGAAAAAGTGGAGGCGCCAGGTAAATTTCCAGGTAAACAGATGAAAAGAAAGAAAAAAAAAAAAGAAGGATATATCTATATATATATATATGTATATAACAAATACTCATTGATTTACTGATAATTGATTTCCCAAGGTTTTTGTGTATTAAAGCAATTTGGGATTAGATTTGGTAGGCTGTGAATCTGTGTGTGCTTGCAGAGCGGCCTGTGATATCTGCCCGAGCAGGGACCTTGAAGAGAAAGCAGCAGGTGCGTCAGTTCCTGGAGGCCCTGCCCGGAGAAGATGTGGAAGATGCTTTCAGCTCAGCGTACATGCAGAATAAACGGTTTGAGGTTTGTCTTCTTGTAGAGATTTTATGAGGTATTATGATGGTGCACAAATTCCAACAAGTTAATGTCCTCCGTTTACATGTCCACATGCACAGATGCCGACCTTGTGTGACGATCATGACTTTGCGCTATCGGAACTGGAGCCCCAGACCCCGATGTCGTCGTGCTATCCCGAAGTGAAGACCCCTCAGTGTCTGCACATCACTCCCAACATGTTGGGCTCTCCAAACACGTAAGAGCTTTTGACCCTCTGCAGTCTAACTTGGGACAATTGGCTTCAGAATAATGACAAACTTGTTGTTTTTTTTCTTGATTTCAAAGAAACAATGATGACAAGTACGTCTATCAACTACAGAAAAGGATGAAAAAGAATCAGTTTAATGTCCACAAGCGCTCACCTTCATCAAAGGTATCACGTTCTAAAGAAACATTCTTCAAGTTTTGTTTATGTTTGACCTGTATCGGGAAAAACCTCTTTTTTTTTCCTCTTGTTTTAGAGGTTCTCACCCACGCCATCGATCAAACGCCAAATTAGACGGTGCTCTAACACGGGTAAGTTGTCCTTTGAACAGTGCTGGTTATGAGGCGAGTTTGGAAAAGTGACTGGAATGTAATAATTTAAATGCTGTCAATTAATTTCCCTTTGAGGATTAATGAGGTATTATTCAAATGAATTATTGAAAAGGATTAAATGAGGAAGGTAAAATAAAAACAATGCTTTCATAGCAAAACATCACCTCAGCTACAGCTCCCAGCTATTGCTGTGGAGCTTCTTGAAAAATCATCTGATTTATTTTGTGGGGCTTCCCAGAATCCTAGCTGTTATACAACAATCAAGCACAACATTCTGACCACCGACGGCCACATGAGTAATGACGTAAACAAATCAAAAATAATTAAGGTAAATTGTCACTTTTTCTTCTGCAAATCCCTTTACTTTGTAAAGCAGCGCAAAGAAACTTTTGTATTTCAAAGGCCCCCCAGAGTCATGCAGGTTAAATCACTTTTACAACTGTCCTGATTTACTCTCGTTCTCACCCGCTCGATCAGCCTCGTTTTCTCCTCCATCATTGCTAACCGAGTCTGTGCCTCTGCTAGTTTAAAAGACTCCTTGCTGTTGCTTTAATTGGACCACTTTTTACATGTAGCCTTTTAGAAACAAAAAGGAATATAAAAAAGGCTATTAAGCATCTTGAGACAAGTTTCTCCCTTTTTTTTGTGATTGTTCTGTGGTAAATGAACAACTTGTGAGGCATGGACAAAACTGCTAAAATTAGCAACAATTTCATGACTAAAGAATTTTATTTTATTTTTTAAAGTGGTCATGCTTATGGAAGGTGATATGAATGTCATAAAAGATTTTTATATCAATTTATGTAGGTATTATTCAATCAAGGTTGCATGACCATGTACTGGAGGTTTAAGCGAGCCTTTGCCTGTGCCTTTATGTTTCTAAACTGAATCTACCTTTTTCTTTGTTCGTTAGGAAATGATAGCTTTGTCGTTTGGGAGATGTTTCCAGGAGACGATGGAGGGCTGTCTGAAAGTGAAGAGGAAGAGGACTTTTACTTTTCAGACAACTAACTCAGATCTGATTACTCTTGTGCTGCTAATGTCAGTAGCCACTTGTAAATATTGTTTTTGCTTAAAATTCATGAAATCAGAACCAGTTGTAATTATATTTTTAATAAACCTGATTTGATTGTTTGTTTTTTCCACCTATTCTTATGATTTATTTATGAGTTATTCCATGAGACCTCAGAGCAACAAGGTCACATGTAAAATAGGATGTGACGCAGCCCTTTCATTTTTGATTTTGGACTAGATTAACCAGGAATTCTATCCACATTATCAACCGGTTATGTCCCGATGTGTCATGTCATGATTTAAAACATTCATTGGTGTCAGGGCGTAGTCAGGAATCAAAAATAAAACAGGTTTAACCTGTGAAGGGTAGCTTCTTATAGTATAAGGTTTAAATGGAGAATTTGAAATTTTACAATAAAGCGTTGGGTTTTGGAAGGGATCTTTAAATTAGGTCTTGGGTCTTAATGGGATGAGACTTTTAAAAGGAGGGAGTCATTACAACCACTTACATTTGAGGTTGCAAGTATTAAAACAAAAGATCATAACTCATCACTAGATAAAGTTCAGAGGTTGTAAACTTTATTTTTTATATGAAAATCCTCAATTGTAGGAAAAAAAAAAACCTTTTTTTGTTAACATTGATATTTAATACAATTATGTATTGGCTGATGAAGCGCAGTGCATTTTTTTTTTTTAAATTGCAGACTAGATGCAATTTAAGACCAAACAAAAGCTATTTAGGCCACCAGAACAAATGCAGGTTGAGATGGTAAAAAAAAAAAAATCCCTTAAATGTTTGTCCAGAAACACCAGTGACCTCACCATGTGAATCACTCAGCTCTGGTGGAGTCTGTGAAGTTCACGTGTCCTTGAGAACGCAAGACAATATGTAGCAAGAAAACAGTTTTGTCTTCCATTATGTTGTTTTTGTAATTATCAGGAGCCTAAATTGAAATCACATTCTAACGATGAATTTCACAGCCCTGTTTTAACATTAGGTGATATGTTATTTTGAATTCTGTTTACATTGTTTTTGAAAAAAAAACTTTTTATCTCATTAAAATGTGCTTATCAACTTTGTTTAAAAAATAATTAGTATTGCTCAGATGGAAACTAAGTATCAATGTTGGTTGGTTGGAGTGTGACAAAGCAGGCATCGTCACTGAGGAAAGTTCATCTGAAGGGACCAAATTAGAGCAGCAGAGATTCTTGTCTCAGTTAGAGTACGTGACATGTTTTTTTGTCCTCTTTTAAGTACTTTCAAATATGAAAGATTTATTTTACCAAAAATTTTGGCTTCATTCACAGCTTGGATTTTTAACTATATGGCTTCAAAAGATGAATCCACCATATTGGATATAGAAATACTATACAGCATTCATGTCTGCACTGGTTAAAAGCATAAATAGACTAAGTAATGGCGCTTTAAATAGGGGTGAGTTTTGACCTGACTGGTTTCCATGATGACCTAATGTAAAACATATCTTAAGATTAAGATGTACTGAAAGTTTGCTTTAAAAAGCCACTTTTTAAATTAAAACAAAACAAACAAACTCCAAATGACATTTCTTTGCCACTGAGATACTACTGCACACACTAATGTGACCTTTGTCTGTGGGGAGAATTGACTGTAAAAAACTCAAATGAACAAATTGTTAACATACAGACAAGTAAAAAACAAGCGAACAAGAAAAACCTAACAAATTCTGGAACTGTTGATTGAAATTTTAATTTTTAAATCGATTGAAATGGAAGTTTCCAGCAATAAAAATCTAAGTGCATAGTATAAAACTAGACTTTAAATCTGGTTAAAAACAAACAAACAAAAGTTGATTTTAAATTGTAGGTTCCTCAGATGAAGTTTAAATTTCACAAAGATTGCGTAATTAATTTCAGTTCAACCTTTTTACCGATAAAAATCCAAATAAAGGAGATGACGGTCTTGCTGATCACGTGAAGTCACGTCACGTGACTCCTGCATGTCTCGCACAGCAGTGAGTGAATACAACAGGAGCTGTCAGCAGTGGAAGTCGAGGACAATGAAAACACTGTAAGTCCTTTAAATAACCATAAACATATGTATTTATTTGTATAATAACGCCACTAAGAACGAAAGAATGTATCCAGACTGAAGTGGTTTAACGTTGCCGGTTTTGTGAGACACACTTTGATTTTTCATTTCAGTTGCTGACCCACATAAATATTACATAGCTTCTGCTAACGTACCGAGTCAAAGTGTGACTTTGCTTTCAAGCCGCTGTAAACAACGGCGTCAAAGCAAAGGTTATATGTGTGTCAAAAAGAGGCTTTTGTTTTTTGGTATGGGATAATTAGCTGACATTGCTGCTTACTAAAAAAGGCTACTACTTTTGCCGTGACCCTGATAAAACTAGCTGCCTCTATAACGTGTGTGTTTTGTTTCTTTTTTCTTCTGTCCAACAGACTTTCCTCCTCCCTTCTGTTGTTATTCAGCTCCTTGGTCTGGAGTGGATATCTTGAATATGACCAAGACGTCCTGTGAGCAACATTTTAAAGCCACTTTATTCGGTTTCCTTTTGTGTGTGTGTTATGATTAATATTTTCCCGTTTTGCAAAAAAATTCAGTCAGATTTGTTGCTCTTTTTTCAAACTATAGAGCATTCTTCACCCGCCCCCCCAAAATCTGCATTAAACATCCATAGTCACATTCGAAGTCTCTAGATTAATAATCTTGGATTATAAATTCACAAGGAAAATGATGTATTAACTGAAACTTCTCACCTTTAAACAGCCCCACCTTATATTTGATTTATAAATTACAAACCTTCATGAACAACGATTCAGAGTAACACAATTAGACCCTAGTTTAATTTAATAAGATTGTAATTACTTTGTTGTTTCCAAAACATTTTTTTCAGTGTGTATATTATTGGATCCTTTTTCCTCAGGATACCACAGGACTGGACTCATGTCGGCCGAGTCAATCCGTCAGAGGAATTGGAGCTGACCTTTGCCTTGAAGCAGCAGAATGTTCATCTGTTGGAGGAAACTCTCAGACTCGTGTCAGACCCTGACTCAGCTCAGTATGGTAAGCCTCTTGGGGTACTTAAGCCCCCCTAAAAACGTGAGCTTAAACCTGTGTCAGCCACTTGACTTGTCGTCTACAGGGAAACATCTCAGCCTGGAGGAAGTGGCTTCTCTTGTTCGACCATCTGAAATTACACAGAAAGTGGTGCGTCACTGGCTGCAGAGTCATGGGGTTTCAAACTGTCTGACCGTTCACACTCATGACTTTTTACAGTGCACCATGACTGCAAAGTAAGCACTTTATTATTCATTTATTTATTTGTGGCATTTTCGTTCTTCTTACACAATGCACTTTATAGAGATAAGAGTCATGTTTTCTGGTTGACTTCCGCTGAGAACTAGTGAATGAGTTCCTCTTTCTGTGATTTTGAAAATCAAATTTTAGCTGATGCAAACCAAAAGTCAGAAACCAAGGTCAAATTTGTTGGAACCTTATGAAAGTGATGCATTACCCAAAATAACAATCAATCATGAAACAGTTTCACAAGGAGAAAATGTAATTATCTTGGACTTCCAGGAATTCAATATTCAACAATGGAACACATACAACATATAACTGCATACGTTTCGAAGTTCACAATGTAGAAACAGATTTATATTCTTTTAATTGTATCAAGGGTTGCAGAGACGCTACTTCCAGGGAGTAGGTTCCATCGTTACACCAGAGACGGCCTCGCTTCAGTGAGGTCGTCTGCTCCATACTCTGTTCACGATGATGTTCATGAACACCTTGATTTTGGTGAGCACCGTTTCTGCAGCAGTAAATCTGCATGCTGTGTATTTAGGTTAAGATAAGTTCTGATACTGTTGTTTTTGTGCTTCCACAGTCGGGGGGCTTCATCGTCTTCCACCTGCGGGGAGGAACCTCAGTAAGAAGCAACAGAAATCTAAGACGGGTCTGCACCTCGGGGTGACTCCTGCCATCCTGAGGGCTCGCTACAACCTAACTGCAGCTGATGTGGGGTCAGCTAAGAACAACAGCCAGGCTGTTGCTCAAGTATGGTTCAGTCTGTGATAAAATATTAGATATTGCCAGAAGACTTTAACTTTTTGTGTTTTTGGCACCTTGGTTATCTCTGTTATCTCCCTTCCTCTTTTAGTTCTTGGAGCAATACTACCACCCTGCCGACTTGGCTGAGTTCATGAACCTCTTTGGTCGGACCTTCCAGCATCTGTCTCAGGTGGATCGCGTTGTAGGCACCCAGGGAGGAGGAAAGGCTGGTCTGGAGGCCAGTCTGGATGTAGAGTACATCATGAGTACAGGGGCAAACATTTCCACGTGGGTCTTTACTAATCCAGGTCTATATCATTTAAGATTCTCTTTGACTGTGTATATTATGTGTGCAAATGTATTATCACATCTCTTCTCATTTTACATAGAAGAGCATGAATGCAGAGGACAGCATCGATACATGTTTTATGATATGCAATTATAGTTAAAAAAAATAAATAATCTTCCAACAGTGCTCATGATAGACTCATTAAACAAACTGCTAACACAGCAAACAACCATATGCATCAGAAGGGTCAAATAAGAAAAAAACAAGGCTTTTTACGTCAGCAACTATAGAATATGTTGTGTAACTAATACATTTTTGCAAAGAGGTGTATGAGACTAAGAAACTTAGAGCAAAAACATGTCTTGAGAATAATTTTACACTTTTTCTCTCATTAGGGCTGCTCCTCTATTAAGCATACTCAGAAATGTCAAATTTATTTTGTCCTTCTCCGACTTGCTTCCAGGCCGTCACGAGTCCCAGGAGCCCTTCCTCCAGTGGATGGTGTTGCTCAGCAACATGTCTGACCTGCCCTGGGTTCACACTATCAGCTATGGAGACGATGAAGACAGCCTGTCAGCAGCATACATGATGCGAATCAACACGGAGTTTATGAAGGCTGGTGTCAGGGGGATCTCCTTGCTCTTTGCCTCTGGTCAGTAATTAGAAGGGTGGGTTCGGAGCGTGTTTGTAGTTTGTTTCTAGTTTTTAGATATTCAAGAACAAGTGCAAAGCGTGACAGGTGATGTCCTAACAAATACTTTGTGTGTGGGACAGCAACAGTATTATCTTTGAAAATTAGATTTTGGTACCAGACACATCTTCATGTGACAATCTGAGACTCCTATTACATGATATGAGTAATCCTGTTTTTTCCTTCTGTTGTACTACCTAATAAGTATGTTGAAACAGTATTTGAAAATCTCCCTGTTGATGTGTACTTCTCAGGTGACAGTGGTGCTGGATGCAGACATATGGGTAAAGAACAGAACTCTTTCAGGCCCAGTTTTCCTGCCTCAAGGTAAGACTTCGACAAAATCACTTCCACATATGTAACCTGTAACAAGGTTGTTGTCAAGGTAATTTATAAATCAATAAAAGGCATAGGGGGAAGGAAAAAAAGGTTAAGTTTATTTAAAAACAAAACATTCTGATAGAGTCAAGATATTTAAAGCGCCTCTTGATTCCAGCCCATATGTAACCACTGTTGGAGGAACATCGTTCAAGAACCCATTTAAAGTCACGTATGAGGTCACAGATTACATCAGTGGAGGAGGTTTCAGTAATGTCTTCGAGATGCCTGACTACCAGGTAACAATATCAGATAATCAGTTTGTGACATGCCACCATTAGTTATCCACTCATCAGCTTGAAGATGCTTAAAAGGATTAATGTATATTTGTTTCCCCCCAATACTGACACCAGTCAGTGCAGGTCTAGTACTGATGTTGCATGCTTGTGTTCACTCAGGTGAGCGCAGTGGAGGCGTACCTGAAGAGCATTGCAGCGTCTCTCCCTCCTCAGTCATACTTCAACACCAGCGGCCGGGCTTACCCAGATATAGCTGCTCTGTCTGATAACTACTGGGTGGTCTCCAACAGAGTTCCTATCCCCTGGGTGTCGGGGACCTCGGTAAGAGATGTCAAACCCAACTACAATTTATCGTAAATGAAGATTGATAGGGTAACAGAGAAGATAGACACAAACATGGAATTTTGTAGACACTGATTTAATTTTCTTTAGTCTTGGGGTATGTTTCTCTTAGGTAGTTTTCATTTTACTCTTGGCTGGAAAATGTCCAAATTACAGTAATAAAGTTAAATCAGTTGAACTCTTTACTAATCCATTCCAGGCATCAACCCCTGTAGTTGGAGGCATGATTTCCCTCATCAATGGTCAGCGCTTGTTGAAGGGTCTTCCTGCTCTGGGCTTCCTCAATCCCCGCCTCTACAAACTCAAAGGAGAGGCCCTTTTTGACGTAAGTTAGAAGAGTAATGAGCTTTTATTTACTGAAACTTAAGTAAAACTCATATCAACTTGCTTAATGTCCAAGTTGCCATTACAAAATATGAATCAGTTGAAAAGATTTTCAAGGAACTCGATTAAACAGACAAGTTGTATGTGAAAATGCAAGACAGAATACTTCTATCTGCATGTGGTGACTCAGTAAAACTATTTTTTCTTGAAGAGGAAGACCCATCTGCCAGCCTTTTTGTACTCATGCTCAGGCTCATAAATGCTATGCATTCCTGTTTTCTAGGTGACTGAAGGTTGTCACCTGAGCTGTCTGGATGAGCAGGTTCAGGGGAAGGGTTTCTGTGCTGCACCATCATGGGACCCTGTCACCGGTTGGGGGACACCAAATTACCCTGAACTTCTGTCTGCCCTCCTAACCGAGTGAACACGTACAAACCATCAAAGCTGAATCGACCAGTGTCTGCTCTGTGAACATGACTTCAGACACAGCCAAACTCTCAAACAAGTGGAATTGCAACACTCCAGTTTCACCTGTTTTATTACATTCAAGTTTGAACCATTACTACAATCTTGCTGATCCTGCACTTCTATTAATTTAACAAAGGATGCATCACATCTACCATGAAATGTTTTTAAGGCTTTACACTGTTCAAAGACATTTTTAGGCCAGGAATAATTCAGGTTTAGCATTTTTAACGCAGTTTTGCAGTAGTCTCTTTCTGCTGTTCACTGACCTGGATCTTCCCAGTTATCCAAGAAACCAAGTATTACTTGAAATGAAGGTGGAAAGGGTGGATGCACTATGTATGAACTCAATTTTAAAAAGTGCTGATATCAGTTTTCTTTACATCCAACCCTTTTTAGTCTATTTTGCCACTATGCGGCAGGGACGAGTTAGAAACTACTTTCATTTAATAGATTTGCATGCACTTTGTGACTTTCACAGAATCTTTTAAAAACGTGATTTTTTTTTTTTTTTAAACATTTGCTCTATAGCCATGAACTGGCAAAATGCTGTTGTATGCGGGTTAAATAATTCATTAATTCTACCCACCAGCGATGTTGTACTTTTTTCTGTTGACTGCAAAACCTCAAATCAAATGTGTGTAATACATAAGTGTATGCATGTTATGTTTTCAGATTAATTGAAATTAAAAGTGATGTGCACTTTAAAAAAAAAAAAAAAAAAAGTGCACACATGTCTGGATGCTGTTGTAATAATTGCCGTTTGTCAAAATTTGTTTCACTTCCTTATTTTCAGAAGGTCAATACTGAACCGTTTACGTGCTGAAGCAACCTTTCAGTACTGATGACATTTCACCAACTGAACTCATGAGTTCTCAGAGGACAAACGACACATTTTGTATTTGTGGTGCAATGGGGGAAAAACGTTTTAATGATTGATCACTATTGGAAATCACATGGCTATTATCACAGAATATTGCATTGTAGAAAATGAAAATATGCAAGGGCCACCCAATCTCCTTCTTTTAATAATAGTCCTATAAAGGAAAAAGAGGGGAAATAAAACAGACTGGAACTTCTTCCAGGAAGACCTACAAGGGTAAACCTTAGTACGTAACATTACCACAAAGCTTATTTCAAACAGTGTACAATATGCACACTTGAGGGGGGAGGGGGACGTACAAAATTGAAAAAGCAGTCATTGTTGATGATCGATGCAAATTTGACCGATATTGCAAAAACTTTTTTTTTTTTTAAACTGGGTGTATGAGGGTATAAATACGTTTTGCTTAGGTGCAGATCCATGAATTAACATCTTCAGAAGAAGAAACTATAGAATGTTCCATCCAGCGTCAAGAGAGTGGGAGGCCAGGCCAAAGGGGTGGGGGTTGTCACAAGTTCCTTGTTTAAACCTCCATGTGCATTATCAAAAGGTTCACAAAAATGTTTCGTTTTTTTTTTCTGCTTTCATCTAGTGGGATACAAAGGAACTCGTCTCACAACAAAGCAGACCACGGAACATAAGTCTCTGTTGAGGAGCTGGGACAGAGGTCGAATCCTCCAGTTATCGTTCCGAGCCTAGCTGGTTCACGGCTGATTCACTGGTTATTTTTTGCTTTGGCGTGTGTGAGGATGTGAGATTTCAAGTTGGTTGACTGAGCAAATTTTTTGTTGCAGCCGTCAAATGGACACACATATGGGCGATCTCCAGTGTGAATACGCACATGTGTGCGCAAGTTAAAGTCCAGAGAGAACCGTTTGCCGCAGCCCTCAAATGTGCACTGAAATGAGAGAGAATAAGTTAATGCTACAGCATTTCTCAAGCTAGATCACAAATACAAATTGCTCAGTTTACAAGTAATAACACCAACACAAATTACACATACACATGTGTGTGTGTGTGTGTGTATGTATATATATATATACATATATATATATATATACATATACATACACACAGACATCCACATACGCATATACGTTTATGTGTATGACCAAATGAAATATGAACCGTTTATTTTCCCTAACAGAGGGGGAAGAGAATTACTTGGAAAGGTTTCTCTCCTGTGTGTACGAGTTGATGTCTCTTCAGTTTTGAACTTTCCACAAAAGCTTTGCCACACTCTGCACAGACATGCACACGAGGCCCATGGGTATGCAAGTGTTTTCTCATCGCCGAGTTGTCCCTGAACATCTTTGTGCATCCCTGTGAGTGAGAGAGAGAGAGAGAGAGAGAGGCGTGTGGGGAGGGGAAAAGACAGTGAAGCTGATGAATGTGTCATTAAAGAGTCACAACCACTGTTTGCATGTTAAATCTTTTGGATATTAGTGTTTATCACACTCACTTTATGTGGGCAAGCTATTGTCCTTGGAGCGTCGTCCTCTTTTATTTTTCTTGGTTTCATTCTGCAACACAAATTTAAAAATGGGTGAATAATGGTTCACACAGCTGTCAATAACCCAGCCAAAAAAATGGATGCTAACGTTTCCTGACTTAAAATGCCCATATAACCATTCATTTGTGGTGACAGAAGATTTAACTGTTCATCCAGACATTAACCAAAACAACACTGATTTTTCTGTGCTGAATGTGGAGTCAACATATATTTCACATTTAAACAAAAGGAAACTCATAATGCCAACACTTACCGTGCAAACTCTGCCAGCTGCTTGGGATCTGAGAGGTCGATGCCTGGGATGCCTCCAGGAGGAAGTTTCTTTCCAGTCATATATTCAGAATAATCTGGAGGAGAGTTTTCTCCTGCGATCTGCTCCTCGTGGTCTATGTCTTTCTTGTCATCTGAATGTGAATAGGACAGTTTTTTTTGAGTTTTCAATAAGAATTAAGTATTTAGGCTTAATTTAGTCACCATTTGAATGTGTACATTTAAATGGCCATTGTGGGGAAAAAGGAATACCCTTTAAAACAACAGATTTAACGTGTATCATTTTGCCGTCGAGAGATAAGTTGAAATAATATTTGTAATAACAGAAATGTAAAACTTTATATTTATTATTAGGCGGATGAACGCCTCACCAGTATTTACGGACATGCATTGTTTTCACTAATGTTAATGTACCTAAGTACACAACCGCAACAAAACTCGATTAATTAATTGCTTTAGTCTTAATATGTTACATTTTAACCTAGACATTGTTTTAAACACTGATTATGATTAAAATTGTACATATTAATCACTGTTGAACATAATTTAAAGCCACAGTAGTGTAAAGTCTGAGTGGTTCCTGAAGGCAACACCTCCCCCGCTAACTGAACTGCGCCACAGCGGCCTAGCGGAGCTACCAGCACTCGCTCCCACTATCTCCGCCATCTTCGTCGGCCAAATAAACGCCATTTTTTCGGGCCGCCATACTTTCTCGACCGGGAAAATATGGCGGCGCCCATCGACACATAAAACATGGCTTCCTTTAAAAACAAAAACATTTCCAGTGGAGTTTTAAGTTGTCCGAAGTTGCGAAAATGGCCCTACTTTAGCACTGGAGAAGGCCTCAGTCGGGCCTAGTCACACGACACACACGCTGAGAACAAAGCGACGGACCTGCTTGCAGGAATTCAACCAGGACTGTGAACTTACCAGATGCCCACATAGTGACTGAAAACTCCCCCTCCAAAGTCTTTATCTGGACCTGTTTCTGCTCCCATTTTCGGCCCATGTCTCCCCCGCTTAAATAGCTCTTTTTGCTCGTTTTCTTTCCGCTTCCACTCTTCTTCATCCGGCCTGTTGACGAGTTTTTCCCGACAGTAACCAGAGTCTGTTCAATATAGTCCTCCTCCACAGCTGGTACCGGGATGAGGATTTGGTCCTCAAAGCCGTCATCCGTGTGCAGTTCAGAGTCATCCTCGCCGACCACTTCTTCCCTGGTTTGCACCAGAATCACCTCTTGGTGCGAGTGAATAGAGTGGGGATCATCCGTGTCTAGAGGCTGCAGGGCGATCATAGGCTGGTGCTCACCGTCGTCTCCAACAACTGTGGTCTCGATTGTCTCTACCTCGATTTCGTGCAATTCAACTATTTCGGCAGGCATTTCTGACCCGTCCGTTTCTATGTAAAGGGTATCTCCCGATGCCATGATAAATGTTGTATTTCCTCTTATTCGTGTGCTATTTTTTTTTTTCTTAAACTCAACCTTCGCTCCTGTCTACTCTCAGCCGTCCTCCTCCCACAACTCTTCACCACAGTAGTCTCGTCGCCACAATGCTCTAGATATGAAGTCTCGCGTGACTTTGATCTCAACTGTCTTTTCACAAGGAACTTGTGGTGTTCCATTATGGATCATAATTTGCTTCTGTCAACCTTAAACTCTAATAAAATCACATTTGTGACCATTTGAAAAGACTCAAAACAAGAATTTCTATTACATAATCTTATTATACTGGCAAAATTTTATACACACAAGTGTAAATTTATGAACGTCAACCCACATTTCTCATTTAAAAAAAAGCTTTCTGTTTATCGTCAAAACATTAAAAAAGTTTAAAATCTAAAAGTGCCAAACGCCATTATGAGAGTTTATTAGATCTTTCTCATTTTCAGACCCAAGGGAGCTACGATTGAATTTGATTATGTATTATTATTTACATTTAACTTTGACAATTTAATTATTGCTTTCAAAATCAGAATCTTTATTGTCATTATATGGGAGTATATAATGAAATTGTATGTCCATTCAGTGCATGATCAGTTAACTGACTAAAAGACATGTTTCCTGTTTCATTTATTGCACTTTTGAAAAAAACAGATTCGTCCCCTCAGTGTTCATTTAGTATAATTATGATTTAGTATGGTTATATAATAAACAGTTCATGTTTGTTCGTTGTTTGTTTGTTTGTTTCTTTTGGTCTATTTTTTTTATTTTCTGTGGTTGATTAAGTTGTATTTAATCGCTCAGCGTTAAAGTGCAACTGTCTTTGGAATATTGATCTGCTTGTAAGATTTGCTTTTGCAATAAAAGCTAACAAAAACAGAAACTTGTGGTATTCCATGTGTAAAATACAAAACAAGCAAAGTTCATTTAAAAAAAGCATGAAACAAAAAAGATTTTCAGTAAAACATGTTTTCGTGGTGTATAATAGTAAAAGTTAAAAGCATTTGAAGTGAACCACCTTGTTTTGACGTTTTGACATCTTAAAGTCACAGAATCTCTTTCCCAACTACTTCAGATGTGTCAAAAGGGGTGTTATACAATATTAAAGGATTAATGAATGAAAGGACTCAGTGGATCCCCACTAGTGAAAAGTTTCAGATATTGCTGCAGGTGTCTTCCGTCCTTAACTTGGGGGCGTGGCTTGCAATCACACCTTTTGTCTCCGGACTGCAACCTGTGCGGGTGGGCGTGCCCTGATAGAGCGAAGGTTTGATGACACACGTAAAGCTGCAGCCGCTGTGAACTCACACTGACTGGGGAGAGCCATGGGGAAGACAGGTGGAAGGGGAGACTTTGAATGGGTCTACACCGACCAGCCGCACACTTCAAGAAGAAAAGAAATTTTGGGTGAGATTTTGTGAATATGATGATTTAGTGACACGCAGGAAATCCGAAAAGCTAAATTTCGGGCAAGTTTGCTGAAAAATGTCTTGTTTCCTCCTGACCATACCCTACTTATTAAACCGTAGCCGGTTAAACCTGTTTACTGGTTATTGCTTAACATCCACAGATGATGCAGGGTATCATAGAAACTCATATAGGGCCTACAACTAACTAAATAAACAGGACGTCAAGTGATTTTCATGCTGCCCAATCTGAGTTAAAATGGACACATTTTAAAGTTTTTATTTAATGCGCCACATTATTGACTCATGTGCCCTAATTAAATTTGTAATTTACTGCAGACTGATGGAAAACATGACTCAAAATTGATTTTCTAGTCACCTGCCGACAATATTGACATTTCATACATGTAACATTTCATCCTCTCCCAACTGACTCATACTTTGTTGTTACAGTATATTTACAGTTTGATCATGACGTTTTATTTGCAAAAGTCATTTTCTTAGAAAGAGGGATCGAAAAGACAAACTAACTCACTCACATTCCTCCCTGAGCAATGACTGTAAAATATGAGTCTGGATACTCAGATGTGAAAGAAATAGCTCGTTCTGTTGATCATGACTTGTTGTGATTTGAGGTCAGCCAAGTATTTTATTTTATTTTCTGTTTATTCGCTTCAAAGCCACCATTTATTCCTCTCTGCCCCCCTAACTTGTTTGACAATAGCAGCATATCCATAGCAGATGGAGGTGATAGTGCCTGCAGGGGTTAGGTTAACATGACACATTCTCTGCACTTGACAGGCAAAGATAAAGTGCTCCTTGTGAAGTTAGAGGAAAGATTTAAAGGGATTGTAAGATTTAGAGAGAATTCCTGAAAAAAAAAAAAAAAAAAAACTTTAAACTTCATCTGCTATCATTAATCCTTTCATTCTATTTATTAATCCATCATTTCTTATACATTCAAACATGGTCAGATCTGTCAAGAACAATCATATTTTGATAATCTATTTAAAAAAAACAACAAAACATTTAGAATTTGATTTGAAGCAGCTTGCCTAACAAGATGGAAAACCTGTTGACATGTGTTTGATCTTGGCTTTTGTTCAGCAGTTGCATGGTTGCTCTAGTGTGAAAGAAACATCTCATAGGTGGCGTGTTTTTTGACACCACCGAGCTATGAATTATTAAAGGGTTTTGTTTTAATCATCCTCTGCCTGGCCGGAGGGGACAGGTTAAATGATGCACATGACAGATATTCCTCATTGCTTCATGGGGGATTGTTTTTATTAGTGATTGGTTTTCTGAATTGAGTTGTATGTGGTTTGGTGTCTGAAATCTTCTAGGTGTAGGACTCTCACATGCTGTAAACTGTACATTATATTGCATGTACAAAGGACATCAGCTCCTCCCATTACGGTAGATTATGAGGTCTCGTCGTGTGACACTCATGGTGGTTGGCTATTTTAAATTGCTACCTTATCATTTAATTTTTGCTTTGACTTTTGGCGTCCTGTAAAAATCATTTTCCTTTTGAAACCGGAGTCTGAAACATTATACTGTTAAATTAGGTGAATAAAAGGTCTAGTCTCTGTCACATGGTGAAGCTGAAATCCAGTAATGGTTGCCCTGTGTAAATTGCACAGACCCATTAAGCAGTTTAAAAAGCCTTTTTTTTTATGGCATCTAGTTATTTATTTAACTTTATGTCCCGTAGGTGTGTGATAACGACTTAAAATTTATAGTGACTTTAAGTGATGAGTGCAAATGCAACATTAGATTTTACATGCAATATAATTTAAACAAATATTTAGGGTTATTATATGTAGAACTGATTTAATTATTCTTTTAAAATGAGCAATTGTTGCAAAGCAGCAGAAAATTCCTCTTAGGTAATTATTAAACTGAGAAAGCAAGTTTGGTCCATGAAAGGGAGCCATTGAAACTGCACAAAAGAGGCCGGGCCCTGTGTTTTTTTTTTTTTTTTTTTTTTTTTTTTCTTCCCTAACTTTTAGTTACCAAAGGCAGCAGAATTTGCCTGCTACGTAACACAAACAAGGAGCAAGCAAAGCAGCAGGTCAGATTTGCATGATGGGGTGTGCTTCTGCGGCACAATCCAGAATTTCTGGTGGATGCCTCTCGTGACAGATTTCTTTGTGGTGTTTACAAGGTGTGGTTAGTCTAACACATCAGATCTTGTGTTATTTAATGGGTGGGCTATATTGCCTAAGTTGCCTCACAAAACAAACCTGTTTTTGTAACAGTAGATATAGTTTTTTTTTTTTTTTTTAACCACTCCCTTGTAACTACCTGCATTAAATGTCCCTCAGCAAAACAACACCTCTGCCAATTAACCCCAGGAAGAGCAAAACAACACCACTGCCAATTAATCCTGACATTTAAGAGTAAAGCATCTTCTAGGAATATGTGGCTGAATCAAGAGAATTTTCATAGAGGGACCCAAGAGGGAGAAAAAAAAATCACAGATGGTCACTTATTGCAGCCTTTTATTGTGCAAACAGGTGACTTATTTCAATACTATGTTGTCACAGTAACTGACTCTTGTGTGGAAACAGACTAAAGTTCCAACTCTGTGTACAACTGTTCTTTTTAAACATGTTGAAACAACAGTAAATGAATCCCTGCAAATAGCTAGCTCTACAGGTTCCTTGAGTTTTTATTTATTTTTTGACAACATGAATGCCTATGTTTTTCTTTATCTTCTCTATTCCAACAATCTCCTCATACGTGGTGTCAATCTTTTTCTCCTCCTCTGCCTGTTTTTCTCTGCAGCTAAATATCCAGAGATCAAATCCTTGATGGGTCCAGATCCGCAGCTGAAATGGGTGGTATCCGTCATGGTTTTAACCCAGCTTCTGGCTTGTTACCTGGTCCGCAACCTCGCTTGGAAGTGGATCTTCTTCTGGGCCTACGCCTTCGGAGGCTGCATTAACCATTCCTTGACTCTGGCTATTCACGACATCTCTCACAATGTGGCCTTTGGCAACAAGCTGGCAAAGTGGAACCGCTGGTTTGCCATGTGGGCCAACCTGCCCATCGGGGTGCCCTACTCTGCCTCATTCAAAAAGTACCACATTGACCACCATCGGTATCTTGGGGGTGACCAGCTAGATGTCGACATTCCCACAGACATCGAAGGGTGGTTCTTCTGCACCCCAGCCAGGAAGGTCCTCTGGCTCTTTCTCCAGCCATTTTTCTATGCCCTGCGGCCACTGGTGGTCAATCCCAAGCCAGTGGGCCAGATGGAAATCCAAAATGCAGTTGTTCAGCTCACTGTAGATGCAATTATCTATTACTTCTGGGGGCTGAAGCCCATTGTGTATCTCATTGCTGGATCTATTTTATGTATGGGGCTCCATCCCATCTCTGGACACTTCATAGCTGAGCATTACATGTTTATGAAAGGACACGAGACATATTCTTACTATGGACCGCTAAACGCCATCACCTTCAATGTTGGGTATCACATGGAGCACCACGACTTTCCCAGCATACCTGGCAGTAAACTACCTCAGGTACGTCACAGATTATAACTAATGTTTCAAAAGCTGAACTTTAGAAGTGAGTCATTCTTTCCATGACCAGTATCATTAGAGCAGAGAATAAACACAATTACGCTTTGAGCAGTTGTGTACAGATAAGATGAGCCTTTCTTGTCTCTCAGTAAAATATGCATTGGAAAATCCCACAGATTGTGCATATATATATATTTTTTTGTTATTAATAATAAATATTTATGTCATGTACCTGCTGTGTCATTGGCAGAAGAATAGAGAGGTCTGAGTGTTGGATATTTTTCTTTTAGATAACAATATCTTTTTAAATTTGGGGAAATCTGACAAAAAGCACATTTCTGTGTTTGTATCTGTCCTACTTAAATAAAGTATTGCAGTATTTGACCTCAAAGGTATCTTCAAATATGCCTTTGACAATTACATCTACAATTTTAAATACCTATGATACATTAGTTTAAAAAAAAAAAAAAGTATAACTTTTTTTTTTTTTTTTTTTAAATCCTCACAGCTTCACCTCTGTTTTCTTGTTGGCAGGTCAAGCAGATTGCAGCAGAGTACTACGACTCCCTTCCACAGCATACCTCGTGGATTCGTGTGCTTTGGGACTTTGTGTTTGACGACAGCATCGGCCCTTACGCTAGAATCAAGCGGGAGTACAAGCTGAACAAGCAAGAATAGACAAGTGAAAATATTTAAACATTAAAGTAAATTGAAGTTGTTTTCACAATGAAATATTCTTGAAAGCTCTGGTTTTAAGTGTCATTTTTCCACAGCGTGATGTTGACACTGATGGCAACCATAACATTTTTGACGTCTGCTGAGACATGTACTCATGTTACTCTGGTAAATTAATGTTAACATTTCATTTGCATTATTACAGTTTATGGAAGTAGGATTATTAATATTATTATTTTTTAACTTAATTGTTAATCAATTGTGTATTTGTTGTGTTCCTGCTGGTGGCTCATTGCCAGGACTTGTCTGAGAAGGGCCGAATGCAACACATTAATATTTTCTCATCCAGAATTGGAAACTCTTTCCAAGACAAAGGTCACATGCTTTCTCAGAGATACAATTACCTGTTGTCCATTCCTTCCCCTGCCTATGAAGGAAAAGGAAGTTACTCTTGCCTGTTATGGAATGTGAACTCAATAAAATTAAACACTCAGATGATCTAATACTGTTTCACATTTATCAAGCAGAACGGTGCTGAAGAGGAAAACAAGCTTTGAAAAATTACCTTTGAGTAAGAGGAGCCTTTTCTTCAATGAAGCTTCATTCTGCTGGTCTGCATCATGCAGTAAACAATTTGATTACATCTTCAGTTTATGACAATTCCACACAAGGTTTTTCAGAAATCTTATGTAGTTTGGTGTTTTTGAAACCATAATGATTTTTTTTTTGTTGTTAAAGTTGTAGTTCTTTTGTTTTTAGTATTCATATATTCCAAGAAACCTGTGGTGCTGAGGCTCCTCTGACCATTTTTGAGTTCAAATATTTCCTTATTTAATGTTTTGCACTGTGTACTAATGTTTTGACTGTCTTGCCAGCAACTGGGAAAGTATATTGCAATGACAATAAAAACACCATGAGCAATAAACACAAACAGCAAATCAGCACATCTGAATAAAAAAATATTTTCAGCTTTACTCAACGCGTATTGTTGTTTTATCCAGTCACTGTTAGAGCAGCTTAATGTTTACTGATTAGCTGCAACTTAAAAGAAAAAAAAATCCTGCAGGTCTCCCTCAGGTATCCAAAAAAAAGCAGTTATCCATTGAGACACAGGCATGGGGCTTCTGTGGGTGTTCTGTAGTTTCTCTCTCCAGGATGTCAGCAGTGGATCCTTTGGGTTATTTCTGCGTTCCAGGGCGGGTTCCTATATTGTTCTGGTGCTTCTGGGACCTGGGGAGGTTGTAAGCCATATTAATGCCTTGGGCTCTTTGTAGTGTTCGACAAGCCATTATCTGGTGGTTTTCTGCATTGTGGCGGGACACATTGTCTTGGCGGGGAATGTTTTCTGAATGAAAAGATTCAAAATTTCCCAGCAGGCCATTGCACTGTAATTGAGATGATACTTACTCACTTCATCATGCAGTGGTTTTAATCTTGTGGCTGATCAGTGTATGTGTTAATGCGGATGCTCTTATAAGGGTACGTCAACATTTTACAAATGTACTTATTTTCCATAAACCCAAGAGGTTGATATGAGCACGAACTGCTTTCTTCTTCATAACCCAGTCTGATAAAGCTTAGCTTAGCATAGCAACTGGAAGTAGATTGCTACACCCAGCCCATGTACCAAAATAAACTTATTAGCATGGTGTGACATTTTCCCTGGAAATAACTTAAATGATACACAACAATGTCATAAAGAAATACATTTAAGGTACTATGTTTTGGCGAAGCAGTGATTGCCTGTAGCAACACGGTTGCCAGGTAACGAGAGATTAGAATGTTTGTCAGACTGGGTTATTGGATGCACCAATTTATCAAAATCTGGAGTTCATCGCAAATAAACCAATTCCTAAATTGTCACCATTACCCTTTGAAATGAGGCGTATAGATATATAAAAACGGTCAGGATGGTTGACACAAGTGTTGTTGTTTTGTTTTTTTCGTTTGAATGTATTTACTTCCAGCTTTAAATCAGAACGTAGTTGAGAGCGGACAGAGTGGATAGAATGCAACAACTGATATCCAACTAAATTCTTCCTGCAAAGACACATTTAGCTACCATCACAAAGGCCTACCATCATCCCTTCTGAGTACATTCTTCTCTAGATAGGATTTGCATATTACCAGAGCAACCTTTTCATTTTCTTCCCCCCCCCCCACATTGCTACCATTATCAAGTTCAACATCTCACATATAGAAAGGGGAACTTTCATAGAAACAAACCACTATAATAAATGTACCACCATTTATATATATTTATGCATTTTTGATTGCTGTTTTTAAACCAAAAAAAAAACAAAAACAACAAAACAAAGCCAAAAAAACTTAAGAGAGACAAGGTGTCATGCATACCTGGTAGGTTCACAAAGTGTAGGATGACTAATAGGTAAAACTACATTGTTTCATATGTAGGTAGCAAAAACAAGGTGGCACATTTACGGTTATCGGCCTGTTTAGTGAAGAATCCCCCAAAGTTCAATGATCTCACACATCTTAACAGGTACAGAGAAACAAATAGCTTGGTCACACTGGAGTTGTAAAGCATGCTATCAGATTCACTGTTAACACAAATGCTCTTTTGCAACCACTTATGTCCTGGGTATGACAGGTCACAACACCAGTATGAGCAAGCTTCAAAAAAGTTTTTTTCTCTCTCTCTTTTTTTTTTTTTTTTTTTTTAAATTTACCAGTTGAGGGCAGGTGGATCTGCAGCACCAGTTTGCCCATATTGTGCTCATTATCATGACATTGTTTGGGATGAAACTAAAGTAGTAATAGAAAATATAAAAGGCTAACATAAATGGTGTGCAAGATTCCTTTGTCCTTCTATAATATCAATAAAATACTCATTGTCATCAATAGCATCATCATCATCACCACAGTTTTTAAATAATAAAACAGTAAAAACTTAGAAAAAAAAATTCTTCTTAAGACTCGGACTGAAAAGAACAAAAAGCTGCAACACTGGGCTGACTGAGTCTAGGTGCACAGAGAGGACCACAACACCAAACTCAGTACAAATGTCTTCATCTTTTAGTTCATTTTTCCTCCTCCATTTGAGTTCATCATTTCATTTCTTCTGCTCTTCATCGTCATGAATCCCTGCTCTCTTATATTGTTTTTTATTTTTTTTAATTTTTATCTTTCCTTTTTTATTTTCTGTCCAGCAGACTTAAATGTTGGCACAACGTCTCCGCAACTGACAACTTGACGTCACAGAAACATTGAGAGAACATTCCCTGGTCCTCATGTCTGTGCATCTGTATGTCCATCCTCCTCCAGCTCCTCCTGTCGCTCTCCTCCTGCTCCTCCGTCTGCATGCTCTCACAAGATTAGGATGTACTGATTCTGCCAATTTCTAGTCTGATGGCTGCAAAAAGAAGAAAGTGGGCATCAAGATAAGGTGCAATTCTTGACATCCACACTCAGTCAGGAATGTGACTTGTTCCTATTAACGACTTCAGTGAGATAAAAAGAGATTTTATTGGTGTTCGATCAAGGGCTTTACAAGCTCTGCATTACTTACCATTAATTATTTCATCTTTCACCTTATGCAACTCACGTACAACTTCATCCAAAATTTCCTGCAGAACAACAAATAAATAAAGATATGCTTGAGGGATTCTTTTCAACTCAACACTGCGTGGAATAAAACGTTTTTTTATACCAACCTGTTTCATTCTGTCAAATTCTGTATCAGCTTCACTACTGCTGCCGACGGGTCTCACTCTGAAAAAAAAAAGGTCAAACACTAAAAATACAAACTAACCAATTATAGGCTCATTTTTTTTAATCTAATACTCAACATTTACTTGCTGTTGCACTAATACAGTTTTAGTCCCAGAAGGTGACACTAGAGGTTTGATAACCGTTTCTTTGTCCTTTTTATTTCTCTTCTACACACACCTGGATACAAGTGAGGACTTCTCTGCAGAGTTGGACCGTTCCCATGGTTTCTTCACAGCATCTAGCAAGAAATACAGATCAATTATACAACAAAGTACTGAAACTGCATTGGTTAAGAGTCACGAATTGCCTCTGAAAATGTGGTCCTGTTAAACCTCTGTGCTGCATTTGACGCTGAGCAACTTGGACATGACACTGGACTCAAGGGACTGGTTAAAGCAATATTTATCTGGTACACTCTAGTTTGTACATGTAAATTATTTATGAGGTCCCACAGGTTTCTGTATTGGTACAAATTCAGTTCTGTCTCTACATACTTTCTTTGGGAAATAATTCAATGAAACTTGACATGCAGTTCCACTGTTTACTATATATATGTGTGTATTTATATATATATATGTGTGTGTGTGTGTGTATCTTACTGACATTACAGGTTTGCCTTGGAGATATTAAGGTCATGATGACCTATAATTTTCGACCTTTGCATTTTTTAATTCAGGAAAACTTTTCAATTAAACTAGCCTGGTCAGCCATAGCCATTAACTTTGCTAATAACACCTATGATGAACAACTTTCCATACTCTTTGTTGATACTAGTCTGGTTCTTGCTCTGCCCAACATGCTTAATTGGTTGCATGCCTCTCCAATGGTGTCCAAAGGAAATTCAAAATCCACAAAAACCTGACTAATTCTCTGTATTGAAGAAGAAAAGAATTAGGACGGATGGTCTCTAGCGAGGCCTTCTTTCTTCTGTGTAATATTACCAAAATCATGAGCTTCTTGTTAAGAAGTAATGCTGAAAAACTGGTCCGTGCATTCGTAACATCTGCAGTTGACAACTGCAGTGTCCTTTCAGCTGGGTGTTCAAGTCATTTTAGTTGGATCACATCACAGTGCTGCAAGGTAAGGCTTTCTATGATGACTCCCTTAAAAAAATGTGAAAAAAGAATTTTAAATGTTTCTCATCACATAAAAGCCCTGATGACAATGCTATCTTAGACAATCGATCTGTTCCCCATAGTAGGTACAAGGAAACGCCTTTTGTGAAAAGGTTCTGATGAGCATGTTATTTGCATAAATGATCTGATATCTTATATCTACTTTTCGAGAACAAACGGCCAACACTTCCTGATGTGAAACATCCATCACTATGTGGCCATTATGAGACCTCTCTCCACTCTTCTGTCACTACCTATGACTTATGAAATACTATGTAAACGAGCTTTAGCAAAATTAACTGATTTTGGTAAGTGTGCTGCTGGTTCATTAGACAATAACAAAGGTCCTCTGTACCTGTTGAGTTCTGTCCTCGACCGCTCACGTCATCCTGCAGAACAGACAGTTATAGTTAAAAAAAAATCTGGTGTATCAGCTTCAACACAACTACACATAGAAGAAATTCTAAATTTTGGATAAATATATTCAAAGACGAACACGACATTGATGTTTGATGTTCTCCAGAGGGAGGAAAACACCAAGTCTGGATTTGGTGTTTAAAATTCAACACAGAGATATGAAAGTGGTCTTGATCATCTCATCTAACTTTTGTCAATAACGATAACTAACGCAAGGACACAAGACTTACTTCATCAGGCTTCTCTGAAGCTTTTCGTCTACAAGAGAGGCAAAAATGACAAATGAAAACATGCAGAATTTTGTTTATAATTAATTAAAAATAAAAAAAAACATATTAACTGCATCTAAACCAGAATGAGGAAAAAAAAAAAAAAGAAACTTTGGTACAATATGATGACTGTACGTGTTTGTGCCGGTGCTCTACCTTCGAGCTAGTAAGGCATTCATTTCCTGCATCAGTCCCTCCCCGCCGCCGCCGCTGCCACCACTAGACCTGTTGGAGTCACTTTTCCCACCAGAACCAGGGGAGCTGCTCTCATCCTGAAGGGCACATTATGAAAGCGTTTTTACTTTAGACCGTGACTGTATCTGAATTTCTCTGATCAACACCTGTGACAAATACGGTTTCAACAATTAATTATGAATAAAACAGGGCCAGAGAGACTGACCCCCCCCCCCGGAGAATAAATTAAAAAGGCTCTTTGTACCCTGTGTACTTTCCGTAATTTGGCTCCGGCCAGTGCGGCAGCAAGTCCTGAGGGTTGGTGCTGGATCCCAGGCGGACCCCCAGGAGGCCCTCCACCAGCGGGCAGAGGAGGGGGCATGGGTGGGGGCACCGCCATTGGGGGTGGTGGGCCTGGTGGTGGCGGTGGGGCTGGAGGACCAGCCATGGGTTGTGGAACTGCAGCAGGAGGGGGGGCCACAGATAGCATGGCTGGGTGGCCTGCAGAGACAGGGGGGCCTGGGAGGGGCAGAATTACAGCTTTGTTAATGGTTGTACATGCTCTTTTTTTATTTATTCACCATGTGGAATGTTGAACGAAGACCATCTGAGGAGTAGTGCCAAATACATTACGACTAAAGAACAAAAAAGTTACAACTAAAGCTGCAATTCAACCTCTGACCAAACTTGCTTTATATTTAGGATGGATTTTCATCATAATAGTTTTACAACAAACTAAACTAAGAAAAAAAAGATAATTTTTTTTGTATTGTAATTATAAAATGTCTGGTTGAATGTTGCTGTTAATATTTCTGATTTGGTATAACTTCAATGACTGACTTTAAAGGTCCACAACATCTAACCACTTAGTCGTGAAAACTCCTGATTGATTTTCTCTACAAACATTGGTGCTTTTAAAACTACATTTTAATAGCAGGAATGATAATTAACTGTCCACCATCTATGGAGCTACTTCGGCTGCTGCACCCTGGTATCAGTGTTAGCTCACGGTCATGACTCACTGTGAAACTTGAGTAAAGCCAAACCATTGTTAATATTGTGAACAATGCTTCTGCTTTTCTAACAGCGTGCCCACAGGCTGGAAAGTGAGAAAGGTGTCTAAAAATTCAATTACTTTTGCACTTAAAAGCCTGACAGTGTCTTTCAAGGGTTTGCATTACCACACAAGAGTTCTCTGGCTTTTTAAAGATTTAGTTCAAGGTAAAGTTGGTAGGCGGCATCCTGGGAAATATACTATGTCATAAAACTAGGTCCTAATAACAGTGACAGCAGCTGTCACACCCCATACAGTGCTGGGAAAACTATTGGGCACTTTGAGTGTCTACTTTATGGAAGGTAATTTGTTACAGATTAATTCCAAAAGGCCAAATAACCAGTTTGAGGAAAAAGAGCTATGTTAAATGATAAGAATATATCCTGTAATTATGAGAGCAACTGGGAAAAACTAAACTTATGAGGATCTAAGTTCTCTAAGGGCCGGATCTACTAAAGGTTTGCTTGTATGAAAACGAGTGCAAACTCATTGCGTCCAAAACGTACAAACTGCTTTACTAATATGCAATATGGAGCGTTCACATGCAATTTTCTGTGTGTTGGGAGGAGAATATGTAAATATATTAACTTAGAACCCACAAACTGATTTATTAAACCTGAACGCAATTTTGCTTATAGAAACTGCATTTATATTTAACACGTTTCAAAAGGACATGCGGTCTGCGTAATTGCGCACAAATGGTGCGCATGGTGGTTATTGTTGCAAGAAGGAGATATCGAAACAAAGCAAGGAGACGCAGAGAACGCATTATTCACCCTGGTGTGAACCTTTTTGGGATGAACGAGGAAGCAACATTAAAACATATCACTTATCCAGCTTTGCCATTTTGGAGGTGTTGGAGGAACTCAGAATGGATTTGGAGCCATGAACAAGAAGGAGTCAGGCAATACCTGCAATGACAAAACTCCTTTCATGTTTTCACTTTTTTGCGTCTGGGTTATGCCAGTGTACGGTAGCTGTCACAGCTGGGATCTCCCAATTCCGTTTTTCAAATGTGCTGTCAGCACTCCTAAATGCCATGTGGCAGATTATTAGGCTTCCCTGCAGACACTGAGCATGTACACGGCAATAACAAACATGCATTTGTTGAATGTGCAGTGCGTTTGTGATGCCAAAAGCATCATTACCAACGTTGTTGTAAAATATTCTGGGTCAATCCATGATTCTTTTATTATGAGAAACAGTTTTCTGTTTTCCAAATTGTGAGATGGAGAGATTGGAGATGGCTGGCTTGTAGGTGGGTCAGTTTGTGAAACTTTGTGAAATAGTTTCTTAGGCTACATTAAAAACAAGAGCATGGATATATTCATTCATATGTGTTTTAAGGTGACAGTTCATACCCCCAACACCCCTTCCTCCTGACACCTGTTCTCAACCCGACCATGGCCGGAATATAAGGTACGAAGAGGGCCATATACATGGAATATTGTGGAACGCACCTTTGGATTCCTGATGAGCAGGTTCCGTTGCACTGGTGGAGCACGTAAAAGACACATTTAAATAGGGCATCTCCAACATGTTTGCAACTGCTGCCTTTAACGCAATCACTCTTAGTAAATCACCCACAAACCGTGGTTCAGCCTCACGCGCAAAATTCTGAATTGCGCAAGTACATTACGACGCACAAATTGGGATCTTAGTAGATCTGGCCCTCAGATGTTTTAACAGACAACCTACCACACAACCTGAAAAACTCTGTTTCGCAATTGGTTTCACAGGTGAAGCCTGAGCTTTGTGACATTCATTATTATGGCCGGGGAAGGTTGCACGGTTAATTATTTCTCATTCTGCTGTGACAGATAGATTAAGATGAGCATGTTTATTCCCAGGTGTGGGTAGACTGTGGGTGTGTACAGGCAAATAGTGCTTATATATCGGACAGATTTGACACATTTATGTCTTCCATGTTTTGTCTGCAGGTCTGTGCAGGTGTGGTGTATTCTTGTGAATACAGTTATACTTATTTTACCTATCTTATGAGTACACAATCCCACACACTCTGAACTCATGTTAAGAAAAAAAAGTGCTCTCTGCTGAGAGACTACCTCTTCCTCACTCCTCCTCATACTTACTGCTGTTGGCCATGGGGGCTGCCTGGGGGACAGGGGAGGGGGTCATCTTGGGTGAGCCCCCATCAGACATGGCAGTATAAGAAGGGGGCGAGGGGGAGGAGAAGGAGGAAGTGGCGGGGGGAATCTGGGCCTGTTGGTGGTACATCTGCTGCTGCTGTTGTTGCTGTTGCTGATGCTGCTGAGGGTGAAAGGTGGATTGGTACTGGGGCTGGTGGCTGGGGGCTGGGCCTGGGGCACCCTGACCTACCAGAGGAGGCAGGGGGATGGCCTCACAGTACTGTGGCGTTAGTGGAAGATGCTGAGAATGAGGAGAGTAGGAATCCTCTGGCTGGCCATTGGAGTGAGGGTGAAGCTGAGGCTGGGGGTACTGATGAGGGCCTGTCACAGTGCTGGGATCGAGAGGAGGGGGCTTCATTCTAGTGCTTACAGGTGGAAGCGGGTGGGCTACTGGGAGGACTGGCTGTGGGGGCATACCCTGCTTCACAGGCATGGCCATCATTACTGGAGGGGATGAGGAGGGGGAACATTGGGCATACATTTGCTGCATGTGGGAGGCTGACCAAGTGCCATGTTTAGGGGGGAGCATGATGTCTTGTTGCTGCTGCTGTTGCTGAAGGTGAAGGTGACGGGCTGCTGAGGGAGGAGACAGGGGAATTTGCCGGACCTGTCGGCCCTGGGTGTTCACCCCTGTCTGGACTGGGGAAAAGGCTGAGGCGAGCGAGGTAGAGAGCTGGGAAGAGAGCTGGGCCTTGTCCCTAGAGACCCCCACCTCTTTCTCCTGAGATGGAGAGATGGAGGTGGAGGAGGGAGGGGAGGAGGAGGCCACGCGGACGTAGGAGGGTGGCAGTGTGCTAGCTCTGTACTGTCTGTACTCAGGTGGAGTGTCTGGGTGGGTGGGAGGGGTGGAGACTTTATATTGGAGGGTGGAAACGACTGTGGTGGGCAGAGAGAGGAAGACAGAGAGAGGAGGAGGAGATGCAGACGAGAAGGAGGAGGAGGACGAAGGAGGGCAACAAACAAAGGAAAACAGAAAAGAGAAAAACGTGAGAAGAATGAAAAGCAACTGAGCAACCAAGCAAGTAAAGATGAGAAAATTAGGAGCAATCCAAACACAGAAGCCAATAGCAAATAAAGAATCAAAATATCATAAAAAGAACAAGCAGCAAAATGCAACATGACTGAGCCATGATCAGAAAGCATATGGCATTTTCCCCCCAACAGTAGCTGGAAGAAAGAGATGGGGTTGAGCATGTTGCAAGGACAGAGGGGTACTGATATTACCAGTGAGATCAGGGCCAAGGAAGCATGTTTAAGTCTGTGTGTAGATTAAAAGAGCAGACTTGAACATTTTTATGTGTGTATGAACAAAAAGGCATAAGGGTGTACAGGGGATTGTAGCTGAAAATAAGACAGGGGAAGGAAAAAAAAAAAAGAAAAAAAAAGAAAACACAGCTGGGAAGCCTATTCAACTCCAGAAATGTGTTGGATCAAGGTGCAGAATCTCTGGTATTCATCAATGATGAAGTCACCTGTTTGCCTTCAGAATGCAAAGACTGCTGTGCTTGACCCCACAGAGATAACGTTCTTCATTAAATAAAGACCAAGAGCTGGGTAAATATCAGTTTGCTTTCATTCCAAGTCATTTGTTGTCAGACCGACTATACTCAAAGGTTTTCTTTTGTTAAGTGTTTTGTCCAGTATGCCTGTGTAGCTAGGCTCATATGTTATGCGGCCTTTATTTTGTCTTGGTCTCCAGAGCAACTTGTTTGCAAGTGCGTGTTCGTGTGTGTGTGAGAGTGTCAGAGTGTGTTTGTATGCTGGGGTGTGGGCGTGTTTGTTTAGACCTCACCTGATCCTGACGTCCTTCGCTCCCTCTCCTTGTGCGCCTGCATCTGATGTTGCTCCATCATCCTATCGAGGGGCAATAATGTTACATTTCTTTAAAGCTGTAGCTGGCTTCAGAAAATCAAGCCTAATGTCTAGTGTAGCTGCCCCTGCGGTCAGAGCACCAACATCAGCTATTAGAGGATTACAAACAGACAAGTTAATGAGTGTGAAACATCTTCAAACCAGTGAGTTCAGAGTCGGATAAATTGAGCGAGCTAGTCAGGATCCAAATATAACCAGCCTGATGCTTTAAAGTTGCACAAATTCAGAAAACGTGCATTTGTTTTCTTATGAAGGATTTTGCTGCAGCGGTTCTTATCACCTTCTGCGTGCAACACCTCTTTTGAGCTCCTTGAAGTCCTGCTTCCAAAGAAAAGCTCAGCCCAGCAAGGTTTTACGCAACACTGAATAAATAGGAACAACGCAAAATGCAAAATATGGATTCCTTCAATTGCAAATGTCAAAATCGTACCTCCTCTGCGCTTCGCTTTCTTCAGAAGAGGGGCCATTTTGGCGCTGGACTACTGGACCTGAACGACACAAAGAAAGTTCACATAAATATTCCACAGCAGAGACACTTGTGCAAATGATTTAATACCTTTCCTTTAACTTGGAATATAATTTTCTTTTACAACACTCCAGCAGAACCATTATCATAATCTAAAACTCAACCACAGAGAAAACAACAAGAACACGTAAAAAACATGAAAAAAAATTGTGTAATCCTTAAATTCTGTGAATTATTTAAGGAACATATCAGAGATAGCTCCTAGATTAAATCAAACAGGTTAGCTCAGTCTACACGTTGGCAGCTGGTGTTGAATACTTGAGTGATGAAATGTCACATGACCGGCTCAGTTTAGCACTTTGCTAAAGACAGTTCAACTCGCACACAATTCGAGAGCGGCTATTAACAGAGAGAGAACTGATCGCATATCAGCAGAATACCAGTCATTAAACCAAACGCCCACCATGACATCAAGAGGGGGATATTTCTGTTTGCTGTGTCTGGGCCTGGGGGGGTGGGGGGGGGGTGATGGGGGTAGGCAGCACAGGGCAGAGCAGCTCAGTCTGGATCACAGTGATCATGTGATTTGTTTTCTTTTTCTCTCCCCCTAAATGGGACTCGATTTCACATTTATCTGCGACAACCTTTTATATGC
Organism: Arrhamphus sclerolepis; assembly: GCA_037176975.1. Lineage (NCBI taxonomy): Eukaryota > Metazoa > Chordata > Actinopteri > Beloniformes > Hemiramphidae > Arrhamphus > Arrhamphus sclerolepis. Next base: position 8,476,987 of record JBAMYA010000015.1, on the reverse strand, counting down.
CTCAAACCATAAAGTTACAGTGTTTAAAGTAATTAGAGATTAAGTGGATATCCAGGTTTCCCCTGCCAATAAAAACAAACTTTTATTTCCCTAGCTGTATCCAACCTCGTTGGTGGATGTCTTTTATTGTGCTGTGATAATAAATTACATGGGACTACGCAGGATTACCTGAGAATCCTCTGAACCCTGCATGTCAGCTTGTGACACATACCTGCTGCGCCAGGAAAGCTGCACAATAAATTAAAATAAATGAGCTCCATGTAAACTAGACACTTATCTGTCACATTATGCATGCTACACTGCATGTGCGTTCGTCTGTTTGTCTGTTTTAAATGCTGATATGATGCATAGTGTACGTCTCTGGCTATTGCCATGGTGCAGGAAGCCAAAGGGACCGCTGAGCATGAGCAGACTTGCTTTACAGAAGCCCAGGAGACTGAGGGAGGTGTGTGTTTACATGTGTGCCGCCTTTGTATGATCAAAGAAACTCAATCAATCTATGGTCTCAGACTCTCTCCTCAAACAGTCATAAATGTTAATAAGTAAAAGATTTTTTTCTGACAAGTAACAACCACACTAGAGGTGAACGTGAAGGAACAAACCAGACAGATGGAGACGATTATTTTATCAACTTCACTGATAAATATGTGCTTCCTCAAAAACCACCAGGCTGCAAGGTAAAAAAACAAATCAAAACCAAAAAAAAAACAACAACTTTCTCAGCAGGAACTTCATCAGCTCACCAAGCACAATGACACACATGTAACAGTACAGAATATATTTCCCCATTCTTCCTCTTTCTTACGTGTATCTGCCTCAGTGTGCTGTTTGAGACAGAAAGCAGATGGAAAAAATGCTTCATCTTTTTTTTCATGTATCTTATTTAACGTAGGCCTTTATCCAAAACAATTTATAAATGGATTACTCAGACACCAATGCACATGTAGGGACCGTCATGCTGAAATGAAAACTGCCTTTACTTCTGAGCTACAGATGCCATGATGAACGTTTATCTCCTCTGTCATGACTCTTACTAATCTGAAAAATGACTTAATTAAATAAAACCTTACAGTGCCTCTTTATGAGTTAAACTGCTGCCATCACAATTCTTCTTGTGTTATTTGGACAACTGTGCAAGACAGAGGGAATAATAATAATAATTATAATAATCAGAATCATCTGATCCTATCCGGCAACTTCAAACAAACAAAAAAAAAAACGAAACAGGAATAAACTTTTTCCCATTGTGCCATTATTCATTTTATCAAAAATGAGGCCAAAATGAAAAAAACAAAAAACAAAAACAAAACAAACAAACAAACAAACAAAAAAAAAGTGCAGGCGGTGCTACGTTCACGTGATTCAACAGAACGTAGACAGACCTTCAGCAGCGATAACCTGCAGTGTTTGTTTTCTGTCAAACCTGTCTAACGTGCCTGTGCAGGAACCACTGCTTCATCTTCCAGAGGTTTTCGGACAGTCACTCACGCATGGCGTTTAAACTGGGTTTGATGTCTGGACCTTTACGAGGCAAATCCGAAATCTCGATTCATTTATCTTCAGCCATTTGCTGCTGTGCTTCGCATCATTGTCCTGTCGTACGACCCGATTTCAGTCAAGTTACAGGTGTCAGAGAGATGACTGAGAGAGCTTTAGTGCCCAGCTCCGTGACTGCATAACAACCCGTAAATCATCACCCTTCTACTGCTGTGCTTGGCCATTGCTTTAAGGTGTTTCAGCTGAAATGCTGTTTGCATTTCACTTAAAGTAAATTGCCAAAGCTTTTACAGAGGCCTGCACACCCTCTGATGATCAGGTCATCAAGGGGCGATGATTAGCATCACCTGGATGTAAGTCACCCTTTAAATTCAATGTAAACAGTAAGGTGGTACTTAGTATTGCCCGCACATTTTTATTTTTGCCTTTTTGGCTTATCTGTTTTCCTCAGTAATTAATATCACAAAAAATATATGTTGTTGTTTTAAGTTGTATTTGCACCCACTCCGATCAGTGGATTAAAAAAAAAAATTATTTTACATTTTTATGCAAAAAACATAAACAGGTCAAAGAAGGTGGTACAAACTTGTGGCTGTAAATCGGTAATTCTGCGTATGAAATAAGTTTTTCACTGCAAACCTTGTGAAGTCATTAAAAACTGAGCGTCAGAAAGCCATATAACTGACACCATCTCAGATGTTTAGCGAAGTAATGTCTATTAATGTATTACTGGTAGAAAATTTGACCCCCTGTGCCCTGTGTAATTTCTTTACATGTGTTTTTTTTATAGAGCAGTTAATTAAACAGCAACTACAGACTGTAAAAAAAAATCAGTATTTCATATGAAATGGTGCAAGGAGGAAGCATAAGGTAGCAAAAAGTGGAACGACTCTAAATCTAAATGCAGTCAACTGTAGAACTTTCCACTAGTTCAAGGAACACAATGCAAAAGTTTCTCAGCACCATTACAGTTGCAGGTAAATGATGGGGATTTGGCTTATGTTTAACTTCCCTCCATCTGCTGAGTGGAGTTGTTGCCATGGAAAACAAGCCTGGCTGCTGGACACATTTCTCTACAGCTTGAAACTTACTGAGGATGATGATGGCTGAAGACACGCGTCTAAGGGTGCCAGGCGAAATCTCTGGAGTCAGCATCATGGAGGGAACATTCCTAACTTCACAACGTGTTAACAATCAGAACTACGTGACACCAGAGTATCACCACACGGCTGCTTTCTACAAGAAACAGCTTCACGGACGTGGAGGGTTTCCCGTCAGCAGACGCACCTTGAATGACGTGGCCCATATGCAGCCATAAATGGGGTACGACACTAAGACTCCATGGGGGATATTTTAGCCACTGATATGACAGTCACAAGGATGGGATGGGATGGGATGACACTGCACTTAAACACTCACAGAAATTCTTTCTCTCTCTCTCTCTCGCACACACACACACGGCATATAAGTAGACTGTAACCAGAGATGCTCAGTGACTATTTAGTAAACCAAGAGAAGTTCAGTGTTTCAACTGCATTTATTCACAGTACGCACACAACGACTGTCAATCTGGTTATTAAACCACATGCAGATTTTCTGCTGCACTGAGATACTGAAAGCGATGAAAATATGCCTTAAATGAAGGGAAATATTCAGGCAATACACACCCCTTTGATACTGTCACTCCCAGGCTAATGTCAAGAGGGCTGCTGTGGTACATCATATTAACCAGCAGGGGGGAGTAGCGATCAGTTCAGGAGTGATTGCACTGTTGACATCTATCATGATCAGCTGTTTAGATCATAGGGCTATTTACATGCAATATATGTTCAACATGCTTATGCTGTCTGTGCACATCCTTGATGAGAAAATGTCTATTAGAAGATTATAGTCAAAACAAATTAATAGCTCTGTAGATCTATGATATCATACTATATCATTTTGAGGCAAAAATTGATCACAGATGTCAACTTGATTATAATTAGGTGTGAATTTGTTGTGACTGAAAATCATTAGCACAAGCTAATTAGGCCCAGCTCAGTTCAAAAACATCCACAATCTCTTTCTCGGTGGAAATGAGATATTTTATGTGCTTCAAACACTTAGAATGACTCCTAAAAAAACAAACAAAAAAAAAACAAGCCATCCCAGAAACACTGTGTTACATATAAATATGTGACCTAATGAATGCTGCAGGTACCAGATACAACAAAGGTCATCAGCATGATGCATCACAAATCCTTACCTCCACTGTCAGGGGAGCTAAGGACGTTGAGGGCAAACAGCATGGCGTTGGAGAAGGTGGTGGCCTCCTCCTTACTGGCAAAGTTCAGCCCATAGACCTGGCGAGCATCGCGCCACTGATGGAAGGTCGGGGTGGCCTGATTGTACTTCAGACCTTTCACTATGGAGTAGTTGATGACCACCTTTAAAAGTAAAAACAATTATGAGAATGCTTAATTAAATTAGCTTGCTTCACTGGTAGTTAAAGATGGAGATTCTCATTTATTCTTCAAAACTGCTGTATCAATTGTCCAAAGGAATATTTTGAAAATTACAACATGAATGTTCTGAAAAATACTTTACTGAAAACATAATGAAGAAATAGTCACGCTACAGAACTGTACAACTATTGAAAGCACAAATACTGTTGTTCTTAGCTTGTCATGTAGTCCATTTCTTTTTTCCCAGACGTGAGCTGTCTTCCTCATCACAGACTTATGAAGGATCAATTAAAGACTATACCATTAAACTACCATATCAACCATAAAGGAGAAAGAGATATACCATTTTCTGCTTCTTAAAACACATTAAATGACAAACTTTCACTCTTTATCAACCTAAAAATACTTGAAGCTACCAGTCAGTTTTTCTTTTTTTTGTTCAAAGATCGATACAAAGATTTTGTACAAAGATGTGCAACAGATATATTTTAACCTGTAGTGGAGATGCTGATAGAGTAAACTGTAGAATACAAGCTAGAGGCAAACATTTTTTCTTTTTAATGTAGGCTATTAATGTATTAAAATTCAAGAATTTTCCCCAATTTAATGTAAAACAGGTTGTCAGCCAGTCTGCATACAAACACTGTTTTTAAGCTGCCAGTCTTATTTCTCATGGGTCTGACTGTAAAGGTCAGTGTACCAAATATAAGAGAAAAGATTTATCTCCTGCAACCTGAGAGAATCCCAGAATTTTCTTTCAGTACTGACTGCTTGCTTCCTTTTGCCTCTCACCTGCTGGTCCTGCAGTTTGACGCCCACCACCCTGAAGGTGTTGTTGGCAGTGTTGTGGTAGATGTTGATGCGGCTGAAGCCCTGCTGCCCGGGCTTGATGGGCACCCACTTCTTACTGGCATCATCGTAGACCATCACAGAGGCCCGCGCCTGGCAGATACTCTGCTCACTGGTAGAAGAGAAAGGACACATACTGCTGTTTTTGTTGAATTTGCAAAGGAATACTGGCATCCATGTTAGACTAATTTCACAGAGAGTTTCTGTTATTTGTCTTGGTGCATAGCTGAAACATGATACAGAGGTTCTCTGTCCAGTTTTTTTTCCTTTCTGGATCAATGAAAATACTTCTATTAAATCATTAGTAAGACAAGCAGTGTAGCGTCTGAAATAGCTTACAGTTGTAAAGATTCTTGGTGGATATAAAATGCTAGACTTTTACATGCCAGTGCAGAAGGAGACGTTTGTTCCTGTTAGATTATGTTACATACAGCCCACACTATTGTTTTCTGGCCAGCTTTGAAAAGAATTATGAAGAGAGCTTTGATGGGAAGAAAAGTAAGATGGTGACTCCACTGAAATGGAACAGAAAATAACAGAAGAGGCAATATTTATCTATCTGCCTGAATTTCAAATTATAGAGCACATCGCTGCACTCTCTCTGCAGTTAGTGTTGACTAAAACTGACTTCTGTAAAATTTACTGGTGATCTACCACCGGTCGCCACTTCAGGAACAATGTACTAGGTTTGAGTGCCATTTTTAAAATTTGTAAACAAGACCTCAACCAAAAACAGAACCCTGGAAAATTCCCCTCTCCACCATGGTCTTCACTGCGGTGTAGCAACATGAGGACATGGCACAGAAGGGTGTGTGTACTGTGTGGGATAATGATACAGTGTGTAAAAAACACAAGTGTTTGATCAGCAAGAACGTCACCAGCTGGAGACTCAAATGGTAAAAAATTACCAGTTCCAAGACATACAAGGGTACAATTATAAATGTTTAACCATATACTTTATGTATGACATGTTATGAGGTTTTGAGAAAAAAAAAAAAAAGATTCATTGTGGAAACACATGACAGAGTGTGAAGAGAGGGTGTGGGGTTCGCTGTAAAGTGACTGAAAGCTTCTGTAATTTTCCTCATTCAACACCTCTGGGAATAACTTTGGCAGTTTCTGGGAGGGAGGCTAGTGTTAGCAATCAGTAGCTAAGAGCAACACTCACCTGGTCACTGAGTGTAAAGGTAAAGGACTTGTGAGGGACAAGGATCTTAATATGACCCATAGACTACATAGGAAGAACTGGACAAACCCCCTGCAACATTACCCAAAGGTTTTGTGTGGATTTTCTTGAAGCCTCATATTTGTCTCACTGTGAGGTGATATATTACAAATAGACAGAACGCCCAGGCCTGGAGGAGCTTATGCTAATCTATGATGCTAACTAATATTACTTTATATTCACAGGACAAATTTAAACAGGACGTTTTGGACATTTTAACATGGAGGGGTCGAGACTGACTCGTTTTTGGAGCCAGCCCCATGCACCCCATGGCACAGCAGAAATCTGCTCAGGAATAACTTGAGGGGCAGTTTTTAGGACACAAGTTCTCCAAACATGCGATGGCAGTCAGACTGAACAATCTGCAGGATCCCAAATTCCAGCTCCCAGGACCCAAAAGGATCGGCTGTTAACCAACTGGTGGCAGACACCAATAGGCACTTTCAGAGGACTAATGTTTGTGTCCTACGACAGCAAGGAGAAAGACATACACGACTTGTATAAAATTACACAACAAAAAATAAAAATGTGTCACTGCAGCAGCGACATCTGGTAAAAAAAAACACAGTCAAGAAATTCATAAATAGACTGAAACATGGAAACATGTCACAAAGTAGATATATGAGAGGCTCGTTTTACAGTGGTTTCTGGTTCAAAGCCCTAAAGACGGTAGGAAAACTGAAACGTTAGCATGTGAGCCCCCTCCTCTGACAACCGTTCTATCAATGTGCTGCTCTACAGGAGAAATACCACATGACACCTGAGAGACCCCCCCCCAGACTGCCCCAACGCAGGGAACGGTCTTGACTGTCCAACCATCAGCTGCTCTCCACTTTCCTCTGGGCTGTATGAAGCATCCTTAAATAACTCGGTAGTGATGTGAAAGAAGCACTTCTATTGGTTTCACATGGCCCCTTTTCTATAATTCTATAAAAATCTTTTTTTTTAATGTCAGACAAGACTTTTTGAGAATAATATCGATTTTGTGCAGTGAGTAAGAGTAAGAAACCTTTGCAGTTTGCAGTATTCTGTTTTAGATGCAAGTCTTCTTTTAAAATGTTCCTATGGAAAGATCCTGAGGCCAAAAGAGCAATTTTTGATAGATGACAGTTGGCTACAGATAAATGTTTCTATGAAGTAAAACCTAAAACAGTCTACACAAACTGAACAGCACATCCAACTGTTCCTAAGGGAAGAGCCGTGAAGTCTTTCTCGACAGATGGTTTTGGGCATTCTTTCTGTCAAATATCCATCGCACCACACTGCTTCAGAGTTATTCACCAATATGTATTCCTCTATTCTATTCTTTCCATATAAAATTATCTAAATAATAAATAATTTTCAGTGGAAAATAATGATCAGTTTCATTACCAGTAAGGGTTTAAAATTCTATTTCTTGCCAGCTGGAGAGACTCTTATTGTAAATGCAAATGTGCATCTCCACATGAGTTTAACAGACTCTCTAATCACATAACAAATACTTCTCTCCACTTCAGAGACCCGGTAGACCACCAGAATCTCGTTGGGAAATTAAAAAAAAAAAAAAAAAGGAGGGGCGAAGCGAGGTGGGTGCATCTCTCATTACAAAACCACGCTCTATTTCTGGAGCAGTTTGGGCCAGAGGGTTGGAGGGCCTCGAGCTTGGAGACGACTGTTTGGTTCTCTCTCGAAGAAGTTAGAAATGAAGAAAGTGGAACAGAAGGAAGTTAAGGCCATCACCCAGATCGGCTCGGACATTTGACTTGTGATAGAGTGCCCCATGTTTCAGTGAGTGACCTTGTGTGGTCGATGTTAGATTGGATCAGCCTGAGGGGTGACACTCTGCGATGGCTAGTGGAGCAATGTAGCAGTGTCCATCTAGTATCTGATGTTGGTAATACGGCAGAGAGGACACAGAGGAGAAATGGGCAGATATGAAAGTTACTTGGTGGATTTTCAGTCAGAAAAAAAGATGAGTAAATGGAGGGATGACCCAGAATGACAACTGGTATGAATTTAAGTTGAGAGGAAAGCAGGCAATATGGCCTATAATGTGAAAAAGGTCAGCTATAGCTGAATCAGTGACATTAAAATAACACGATGAATCAACCTGATGAGAGCTGCAGAGAACATATGAGAAAATATTTAAGGTCACACTAAAATAATACTCTCACACACAATATTTGAGTGTGAGAGGAGAAAATACTTGCTAAAGGAAAAGTCTACACTTTTGTTTTTTGTACTATTTGAAGACAGACACAACTGGCATTTACAGTATTTTGCAGAAAAAACAAAACAAAAAACAAAACTGTGGACCATAAAACCGTCCAAATTAATTTGGAGAACAGCTTTAAGAGAATTTCTGGCAGTGATTACATCTGAAAAAGGATCCTCATAATTTTATACATTTTATTAAACTTTGATATATTTTTCCTTAACTTTTTTATTTTATTTTTACTTTATTTTATAAAGGTTAACCATAATCTCAGACCACATTCTCAAATGTAACCTACAGAGGAAGAGTTTCATTTTCTTATCAGCTGCCCCTTTTGCATTTAGCATTTCTATGTAAAAGCATTGATTACAGCTGTTGCAAGCATTTTTTACAGGAGAGCAGAAAGTTTGTACTAAGTGCAGCTAATGGATTATTTGGACAGGCTGCTTCAATCCTCTGAAGTAAACAACCTGCTGGAATTTCTCTCTTGTGCATTCTATAGACTACATCTTTAAAAATGCATAAGCATTTTCCCATAACCAGCAAATGAATTGAAGAAACACCACAGGCCTATGGGGCAGATGCTGCTTTTTGAATTCTGCAGGGATATTTTGTAGGTAATATTTTTTTCTTTAACTACCAATATATTTGTATTAATGTCAGGTGTAATCTTGATTTAAAAACCAACTTTATTTATCTAAAGGATCGTATATGAGCCTTACTTTTTGTTGCAATAAGCAACTTTCTTTGTGGAAGCTGAATGATATTTACCTAAAAGGCAGTAAGAGTGTGATGAGAAGGAAAAAAAAGGACAAAAAGTTGAGAGAGAGGCAAAGATGAATGGATAGAATAAAGAGGGAAAAACAAGAGCGGGGAGGATATGAAGGCTTCTGCCGCTCTGAGCGCTTCCTCATGTCAAAAGAAGCCTCATAGGCAAGTGGTGAAAAGGAGGCCACATTCCCAGGCTTTTGAATTAAGTAAAGCACTTCCCTGCACACATGGTTAGACATATGTGCTCCCCTCACCCCACCCTCCTCCACACAAATCCTTTGCATATACAGTTTTTGAGTCAAAGCTGTGTATTTCCCCTCTCAGAACAGCTCGGTCTATTTCTAGAAATCACAGTGCAGGAGAAAATAATGTCTGAATAATCACATATTCATCAAAATATGAAGTATATGCACAGTGCATCAAATAGAATATTTATGCTTCTATGGAGCTCTCAGCGGCTTTATGATTAGTTCACTGGGTGTAATGTATTTAGGTTGGGAAAGCTTTCCCTCAGGAAAGAAGGGAGTGGGTTGGGGTGGTGGGCTGCACGAGGCATCTTCTCTGGGTATCACCAGAGGCCAGGGCTTCTGTTATGATGGCAATTAGCTTTTGTTGCTGGGGTAATTGTTTCGCCACACTGGTTCACAGTGGAAGGCACCGGAACAGACCCGAACAAATGATGACTCATTCAGCGCAGTCCTGCGTGGCCAGCTCATGACTGTGGTTCAGATCTGTTGGACGCTTTGTTTCTGTGTTGAAAACTAAATGTCAAAAACACAACCAAAGGATACCAACGCGCTGCAGAGGTAAGCTGTCAGCAAAGATACATTCATGAGGAACAAAGCACTGTAGAGCTAATTTGTGCACAACAGAACTACGGCAGACATGAAGGTGCTATATACATTAAAGGTTATTAAAGCATGCTCTATAATAGACGTTGTTGCATAAATGTCATTTCAGCTTTACCATACCTAAAATTTACCTTTTGCTATTTTCCATTGTACATAGCAAAGATTAGGCTGGAGCAAATGTTAAATAAGGTCAGTGTTTTCAGGGGATGCATAGTGTTGCATATCTTCAATCACTTCCCTCAAACATAAAGGCGTGCAAAGCTATACAACCACGGCTGCTCACTAAAAGAACACTCAAACTGAAATTCCTCCCAGCTCTCACAGCCAAACCTTCACTTACAGCCATTTGTTTTTCAGTTTATGACTTTATGTAGCTCACTTTTCTTTCCAGCATGCATGAGCATGCCGGATAAATGAGTGACAGGTGGATGGAAAGGTAGAAAGGTAAACTATGGTCTTATAGCAGAATATTTATAATGCAGACTTTTTTTTGTCTCTCCATGAATAGGAACAAAACTTTGATATTAGTTTATTAAGGTTGCCATTTTCTTTCCACACAGATAATATAATATACTTCTTATATATTCTCAAGGTTCGGAGCTACATGTAGAAGGACACTAACAGAAAATGCACGCTGAACGTGTGCCGAAGCTTTTTGTATCGTTTGTAAAATATTTGAAGGTAGTTTTCTTGACTATGTGGAAATGCTGACTGAAATTTTATGGCACTTAAACAGTCATAAAAGCACATTTGCAGGTTGTGATTTTTGTAGTAGTGTACTAGCATTTCTTTATATAATTATTATCTCCTTAAGTGACAGCAGCAACAGTGTTATTCATTACCCAGTGAGAAGGAAAAAAAAAAATTAAAAACTCCAAAGCTTCGCTGGAACATGTTTAGCAATGATTTCACCATACATTCACTGTGGCATCATTCCTGTCGCGAAGCTCATGCAATGTTCTAATATTTATTTCCATTTTGCTCCAAGATCTTGTAGAAATGATGGGAAAGTCGATGGCCTAAAGTCTTCTCTATCAAATCCAAATTATTCTACAATTTGATTACCACCCTGTGGTGGTTAATCCATGAGTGAAAATGATGTCTCGCATCAGGAAAAAATAATAAAATTCTATTGATGGAAAAAAAATAACAGTTCACTCATATTTTTGGTATTTACTGTTACTGAGACCTGACCAACTGAAGCAACCCCAGATCATAATACTGCATGTTGCCTTTTTATTTAAATTCTGTCAGATACTACAATCAGATTTCAGTCAGTCATCTTGGCAATGAAGACTCCTCACATGAATTGTCACATGTGTGCAGATGTTGGGGGTGATGAATATAACTTAACCCCCATATTCAAAATCTGAGGCTAAAAGTGTAAGCTGGATATCAGAAGGTGTGCCAAAAAAATTCATACACATAGGAATTGCAATTCTCATTTACTATGATTTAGAATCGATATAAAATGTCCCAAAATTGATTTTCAAAATAAAAAAACAAAACAAATCCGTTGGCTGTCAGCATCCATTTTGCAACTACGCGGGACGTCCTGATGTCACCACGCAGCTGTTTCTGGAACGTACACATGTGCGGAAAGCACCAAAACAAAAAGGAAACTACAAAAATGAAATAAAGAGAAATTCAACCGATTTTACCGAATGGAAGACTGAGCTTGACGTGAGCTTCACACTGGGCAAAGTTTGCAGAATGAAGATTAAGCACTTTGGGAACACCATAAATGCGCGCGCTCACATTACCAGGTGTTACCCACCAAAGACTTAAAGCCTTACAGTGCGGTGGAGAATGAGGGCTTCATCTGCATGTTGCAGACGGCAGAGCCAAGGTACGCCATACATCAAATCGTTTTGAATTGAAAACTGATTTTGAATTGAATCATGGCTCCAAAAATCTGAATCAAATCATACAGTGAGAACGTAAACGATTCCCACCACTATTAGAAGGCACGAGACAAGTAATCTGACTTCTTAAATAGACCTATAAATGAGAAGAATGACTTCAAATAAACCGCAGGAGGGTGAAAGCGAGCAAGATTGACTGTCTGAACTAGCTCCAAGGGGTCACTTCATTTTTAGTATATATGCAGGCATGATTAATAAACTTAAAGGGAAGACAGAAGAAGAAGCAAAAAAGGCTTCACTCAAGCAGTAAGCCACATAATATAAAAAATATGAACTACTGCAAAACTTCAAAAAAAAAAACAAAAAGGCCCCTGAGAAGCATCATCCAAACAGAGATGGGGTTCAACATAAGGGGACTCAGGGGCACCAGAAAGGTCACTTGCACTTCACGTAACTCCAACTGTTCTTCAACACCTCCTCTGCGTCGCGGTCTGTTATTTCACAGTAAATCCCACTTAATAAATCTGTCAACTGTCACAAAAGCTGGACGTGCAGAAGATTCTCCACACGGCTTAATTAATTTACTTATTAAGTTTCATTTCACGCTTGTTAACTAGATTGAGAAAATCATAACCTCCTGTAAAATGTCATCTGAGAGACAAAAGCACCCAGAGAGACTTCCTGCATAGCAGAAGCGTTTATTACCCTGTTTGATGGATTCCTAGTTGGTGCTGTAGCTGATGGAGATATAAAGTCAGCGTCAGGGAGGATTCCAGTCAAGGAGATGTTTTGTAAATGCATAGTGGAAGCTGGTTTCCATCACAGAAAAAGAATATGGGTCCCATCACGACATCTATAATTTAGGTTATGAACTGCTAACGTAATCAAGTCCAAATGTATTCTATTCACTTTGGCTCTAACAATGCAGATAACTGTGAAATGTAACACCCACGTACAAAAAATGCAAAGTGCTACTGCTAAATCTTCAGTCTGCTGAGACTGAATCAGCTCCTCTTGTGCTGTGATATACTGCCATTCCTTTTTTTTTTTTTTTTATCCAAACAGGAACAGAAATACATAACTTCACACCCACACACAATATATCATGTTTCTCAAACTGTACATATACCCAAGTAGAGGTAATGGTTATTTTTAGCAAAGGGCCAGTTCAAGAAACAGAAGCAGGGGCAGACAAACTCACTCAAACACCCACACAGATTGATTATAACCTGTGGATTCAGTTAGCTGTGCCCATTTATTATTTTCACCTAGAGGATTACAGCGTAAAGACTCCACATTTAGGCGCAAAGCCACTGCTTTGTATGGTATGGGTGGAGGTGCATACATTTACTTACATTATAGGGCTTTGGTGAGTGCAGGGGTCCAGCTGACACAAGAAAGATGCCTATGCCTGTCTGACTAGATGGATTAGAGACAGAGCCTAGCAGGCAGATCATTACTTCGCTGCAGTCTTAAATCTAAATTAACCAGGACTTAACTCCTGAACAAGACCTCTAATCTGCTTCATGGGGGAAAGTACTGTTCACAGGCACGGAAGGAGACCCCAGGAACTAAAAACAGCACAAGCCAATGTTTATTGCAGAGAAGCAGTGTGAAGCCATTTCATCTGTGCATAAACAGACCAGAATCTGTTAGCGAGTTAAACAGTGACAGTGAGATGTGTCATGTTCATGGGGGTTGTAGTAGCTCTGCAGCATATACAGCAATGCTGCTTCCTAATGACACTGAACGCAGTTACCAACAATAGTCACACAGTCAAAGTTATCACTATTATTCCTTTTATTTTCTATCCCCCATTGCAGCTGCTATCATGTATACATTAAATGACTACATTTCATCTCTATCAATATTGACTTATTCTCTGTCTCTAACCTGGCAATTCGTCCTAATTAGAGATGTTCAATGCCATTTTTTTCTGTTCAATATCGTTTGATATTAAGTACTGGTACAATACCACTGATTTTTAATTTTTTTTAAAACCTACTTTG
>JBAMYA010000015.1:8447377-8463182 GCA_037176975.1 Arrhamphus sclerolepis | reverse complement strand
TGCTGGAGCCTATCCCAGCTCACTTCGGGCGAAAGGCAGGGGTCCACCCTGGACAGGTCGCCAGTCCATCGCAGGGCGAATTGGGATATTTATTTATTTATTTTTACCTAAACAAACAAACTAACTGCAACTAATTTTTCATGATTCTGCAAAGACTTGGACCCGTTGCTTATCTTAAGTCTGTTGTGGAGAGTTCAATCCTATCTGCAGTCATCTGTTGGAGGAGCAACATCAGAGCCAGTGACTTAAAGAAACTGTACAAACTGATGAAGAGGGAAGGCTAGATCTGTTCTGGAGCTGATTATGCAAAGGAGGGTCCTTTATGAAAATGAAAACAAACATCATGGACAGCTCCTTTACACAACAAGTGATTCAGCAACAGAGTCCTCATTCAGAGGCTTCCTCAGATCCTCTGCAGCACAGACCAGTACAGGAGATCCGTCCTGCCCACAGCTATAACCATCTATAGTGAATCTTGAAAAAACTTATGTAATGACAACTACTGCAGAAGTTGATTTCCCCTCTGGCATCAATAAAGTATTTTTGAACTGAATGGAAATGACTTTACATAACAGTAATTAACATCATCATTGCTACACAGTCAACCTTGTTTAAATGTAAAAGTAATCAGAAAGCGGGAGTATGGGGTTTAAACGGTTTTGTAATTTTGTGTCAGTTTGATGTTTGTTGTTTCCTCAAAAAAAAAAAAAAAATGCATCAGGGAATGATGTTATATGATAAGGAGGTGTGGTCTGAAGATAGCCAGCCATTAAACACAATTACAACAATCTTTGTGCAGGCGGCAACTTCCAGTACTGCTGAGTCATATTTTGTGATACTGCAGGGGAATCACGGATGGATTACACCGGAACAGGGAGGAAACAGGCAGCAAGGAGATAAAAGAAGAAGGAAGGAAGATCTAGAGATTGAGCGAAGGGGTACGAGAGGGAAACATTGGTGAGTGAGTGAGTTGAAGACCCAGAATAAGGGAATTTTTCCATTTATAACTGATTGTTTTCATCAGTCTGACAGCCAGGCAGGAGTGGAGCTTCATCTCTTCTCTCAGCTTGGCCGCACTTGCAGGAAATGACCCATCACTTCATGCTTTAACTGTGACACACACACACAGATGCAACCATTTTGGCACCCTCATATAGCAAACACTTGCACACGCACTGCAGATCTTTCTGGCCAGACTGCCCTGAAGCAGTAAAGTTTGGGACTGTTGTGTCTGCACATCCTTCTCTGAAGGAGGAAAAATTCCACCACTTATTAATAACTTGGCCTCACACCTCTATTCCCTCCTTCCACTTATTCATTTGGTCTGTTGAAAACATATGCAGAAATCACTGTGAATTATTTGGATGAAACCAGAAGAAATGCCCTCCAGGATTCCATATAAGGCCTCAAACTGAACCAAATACTTGCTGGGTGATCCGTCCCAGTGGAGAGCTTGTACTAAAACCGGATGAGCTCAAGAAGACAACCCCCCTTCCATCAAAACATTCACGCAGGGACGGAAAACATAATGCAAACACCCAAATCCAAACAATTTACAGATATGCTGTCACGATATCGGACTTATACATCTGTCTCAAACATGGCTTCACTTCCATGGAAGAGTCATGCAGACTGCCTGATTCCTCTTACCCAGTGGTAGCCCCTCACAGTCAGACATAGTTGCAGGACAACAGGATGAGAATAATGTCTTCTTTTTGGCAGCTGAGAGTCTCCAGCTTATTGAATCCTCCTCCCAGCCTCAGTCTTTATTGAAATACCCTCTGCCTTTTAGTCTTAGCTGTTGGATTCCTCCTCTCTGCTAAGCTGCCTTATTTTACTTTCCATCTGCTTGTTGCACTCCACTCTCTCTCCCTTTCTTAACAATCTGACCAGTGGCCAGAAGATATGTCAGTCAAACATCAAACAATGTGCTATTGGACCCTAAATTTGTAACCAACAGCCCTCCCTGAGAGTACTGTTCCCATTAGAAATAGCTGTCCCTTTTGGATAGGATTTCTTGCTTCTTCTCATGTCCACATATATCTCACCTTCATAGTTCATATATATGTATAAATAAATACATATATATATAGATAGATAGATTTGTTTTAACATAGGCTGCTACCAAGTCAAGGTGCCAAACTTCCTTTGCTGAAATTGACCATGAAAATAACATGTGATCTGTTTTTCTTTATCCCTTCTGCCTGTGGCAGAAGGCACATTCTCACTTAATTTCTCATCCTTTTGGAAAACAGATTGGCCTGAACCTGACTTTGTCCCTTACTGAGTCTCTATCTTCTGGCTGTAGTACCTCAGAATTCCTGATGGGGGCAGTAGTGCCCCAAAAAGCTGCAGCTCCATCATGTTAGGAGAAATTCTCAGCTCCACCAGTGGCCTGGATACAAGAAAATTCCAGGGTCAACTGACTCCGATCTTAAGATTGTAATTGTAGAAAATAAACATAATGTCTGTGCAATGACTTGTTTCGTATAAATAAGCTAAAGCACATGTTTATGAGTAGTTGTATTTGCAGCTGCTTTTTGTCATTAAGAAAAAGAGCAGACAAGAGTCAGTGATGGGTGAAGGTAAGGGAACAGAACATCACAGTTAAGGATGTTTATCATTTCAAAACCTTTCATAATGGAGGAAATCAAGGAAAACATTGCCAGAGATTGTAAAATTTTGTGCAGATTAATTGCCCACTCAAGCGTGCAAAAATTCCCCGGAAGATAACACTGTGCAGCTTTCATTAAACTAACCCCCCCAAACTTTCCACACTCTTGTCCTGAATTACTTCTCAGCTTACTCAGCTGACCCTTTGTCAGTTGACACGGAGGATTATCACGAGAGAAAGGTTCAGCATGTGACTAAGTGGGGTCAGATGCGAGACTTGTCCAGCAATACTGACGTCATGGAGGTTAGGATTTAGCGGCAAGGGAAGCAGGGGGGAACAGCGGGGTTATCTTGAAATTTTGAGCGAACACAGGGGGTGAGATGTTGGAGGGCTTCCTGCTCTGTTATCTGTCCTGCAGACCTGTCAGTAACCCCTCCTCCCTCCCAGCCTGCAGAAACCCCAGCCTTTCGCACCAGGAACGGCTTTGATGTTTGATCTCCAGCTCTCGTTTGCAAGAGAGCTTGAAGGCCCTTTTGCAAACACAAGCTAAACCTTCACCCCATTAAGACCTCTTGACCCTGTGAGCTCTGGCAAACAGAAAGTGGGCCAGTTACCTCTGTGATGGCGTCGCACACACCGATGATGAGGAAATACTTAAGCCGAGGTTGTATGGAAAACAACGTTCACAATGCTTCCCAGATTATGCTTAAGTGCACTGAATGAAACTGTGTTTCACTTTTTCCGTGCATTCATTTGAGTGCAATAATCCAGTCGTGTCATTTTTGCTTCCACCTGAGTCCCATGCAGCAGTTTCTGTACGTTCTTCATACGTGGCTTGCACAAAGCTGTCACACCGATTACAAAAGATGCACACCTCAGGGAGAAAATGGGCGGGGTCTAGTCTGGTTCCTTGCTTCCACCCCCATAACAGCAACAGCTATGAACAGAGAAGGGAAAAGCTGTGGTTTGTCTCTGAGGTAATCATGTCTGCTCTTGAAAAATAGTCCAGAATTTGTCTCCTTTGAATAGTAACAATAGTGGATAATACTTTAATGTTGCGAATAACGAAGCAAATTGCACCTGTACAAATAAATAAATTATTGTGTCCGATTTATGCCCACGTTAAAAATGTATTCCACACAGTTTCTCTACTTTGCTATGTCCCAGTGCTACCCTTAGAGCTGAAAGAATTCACTTCATATGATGCCACTTAAAGCAACCATTCACCGCTCACCTGGTTTCCTCCAGTTTCTCATTACAGCTCGCTTTCCAGCCATTATGCTGCTCCTAAGAGAGTTCTTGTCTGCACAATGAGTCTCCTCTAAGCAACACCATTTCCATTTTTGTCTCCAAGTCCTTGTATCTGTGCTCAGCGGACCATATAACGTGTGTCATTTCTCCCGTCAGTTTGGTTTCTAGCTGAGTTATTTTCACATTTTCTGTGTGAAAATCTGTTTGTGTTCACTATCAAACACTGCTGTAGGTTGATTTTAAGTTGATTTTCTTCAATCAGATTTCACTGAAACTATGTCCAGTTGTGAACATTTAAGATTTTATTCTGATTGCATTTCTCCCTCGCAGCTGACGCTCACTACCATCCCTCCACTGCAGCGTTAGACAGTTCTTTAACCTAATTTTAGTAGTTTCAGCATCATGCTGTTTTGTTTACTTGATGCAAACCAATAATTTGACTCTTCTGAAACAGAGACGCATCTTTTTCATGACCACAGGATGTGTCTTCTGACATGGTTGTTTAAGGAATGAGAAGCCACTGGCTGCATCAGTTAGTGTTAAATAACTGCCTACCAGATGAAACACATTAATCACTGCAGTACTTTTCCAGTGGGAGGCTACGACTCTTTTGCTAAGTTGAATCCATTTTTCCCCTCCCTTGGTCGGGCTGTTGAAGGATCAGCTTCAGTCTTGGATTCTTAAATTTCATTTTCTCCTTCATGTTTTTTTTTAAAATGCATCATTGAAATACACTATGAAGAGAATGTAACATGGTTTCTTTATATAAAACAATGACAGTGTTAGCTTCATTTACACAGAAAAGAAGCTACCATTTCTTACACAAAAATAAAGTTTCAGCCTCTAAAATGCATGAACAAAAAAACACAATCAAAAAAAGATCTTATGTGTCATGATTATGTGTAACATTTGAACATGTTCAACTGTAAACTAGATGAAGGTTTTGGGATATGAATTAGCTGTAGAGGTGTCATAATTAACACAGCTTAATGCAGTAAATCTCAAGACTGATGCCTACAAATTGCAACATAAGTTTTTTTAAATAGCAAATAAATTAATAAACAACTTTTAAACAAAAACAAACAAACAGAAAAACAATTAAGCTTTTTTATTGATTTCATTGTCTTCCCATGTGAGGTTCTTCAAAACTAAGCAGTAATGTTCACATTTTCTCTTTTGGATCAGGATTCAGGATAATTTTTGCATTTCATATGCACATCAGAGTTTAGTGTTATATTCAGGGGCACTGGGAGGACTTTGGCCTTATTCAAATTATAATGGGCAAAACAAAAAAAACAACAAAAACAGACAAACAAAATAAAAACAAGATTAAGTGTGTTCGTATCATTCTTTAAAAAAAAAAGACTCACAGGAACAAACAATTTAAAACCAACAATGTAAAGCCTGTTACCTAAATTAACATACTTCTATAATCCAGTTTGCTGCATAATTGATTAATCAGATTTTTCTTGTTAGTGTAAATTCAATTGTCAAATCTGACAATTTAATCAACGAGTTCAAGCGGATTGCATATTGCCAGCGCATACTGACACTTAAAGTAAATAATAAATAAAAATCTGTTAATGGTTTGGCTGCAGAGTTGATGTCTCACCTCCTTCTCAGCAAACGTTACATTTGCAGGAGTTCATAATTTTGCGATAAACTGCAGTGATGGACAGACAGGCCTTCAGCCTGCTGTAATGAGCCGATGTTAATGATCCTCCAATTGCAAGTAGCTGTCTATGCAGGTACTAATGAACTCTTAATAGTGTTAAATCTAACAGCCTCCGAATGATTCCACTAACTGTTTTATGGCTTTGTGGGCAGAGCCCTAATTGCGGACTTGTGGCAAAGAGCTGCAATTCACAGCTTTAACAACCTGTACATGGAAGTGCACTTCAGTGCACCAAAGAGGGACAATGTAAACAGCTAATATGTTTACAATTCATAGCTATTACCAATAATAATATCAATACAAAAGCCATCCAAAGCAAAAAACTCCATGCATATGTTATTCCTTAGAATGCTACAACCCATTGGATTGTGACTCACCTTTTTGTCTACTTCAAGACAAAACTTGAAGCAGAAACCCCCCCCGCCTCCAATTGGACCATGTGAATTGTTAAGTTGTATAAATATGAACAGGATGCTAACAGTCCTGTTGATTATTTATTTATTTTTTTATGGGGGAAAAAATAAATAAAGAGGTACTGTTGTTTCTTGGAAGAGACTGAGAATCCATCAAACGAAAGAACATGAAAGCACTAATTAATTTAATTTGTGCATGAGACTGTGACTCGGAGGGGGAGGTGGAGGGGCTCAGTGTATTTGTGGTTGGGGATTAACTGTAAAGAAGGAAGTTGACCCCCCCACCCCCACCCCCCCCTGCTGAAAAACAGCCGAAGTGTGACAGAGGGGATTCCAGAGCATACAAACAAAAGGCAGACACTTTGATTTGAACAGCAGTGGTAGTCAGAAACACACACACACACACACACACACACACACACACACAGTTCCCAATCCTCAGCAGCCCCACCCTCAGGTCTCGGCCAGTTGAAAGATGGGGGGAAAGTCCAGATGCTTCCCAGCGGTTGTGGGCTGCAACTTGGGAGAAGTGCTGTGGAAGGGTGGTAGAAGGGGTGTGAGTTATGCATAAAGTGGAACAATGAAGCAACAGGAGTGGAGGTTTAAATTAATAGTAAAAGCTATGGAGGGTTTTTAGCCTGAAGGGGGGGTTTCAAACAGATAGGGAGTGCAGCGGCAGCAACAGAGCATGGGTGGGGTGAAAGGACGTTCCACACAGACTCTGTATGATGGATGGACTGGTGAGGACGAGGGGAGGAGGGAGAAGGGGGTAGGCTTCAAAAGAAAAATGACCCAGGGTGCTGCTGTGATGTAGTTGGAGGGAATGCAGGGCAGACGAACATGTGGGGATCTCATAACCAAAAAGGGTTTTGAAATGCCTCCAGAGTGCTCTACCAAAACAGGCATTCAGAGAGAAGACATTAAATAAATGAGCCATTTCAGAATTTTGTTTAAAGGCTGGCTCTGGTTTTTCCCCACATTCAAATAGACCAATGTGAAACAAATTGTGCAGCACTGTAGTAATTACTTGAAAAACTATCTCCCAGGAGTTGTCACTAAATACGGCAGAGTTTTTGCACCTACAACATGCCCCTTTGTCTTTAGTGTTACACATAAACCTTTTGACTGGGGTTAACTTCAGGGCTTTTAAAACATGATCCAGCCACACACATACATACACACACACCCCGATGCAGACAGCCAGAAATGAAACCACTCCTCACACACACCTACTTGCTCTCTCCTTCAAGGGCTGCGAAAGCCATTATGGCTCTAAAAGAGATCCTATCGGCTCCAGGCAGACAGACAACTACTCAGTCCGACAGTTGGATGGGCCTGCAAACTAAGATGCCTCTGTCCTTGAGACAGGCCGACTAAATGTCTGGCTACTCTTCAGAGGCTCTCAGGTGTGACTGGCCTGTCTCCTGTGTACTGCAGCCAAGACGGCAGACAGACACAGAGGTGTTTCAGCAGGACTAGAGTCGAGTGAATATCTGCTCTATCTCCCTCGTCACAGGCTGCATACGCTCCTGTGAGCAGCTCTAACACAAGCCAGATCTTCTTTCCTGCAGAACTATGCAGGCTTTCATTGACTTAATGCATATTTTTAGTCTGAGCGAGGGTCAAACGTTTTGCCAAAGACCTGGCTGACACATAATTTCTCCCAGCAGCTGTGGTTTCCAGCACTTCATGACTAACTTTGCATTTTAATCAAAGACTTTAGCAAGGCCGCACATCCATTGCGCCATGATTTTAAGAGAGAATGAGGGAAGCTTTGATTCTTAACTTAGTAATACGCGTCATTCTCCCTGCACTAACATGGCAACGCTGGTGGGGCTTGAACACCAGGGAAGAAGCCCTGACGTTCCCCTCAGTGCACGTGCACACGCGCATATGCGCACACAATTCTTCCCTAAAATTGCTGATGGCTTGTTTTCATGAACTGATATTATTTCCAGATGGAGGTCATGAATAAAACCTGACGGAAACAAGTAGGGTGAAACTGGAAACTTAAAAAAACAGAAATGGAGGGGCATGGAACTGAGTTGAAAAAACAATCATTCTCCTCCCCCGCTCATTCCCTGAGCCTTTCAAAAAGACCAGCTTGTCAATTACACGCTTAGAGGAACACTGTACCACACATGAACATAAGGGCAGGAGTGCAAAACGTCTTTCATCACAGTATAAATGTGACAAACATCCCCAAAGGAAAAAAAAAAAAAAAAGACTTCATGACAAGACAAAGAAACAAAACAAAACAAACAAAAAAAAAACTGCTTAGAGCAGTTCAACCTTTAAAACTCCACACATGGTTTTGGCTAAAAAAGAAAAAAAAAAAAAAAACAAAGTTAGGGAAAGAAAGGAAATACTTTCCAACTCAACTGAAAAGACAAAACACCATGTTGTGAGCAACCGCAAAGCGTGGTGCTGTTTCGGCAACCCCAGGCGATGCGAGAAACCTGAGTTTAAAAAAAAAAACACAATACATATTAAAATCCTATCCACGAGAAACAGCTTCAGCCTGAAAGCCTAAAAACTTCAGCAATTTTACGCTGCAATTACACTGGAGTGTTGCAGCACTTTAACGGTATTTCTGACATGCCTTTGTTACACCATTAAACAACCAATTAGATTTCATCCCGCTCAGTATGCAAGTGAGCTGGGTACTCTGACACAGTCCTCCGTCTACGTGTAGTTGAACTGGTTAACACGAGCTGTAGCCGTGTGTGCATCAGTCATCTGAAAAGTTGAACTTTTCTCAACTTCTGACGGGAATGCTGTTGACCCAGTGCATCGGTTTGTGCGGGATAAAAGCATGATTTATGGTTCTATGTAGCAATTATGCTCATGACCTACGTAAAAGTTGGCGTTTATACTTGTCTGTTGTTTGTGTCACTCTGTAATTAGACCAACAAATTATAATAGGCAGCAGTATGGGGTTTTTTTTCTATTCAGCTGCAAAGCTTCCAGTGCTAAATGTTGAGCAATGGTCATTTTTGTTTATATTGCAGCAATCTATCTTGTCCCCTCTCCCGAATGAAGATGATGATGAAAATACATTGCAGGAAATACAATGCTATCAAGCAGACCTTTTTTTTTTTGAAGTCTGCATCAACCTGACAGTAATTATGAGGTAGGGGTAACCTGCTACAGAACATCTGTCGCTGGTTCAGCAAAGTAGCACAAACCACACTTTAAAAAAAGAGAATGCAGTGATTTAGAAAATGCAATAAATTTGAATGAGAGAGAGAAAGAGAGAGAGTCAACAACTAAGGAAAAGGGGCAACATTTCAAAAATGATTTAGTGCAAAAAAATAAAAATCTGTTGAGGCAAATCCATGAATTCTTCCATTTTCAACATTTAGTTCATCTGATTTATTCTGATCTTGCAGCATTTTCAGCATTGTTGTCCTTTCACCCTGAATGAGGTGATGTCAGGCTTTGCAGAACTGAATAGTGGGTTCCATGTGTGACGCTGGTAACACCCTGGACCGGTCACAAGTCCAGCACTGCAGCATACTGACTCAAAAATGGATACTGGATTTAAAACAGAAACTATTTTACAACAGAAACCACTTCATGGGCTCGCAAAGACTTAAATAGAAACAGCAACAATAATGCTAATAATAATAAGTAAAACTGTTTGTGTCTGTTCATACAATACAAGTTACTCTACCATGCAATAAAGACAGCACATTTAAACAAAATACTAAAACACTGATGTCTTGTGTATATCCAAGGTGAACTGTTTTTTGAAAACTTAATCAAAAAGCAAAAATAAAAACAAAAACAAAAAAAAAACACACCAGTTCTTCAAGAGACTGTGCAATAATGCTGGTGTGCTGTGCAGTACCTGTGCATGCTACCTTTCACCAAGTGTGATAATTTATCATCTCAACTGTGTATTTTGTGCATACTGTCAGTGAATCTATTATCCTTATTACCATCATTTTGTCACTTTAATGTATACTGTATATAACCCGTTAACTGACTCTTTAATATGTGTATATAACCTCCTGCTTTAGCACTGCAATGTATAGTATTATATTATATTGTATATTTTTTATATTTGTTTTTTTTCTCTCTTTTAAATTTTTTTAATTACTTTCTTACTGTTTGCATAATTTAAAGTAGACCATACTACATCCCATGCACATCATCTTGCAACACAGAGACTCTAATTCCCTTCCTCTCTTGCTTTTTTTTTTTTTTGTCTCTTTTGTAATTTATTTCTGCCCTAAGCACTCTTAGTTGCCCCATGGAGATAATTTTTACTTTTATTTTTTCTGAATCTGAGAATCAAAGAGTGCGTCCTGTTGCGGTAAAAAAAGAGAAGAGAGGGACCATCCAGCTTCTTATTAGCAAGCAGTTCAAAGGAAACCATGACGATAGCGTCTATGGTATAGTGCATAAAGCACAGATAAATTGCATGTATTTTCACACATTTTAGGTTTTTGCAATTTTTTTTTAATTTGTGCAGCTGGCATTAAATTCATTTGGCTTTCACAATATTTACTCTACGTCTTTGGTCTAATTAAAATTCACATTAACAGTTCAAATCATTTGCAGATTATGGTTATTCATACACTCTGCTTTTTATTTTAACTTTACACAGTGCCCCACCTTTTCTTTGGAAACATGCACTTATGATTTATTTCAAAACGTTTGACCATTAAAAACACATGTGAGTTTCATATGAAGCCAAAACATTCATTAGCTCTGTCAAAAAGGCGGCCAAGACAAACCAGCCTGACGCCAGATAATTTATCCTCCAAATTGTTGCAGAAAGAAGGATGATCCACAGCTGTAAGCTTTAATATGTAACAGCTTTTACCTAAGGAAACTTGAAAGAGAGTTATCTGACTTTCCATTGTGAGGACTTTTCCTTGTATTTATTTGTTTTATTTTTATTTTTTTCAATGAGATGCACCTCATCATCTGAGACATGGATGAGAAGATTAGTATAATAGTTATATGGATTCAGCAAATAAAGAGCATCTTACTAAGTACAAAGAGTGCAACATTCAGTGTAACTACAATGTTCTTAATAAAAACAGAAATAACTGTTCTACAGGGGTTATCATGTGCCACCACATTTTTTTCTAGGCAGGAACAGGTTAATGGGATTTTCCGTGTCAGTTGGACAGAGCAGCTGTACCCTGGAGGCGAGTGGCTCATTTCTTTACCAGGCAGACAAAAAACTTTTCTTACTAAACAATTGCATACAGTCTTCCTGAAAGTATACTTTATGTGTGTTCATTTTAAACAGCGTACCCCCCCCCAGTCTTTATTTTACTTGTGGTAACTTCTCCATACCAGGTACAAGGACTGTTCTTTTACCAATGTATTCTGGCTCTTGTGGCTATTTTTTTTTTTTTTTTTTTGAGTCAGATCAGAACAAATATCAATATCTATAATATACACTACTGGTCAAAAAATTTAGTACACCCAAATTCTTCCAGGTTTAAATTTTAATAATTAAAAAAAAAAGCTCAAGTTCAATGAATATATTAAAGTGGTATTAATGTAACTAGTGAACTTCCAAGGTTAACAAAAAACAAAAATGTATGGTACAAACAAATAATGAACATTTCAGTGTCATATCAAGAAACGACCTTTTCAGGGAACAAAGCAAATCATCTTAAAAGTGTCACTTCTGCAACACAGTTGGGAAGAACTTTCTGAAGAATACTTCTTTGAATGAAAAGTTGGTTTATAAATTCATCCCATGATTTTCTTTTTTTAGTTTCAGTTGTTTATTTGCTCTATGCTTTCGTTTCAGAGTGCAATGAGACAAACTGCTCATTTTCAAAAAAAGAAAAAAAAAAGAGCTGGTTTTCTGGTTTTAGCACATCTAAACAGACTCCTTATCTGCATGATCAAGACTAATCAGCCTGCTTTGTCCAGACAACAAGAGGCCAACATGAGGCAAAGAGGACCCTGAGGCCTCCCTGCTGCCTTTGTCATAAAACTCTAATTTCTAGGCAGGGACATGCCCTTTCAAGTCAGTGCTGTTGGTATGGCTCCATGGTAAAGGACTCACCACATAGATATGTGGAATTTGGTGTTACTGTCATCAGTGTGATGTAGATATGATGTAGATTACATTGATGAGAATTTTCTTGTTTTTTTTCTCTCTTTTTGGCAGCAGCAGCTTATTTTCAAAGCTCCAAGGCTTGAGTTTACAGAGGCATCAGCCTGCCACCCTGCAGATCTGCTCTTATCTCAGCCTCACCAGGTTCCTTCAGGCAGGCACAGATGGCAGCCCATTCGTGTGCAAACCAGAGGCCGAGCGCTGATTGTCCTGATGTCTGCCTTTGTCTTACAGAAATGCCCCCAACCTCACTATGAGAAAGGGCTGGTAAGTGAGCTAATTTACATGTATTAATTAAGGCTCATAATGAGCTCAGCATGACGGGGCATTTGAATGCATTCCTGTGGTATTGTGCAAACTCTGCGGAGCTCTGCAGGTTTCGCAGTCTCAGCTATTGAGATGGGCTGTAGATTGTAGATGTGGGGGCATGCAAGCAGATAAAGGTCTAAAACACACAAAAATCCAGGTCATTATACCAATGCATATCCCCCTCCCCCCACTGAAACACACACGGAGGTGCTAATGAGAAATAAGCAGACTGTTAGCCGCAGTTACACTTAATACAAAAACAACAAAAAAAAAAATGCAAACAAACAATCACTGGTAGAAACGTCTTTATGTAAGTACAACTGTACAGTTACAAGTGAAGTATAAAAAAACACTTAAGTGAAATTTTTTTCATTGAAAACAAAAGTTTCACCCACAAGGTGCACATAAACCATAATGCACAAACATGTAAGAACAATTACATTTCATTTGATCACATAAATATTTATGACCTAAACAGTGAAGCCGGGTTTACAAAACTATATAAAAGCGGACCGCTCTGGAATGGTTTTAATGATCCCTGCCCATTGTTGGTGTGTAAATGCTTATATGGTTGTTGCCATCACATACCACACTGCAGCTTAAGCCATTCAACCATGAAAAAAAACAGTCCCAACCTCAGCACATTAACATCAAAGTGTATTTGTATAAGAGCTTGTTTTCTTTTCTCGTCCTCAGGCTTCAAACGCTGAACTGCAGTGGCCGCGCTTATTACTGCTCGGGTTTAAAAATCTGTCTACGGGGACATGGCCTCACAACGAAAGCCGACACACACGGTAAATGAAGGCAAGGATGAAGATGAAAAAAAAAACTTGTCGAAGGCACAAGACTCTCCCTCCTTAATTGTACCTGAAGGGAAATCCCTTTAAATAGTAGCTGGCGGAGGCAGTGAGTTGGCAGGGGGATCAAACAGTCACCGAGCAGAAGCCGTATAAATACATCACATCAAGCTGCTTACTTCAAACAGCCCACCACTCTACATGCTGCCCCTCGCCACGACAAGCTGAGCTGCGTTCGACATGTCGTCCAGGGGAAACGCGGCTCTCTTCTTTAGCGCAACATTTCAGCTTTACTTTCAGTCTCTGAGCTGTGTGTTGGATCTCGTCCCACTCTACAGTAACTTCAGATTAAATGTGAAGAAATTCTTCTGCAAGTCACAGTAAAGGGGCTTCAGGAGCTTTGGTTTTCCTCACATACACTTCTGATGTCTCATCAGGCACCAGGTGACTGAAGCTGCTCCTGAAAGAGGCAAGGAGGCGGCCTGAAAAGTACAAGGAAAGAAAAAAAAAAAAAGACAAAGGAAAAAAAAACATTAATCATGTCTGCAACATCACTAAAGGTACGTGTTTTGACTCGACATCTTCAACAACTGTGTACATCTCAGCTTTACAAAGTTTTATCAACAGATTAAAAGGAGCTGAGCATGTTTACTTAGTAATGCTTTATGCAGGATTTTAGCAGCTTATTGTTCAAAATTGTGCACAAATAGTCAAAGCAGGTTTTTATGCAACGTCATCATACAAGGAAAAACTGTGTGAATTGTGTTTTCTTACAATAAAAGAAACATAATTCGCAAGAGCTACTTGGAGGTAGAAAGCACCAATTATCCCAGCTTATTTGCTAGAGACAAGCTCTTAAAGGATGACAATAGAGTTACCAAGAAAAAAAAAAAAGACGTATTCAAACTCTTCAACATCGATAGCCCTTCACCAAGAAGAGAAGATTGCAGCTAGTACGTCCTGGAAGACCTAAAGGCACAAAAAGTCTTTGAAATGTCTACTTCTTTATCTGAAAAAGGATCTGCCTTGTGTTAGCAAGAGGCTTCTCTTTACCAGGTATACTTGGAAATGTTTAACCATACGTTGTCAAAAATAGCTTCAGGGTCTGGTAAATCTTCAGCATATTTAAATAAGGACGTGATTGTCACTAAAGCCATGTAAAGTGTGTTTGCGAGATGTGCAATTTCTCTTAAATACAGAAGGTTGTAAAGTAGCCTTGCCGGGAACATTTTTGATTACTGAGCTCACTGAAGTTAACGTCATCACTATGATGCTAATAGAAAAAAAGAGCAGAAACACAACTGATACCATAAAAAAAGTGAAGAAATAATATTCAAAAACACTTTTTTTTTTTACACTGACGCCTTCTTTCTACTTGCCCTCCGTCAATCCAAATGAAACGCAGATCAAGACCCCTGGTGGTCAACGCAGGGAAGAACACTTATTTATCGCTGGGTTAGCTCAATGCTAATGACACTAACATTGTTAATGCCAATTCACTGCAGCCACGGGAGAGAAACTTACTTTCTATATTCTCATTAACAGCCTACAACCGTAGCCTGTACAATTTCACTACTTAGTAAAAAAAAAAAAAAAAAAAAAAGACACTCCAAAAACCATCAAAAAGAGGAGTTTAACTACTGGAATGAAAAGCCTAATGTAAACAAGTGGAAACAAGGCGTAATGCTCTTTAACTTGAATTAGCATTTTAAGATTTAGTTACTTCACTGAGGTGATAAGAACAAACTATGAAAGTGTAAATGTATGAAAGATGCTTTTTTTGTTGTTGTTTTTGTATGTTTTAAGACCAGGCATCGTCATGAAAAAATAAAATGAAAATGGAAGACAAAGTAGAAGAGTTGCATAGATCAGGGTTCATCTGCAGCTTCACTCACCCGTCCACGTCTTCTTCCCCGTCAGGGTGAAGCTGGTGCAATGAGAGTGGGTGTTGCAGATGTGAGCCGCCTCTCTGGCACTGTGGACTGACAGCACGCAGCCCTGCTGGCTGTAGGACGGCCAGCAGCGGTACTCCACATTCCCCGAGGTCCCCATACCCCGCATCACAGTGTAATCTAACCACAGAGGAGGAGACGCCACTTCAGTACACAAGGCCACTGAGAAGTCCTGAAGCACTCTCTGAGGACAACATGATAGTTTAATGGTTCCTGTGGGAGAAACTAATAAAGCTCAACACTCAGAAACAGATAAAAATAAACTACTGAGGAAGAAGGTTGGAAGTGAAAGAACAACTAACTTAAATGGTTTCAATGGTTTAAAAGAGAAATTCGGTGATAAATATATCGATATTGGTTCTGAGACTGATTGAAATGCCTGACCAGAAAAAAAACTATTCTGATGTTAACATATGTAACAAAAATCTATCTAATCCCTAATCTATGCCTTCATTTTTTTCCTGACAAACTGCACGCTGTAAATCTACCATAAAATATTACTTGTTACAAAAATGTCTTAAAAATCAAACTTCATGGTAAAAAAAAAAATCTAGATTTTAACACAGTAAAACAGCATTAAGATCAGCTTTAAAATGTGCAATAATTTTGCTGAGGCTCAATTTCCAAAAAGTAAAGCAATATTTTTTAAAATTTAAGCAATATTACAGTTTACTATGTGTACAAGAAGGTTATACAAGAT
>JBAMYA010000015.1:8414688-8447277 GCA_037176975.1 Arrhamphus sclerolepis | reverse complement strand
GATTTACATGTATGATTAATTGATATATGACACAAATTTTTTTTTTGCTACTTCACACTGGGGGTGGGGTGTGGGAGGGTGAGACACTTCCCTTCTTCCAAACATGTGCGTTACATTCATCATTATAACTCCTTCCATCAGACATCGAGTGGATCTGGCCTTAAATCATCTGCTACACATTAGCCGGAGCCATGAGAGAAAAGCCTGCACACATATGTCTGCACGCACACAACATACTCCAGAAATGGACAAAAGCTTCGTCTGTGAGCCTGTACAGACGAGGCACACAGTTACAAACTGTTAACCTTCCTAAACGGCAGGAGGTGGTGTGTGTGTGTGTGTGTGTGTGTGTGTGTGTGTGTGTGAGTGAGAGAGACTGTGTGGTGGGGGATGTATTGCTGAGAGGAAAAAGACACCAGGATTTGCTTTCTGAGTTTGTGAAAAGGAAACAAGGAGAAGGGGTGTTCAGAGGATCCATCTCGGAGAAAATAAAAGGCTTGTTGAGGAGCTGAGGGGTGGCTGACCTCAGCTGCTGAGGCAGAGACTTAAGACTGTCAAGCATCTGCATACAAGATGATAAATGGGACTTCCTTTTCATATTGATATATGGAATATCTAATATATTTTCAGTCATGATGCCTCAGTGGTCAGAAGTTAATTCGGGTTTTAGCTTTACGCAAATCAAGAAGCTGGATCTTCACAACATTCTGGTCTCCTTGATCACATAACAGATGATCTCAGCTGTAGAAGAATTACATCCACATTTGTGAGGACTTTCCATCTGTCAACAATTTCAAATTTAAAGACTTGAGCCCTTATGAGTATCTTTCTCTCGAATACAAACACACAAGCGCATGTGCAGCTATCTTAGGATATTGCATGGTTTTGCAGTAGAAAGCGCCACCACTTCCACTTCACATAATCACGTTTTCCAAAGATTGTGCTCCATCAAGACATTTCTCCCACTGAAATTTTTCCAAGGCTTTGGAGACGGCTACTCATTTTTGAAAAGGGTTTTCCCACTCTCAAATCTGCCAATAAATTCAGCATAGTCTTGAGTGCTGCCAGGACTGTATTGATGCATTTAAAAAATAAAAGAGGGTCCTACCTACATTTAGTAGATTAAAAGGTACATTTCATATCAATCAATACAACTGCTTCCATTTACCATCCTTTTTATTTGGTTTTAAAAAAAAAGAAAAAGAAAAAAATAAATACTGTTACTCCCCCCAAACATAAATTCCTGTTCTTGACTAAATGCAGTTTCACACTTTACAGGTAACCCAACATCGGCACCTGGTGATGAGATTTTTCAACACTGCAAAAATACTTTGGACCCCATATTGAGAGAAGGCCCCTATAAATAGAATTTAGCTTTTATTTTTATTTATTAAAATAAAGCTCAGGTGTATCTTTGGTTAGTTTTATAAATTAAAAGTACAGTGCCACATTTTGGGGATCATTTGGTTCTGCACTGTTGCATTAATTTAGTGACTAGACAAAGCCATGCCAAGAGACAAAAAAAAACACTACCCAAAGAAAATGCTTCTGTTTCAGTTAAACTAAAAATATGCTGAAATAATAAACAGAAACTTCTTTTTTTAAAAGTCTTATCACACACACACACACACACACACACACACAAGCTCGGCAGCAGCAGTTGAGTCCTGGCACCTCCTCGCTGAACTGAAACTTTCCCTCCAAGTGTCAGCCTCGGTAACCAGGCCTCTTTACCCCGAACCCATGGTTAAATTCACAAAGTGCTGCTATATAAACAGTCCTGCATCTGGGGGACGGAAAAATCTCCACACAGGAACGCAGCCAGTCATTCTGTTATTAATATTTCATACGGCTGAAAGGAACGCCGGACTGGTGGGGGTTGCAGTGCAATGAGTTGAGGCGAGTTGGAGAGAAGAAAAGGGAAGAGCTTTCAGCTTATGTGGAGAGAGTACAGAAGTTTGTTAAAAGTTTCTTTTGTTTTTATTATTCATTTTCAATAGATTTTTTTTAAATGACGCATTCAATGTTCTGAAAACTAAAACTCTGCTAGTACCCTGAAAGACAAAACAAATCCCAGCACTGTTTATTTTAAATACACGCCGAGTGCGTTTCCGCGGTCAGACATGTAGTCAGAGACATGTAGGATTAATCCCACTTTGTTGGTCTTGCCCTCTCATTCCAGCTGCCTAATAAACCTGTCAAAACAGCCTAAGCAGAAGGAACAACCCCCACTTCAGTTGCCCCCCCCCCCCCCCCCAACCAAGATATGCTTGAAAACAGAGGTGTAGATTGTCTCTCTATCTCTAAAAGTGGATCCAAAAGCATTCTTTGCAAAGACGGAGAGAAAGAAAAAAAAATGGTGGGGGTGGGGGTTCCTTCAAGACTGTGCTTTATAAAAAGCAGCCTTCATTCCAAGAGCTCTTACCTCTGATTATCAATGCAGGCAGGTTGTCCAGGTGTAGGCCTGACTTGTATAGGAGGAGGATGTGTTCAAAGGCCTCCAGAGTCTGATTGATGTTAGCGGTCAGCTCCCCTGGACACACATAAGGCATTCCTTCTGGTCAAAGATTCAAGCGACTACACGCACAAAGTCAGCTAATATGGCAGATTTGCTTTTTGTGCTACGCTGTTTAATCCCAGTCATACAATGTCAAGATACCATCTTGTATTTATTGGGGAGCCACATGTCATGAAGCATCTCGGCGATCAAACGAAACATTTGAACAGAGGCATGTCATTACAAGACTGCTGTAAAGGAATGATTTGCTTTTCTGATCTTCAATAGTTAATCATGTCGGGATGATTCCCGTCCTCACCTGTGGTGTTCATGATGCGGTCTACCAGGTGTGTGAAGCCAGGCGGGGCCTGGTGAGGCAGCAGGTAGGTGAAAAAATACCTGAGGCCAGGCAAAGGCAGTCCATTCAGAGACACAGAGACAGACAAGCCCCGTCAAATCGTTCCCACTCAACATGACTTTTCTCACTCAGCTATTACAACAAATACTGTCTGTCAAACTGTCAGAAAACTGAAGCAGTTGAAAAGGGAAAATACCCCTCCTTTCCACAGCAACTAACAATGTAATCATCACACTTCCATCAAACAGAACATTTCCAGCTGTATGTCTTTACTATCATCATTTTAGGTGTCAGCTTAGCCCCTATTTTAGCCCCATCCATCCTTTGCACATCTATCATGCAGTAAAACTGTCTTTTTTTTTCCTACCTGTAAGCGTTGTAAATATTCCTCTTTTCGTTCAGTCCATCACAAAACCCCTGAGACGTGCACGGCAGAGTAAAGTTTCTGTGGGGAAACTGGAGAGTGCAGTCTGCGTCTGTCTGACAGGCGGTCTCCTCCGTGCTGACATCATCCAGGTCTGTGAGCTTCAGCTCGCCGGACACAGTGACGAACTGCCGCGGCTGAAAGTCCAGCAGCCCCACGGAGCCCAGGGGAGACCGGGACAGGAAGTGGAGCAGCCTGACCAGGTCCAGACACACCTGGAGATCAGACATGTCAAAACCTGATCAGCAGGGCTGATGAGAGAAACACATTGTCTTGGACCCCCCCACCCCCACAAAAAAAAAAAGAAAAAGTGTTAAAGGCTTAAATAAAGGTCCAATATTTGTTAAAGGTTTTTCATTCACCGATTTCAACATTAAAATGCAAGAACGTTCTTAGATATAGATGCTTTTAATCTTTAATATGTGGAGATATTTTTCAAATAATAATAATAATATTTGAATAAAATAATATTTAAAATAAAATAACATTTCATTCATGGATTTTTTTGTGATCAGTCATGAGAATATTCAAAATCATAGAAAGCAAAGTATACTAGAAATTTCATTTTCAAAAGCTTTTAATGTGCATACCATTAAATACGGAATATAGATATATATGTATATACACATATATACACACACACACACACACACACACACACACACACACACAGATATATATATGCACATACACACACATATACATATATATATATAATATATACACACACACATATATAAATAAACATGTGTAGTATAAATTTTCTCTTGGTGAGTTGTTTCAGATCAACATTTATTGATTAAAATTAAATTTATCAGTCAGTTAGCAAAGTTGGCCACAGTCATTTTGTTTGAAGCTAAATCAGGTAGGCTATTTTTTTTTTACTCTGTTTTTTTTTCTTAAATACTTTCTCAAATGTTTTTAAATCCCACAACATATTCATCTTCCATCTAAAACCTGGACGACCATGTCCCTGAACACCCCCCCCCCCTTCTGAACATATTGGACAATGGAGGCCTAATTAAGCAAGTCTTGGATATCCAACCAGTCACATTTACAGTTCATTTTATTGAGGGGTTTTGTAGTAGTCTTTACATGCTAAAATTGAAATAAGGAGAAAATTGGAGGGTAAAACAAAAGGCATTAGCCACATGCTGACAGAGCATGAAATGCTTCTGTCACACTAAACATAGCTGCAGCGTTAGGTAATGCTCCGAGCCTCTGGACTCTTGGTGGGATCGAAGCATTAAGGAAAAAAAAAAAAGGGTGCTGGGTGAAACCGAACACCCCTGGATTACTGTAGCCTGCACAGATGCTACGTAGCAGAAGGGGGCCCAAGTAGCTCGAGAGGGGTATTATGAACAGCTATTTGGGTGATGCAGCAAAATGAGACCCACAGTTGAGATGATACTTTCAGAGCGTTGGTTTCCCTTTGCTAATCCAAAAAAAGAAAACAAGCATGCTCAGACATTTTTCCCCCCTCTCCACCTCCTACCCAGCCTTTCTTACAAACACATCCGTGCACAATGACATGCACATATTTGGATCAGTGCAGTGTAAATTCAGCTTCTGTTGACTCCCACTGTGAGAATACCTGTGATGGGGGTTGAGCAGTAACTGTGACTATGTGTGTGTGTGTGTACGCATATGTTTTGGGATGAGACAACATCCCCAGCCAGCAGTGGATTAACTCCAGGGCCCACCTCCATTCCAACCAGGGCCTGATCAAATACACTGGGGGGCAGATGTCAGACCTCCAGGAGTTTCAAATGTCTGCCTCCCTCATCCCTCACCCTTCGTCTCCTCTGCCAAACATCGGTTTGCACATGCGACACTGACTTCCATTTGTTTGTAAAGAAACCAATAAAATGGTAGAGCATGCGTATGGACAGCTGAAGAGCAGGAGCTCGGAGGCTTACCCTGAATCTGTCCTCCCAGGGGCTCTGAAGCAGCTGGATCATCTGGAGAGGATTCCCCTGCTCCAGAATGACCGCCACTCTTCCTCCCTCTATTCCTCTTCCTCCCTGGACTCCTGCACAGTGACCCATGAGCTGTGGAGAGGGGAAAAGTTAAGTCACAATAAAGGAAAGAACATTTTTAACATTTGTTTTTGCACAGTAAATAAATATATTTGCATGGTCCTAAAACTTGTGAGGAGGGGGTACGTAGTCACAACTTGTTCTGCCAATCTAGTCGAGCAGCTATCGAGTTCCGCTGCTCCAACATGTGACAATAAAATCACATTACTGCCAAGAGGGGATTGTACACTTGTGAAATTAATTTACTGAGCTGTCAGACAACGGCTGCTTTTGAGACACAAATGCATGGCTTTGTTTCAAACTTGCTCCAAATTGGGTTGCATTGGTTTGAGTGAGTAAGCGCACAGAGTTTCAGATGGAACCAGGGATAGCTGAGAGGACAGAGGCACATTGTGTGCTCCTGCCAAACTGGACGCAAAGGTCAGAGGAGGGTCAGTGAATTTAATTAAATTACATGGGAAGGCCCCGCAGAGCCCGTGAAACCTTTCATCCAACTCGCTGTGGGTGAGACAAAGGAAAATGTGAGCAGTGGCTGGTGGATTATGGAAACTCTTAATAACATCCAGCAGTAGTTTCACAACTCAGAAGTCAACAGAAGCTCTTTAGACGCTCTAAACATTCCAGAAAAACACAGCAAAAACGCACTGGCTCCAACGCTGTTTGAGGACCAAGGTTACGGACATCTAAAGTCGACCACAAGCTTTAAATGGACTTTAGACAGGACACCTCACCTTTATGACGTTTGGATGCCGCAGCTTTTGCAACAGGACCATTTCCTTCTTCAGCTTGTAAGAAACCAGCTCGCGGCAGCCCTGCGGATCTTTAAACTCCTCCAAACACTTGCCCATGTCGATGCCCTGCTCGTTGACGAGTTTTAACGCCACAGGCTGTCCTCCGGCTAGATTCACTTTGACAACCAGTTTGGTGTATCCGGACCCGAGCACCTCCACCGCCTGCATGTCCACCAGAGAGTCACAACCCATTTCATCCAGACGCGCGTTCCTGGAGCCAATTGTGATCTCATTCCACAAACTGTAGTCCAAAATCCAGTCTTGGCCATGCGGAGAGGGTGGTCGATTTTCCTCCGACAGTCCGTTTTCATCAGCATCATCAGGTAAAAGCAGCGGGATGATTTCTTTTTGTCTCTCCTTCAGCTGGTAAATCAACGCCCCTCGGAGCGACGCCAAACCTTCCTCATCACCAGAAAGAGTTGCGTTGGAAAAGCGTGATTCTCTTGCGCCAAACTGCTGCACGCTGCTGATTAAAAGTGACACCAGGATAGAAAGAACCACGAAAGCCAGGAGGGCAGCCGCGCGTAAAGAGTTGCCCATCCCGGGCATTCACCCCCCTCTTGGCACGGCCGCTGCTGTGGAAAAGACGCGCAGCCGCGGGCTGAGACGACCGCTGGCTCTTAAGTGAAAGGACTTTTCTTTCTGCAGGAGAAACGCTCAGCTCCTTGTTTCCACCTCCCCGGGAACTCCCTCTAGAGGTGTGTCCTGTCCGCTCGTAACTTTACACCCGCTGGACAACTTTGCAGGAGAGCTCGACCTCTAGTTGCCACTCAGTGCTGCCCCTCAGCAGATGAATGGCTTTTTCCAGTTAAATAAAGTTTATATCTGTCAAACAGCCTGAATAACAATAATAAACCAAATATACTTACTTTTCAAAAAAAAAAAAAAACAACCAACCAACCACACAAACAAAAAACAGCTGCTTTCCATGATCCCAGATCCCTTTTGTTTAGCAGATTAATGTAAAACGTAATTACAAATATGGCTCTGCGTAATTATAGTGATACCTTTGTGTTCCTATACACCAACTGTTTTTTCCTTTTGCAGTAAAAGAGAATAAAGATTATGGTAGCTTACTACTGTATTTTCATATGTCCGCCAGGTGGCAGCAAACACTTGTCTTGTTTTTGCCCACAGAAAAGGTGTTTTCACTGGTTTGGTGGCCCCCAGCATGAAAAACTGCAGCTCAACAAAGCAGAACATAAAAACATTTCAGTTTAGAAAAGTCAAATGCATATCATAAAATACACACATGAAATATATGCAAAACAGAAAACAAAACATAAAAAAGAACAAAAGGGAAGACTTTTAGGAGACAATAATACTCAATAAAAGCACACAGAAAGACAAAATTAAACACTTGGATACAAATAAATATGTTTCATGATACATAACAGCAAACTGGAAAATGAGGGGAGATAGTTCAGACAGGCATCTCAAGCACCATTTTATGCTCTTTTACTGGTCTTCATGGTTCTTTCTGGTTAATCAGTATCATTGATAGGTTAAATTTAAGGAGTAAAAGGCAGCTCTCTCTCAAATTCCTTCAACTCTTGACAGAGTTAAGCATGTTGGCCCTCTTGAAACCTCCTCAACCTCAGCCCGGGTTCTCTAATTCTACAGATTGAGGGTTAAAGCAGCACAAAGAAATTTTAGTCACGTTTAAATATCAGTTTCATTTTTCTATAAGTGTTTTTTTTTTTTTTTTTAGGAAGCATCATCTATCTGTAGTGGTTTCCTGTCTCTGCTGTCAGTAAAAATTAACTTTGGGATCTCGTCTGGTGGTACGACTGTGCATCGTTTTACATCACTGCGCCACAAATCTGCACTGATGGAACTGCTGACTCAACCGCTGACTCAAAAAAAGCGGTTACAGAAAAGAAAGAAGAGAATAACCAAACAAGAGACCAAACTAAAGTAAATCTTGGACAGTATTGTAAAAAGTGATGTAAAAAGTTGCTTTGAAGTTTTGATCATCACCCCCAATAACGCTGTATATGCCTAATAAAAAGGGGATTAATTACTTTGCCAACTTGAATCAGGATGTGCTAATAAAATGCTAAGAGGTCATGATGTATGCTATGGTTGAATCTTGCCTATACAGTTGGCCATCAGTTTACATTAAATTGGTTTTTTGTTTGTTTTTGGGGGGGATTCACAGATTTCCTCATCTCATCAGCCTAAACAAAAGCACATTTAAACAAAATAAATGCAGACTGAGACATGTCTCTTTGCATTAAAGAAAGTAAGCTACTGTCTCTTGTCAAAAACTGATGATCCTTTCCATTTAAATCCAATTTAGAAAGCTAGAAAATGACCATTTCCAAACAGCACACTAACTGTCGCCACTGCAATGCTGTATACAGTGTTTAGCACACCAAAGCAACGTGGCAACACTCTGCTGATGATAAGTGAACAGTACATGTATGTGTGACTTGTAACCATTTTACTTTGGTGATGCAAGTGGTAGCCATGTTGGTTTCTGAGGACATGGTAGGGGAGGTTTTCGGGTCAGAACTCTGATTTTAGGGAGTGTTTTGACTTCTGAGAACATGTGGAAGGCAGTATTATCAATGTCAGATTTATGCAAACACACTGAGCAAGGGTAACTGAGACCAACCAAACCTGCAGCTGCTGGTTAAACCACAGAGTTCAATAGGTCCTGGGACATGCTTAGGGGTTTTAGGGGGAGTTAAAATCTAAACCTCAGTTAAGCTAGTCACAGTGCAGTTGGCCCATTGTGTTCTACGTCTAAACAATTGTGTAGCTTAGTTTTGCTGCTGTGTTTAAGGCACATCTATACAAATTCACAGATACATGTCTTGTTTTTGTTCTCTGTTTCCACACAGTCTTCCTCTTGTATCTCTGTGTATCCCACTGCTTTTTGTGTCACACATCTTGAAGCAGCACTGCAGCTTTAATGAAGCGTTTTCCTTCCCATCACCATTCACAGGCAGAAATCTGCCACAGGAAATTACCATGGCTGCCACCCCAGTACCAGCCACAAGCCTCAGCTTCTTATTATATCTGCATCTGTAAATGTGTCTGGTATCCAGTACAAGTCTGTCAGACTAGTGATGTGTGTGTATTTGCATGCTTTTTCAGTATGTGTATGTGTGCGCGTGCTTGTGTGTGTCAGGGCCTGTGCCGCTAAGCAGTGTAAGTTAATCAGTGTTTGAAGTCAACAAGGCATTAGCCGTGTCAGCTGCCTCACAGGCTGCTCTGAAAACTCCATGCTTCCCACCAACACAGCTGGCTTTTGTTGAGTTATAAGACCTCATTTCACATAAAAAAAAAACAAAAAAAAAACACCCAAAAGACCTGCACGATCAGCTGCAATTTATGAGTAATTCATCTTATATGATGCAGCCTCACTGCAGAATATATAACAGCCATACTGGTCCACAGTTTGAAATGTAGCAAATTCACAATAAAAGCGTCAAAAATTGTTAAACGACTACACTTTCTCTGCTGCAAAATGACATGCCCATGCCTGGCTTTTAAAATCTCAACATATCTATATTTTGGATTTTATGGAACAGTCACACATGCTAAGAAATTGTAAAATTACTCAACTTTAAAAACTCAAAAATGTTCCATGTCTATTTTTTCCTTCATAAACTTCAATACGCCTTTAGGGTTTATGTAAAACTATCAGAAAGGTGACATTGCACAACTGTAACATGTTCAAAACACTGAGGACTGTAACGCCAGAGAATCAGCTTTAAGTACCATCTGATCCAATATTCTCCAGGTATTTCACTTGTAACTTTACTAAGAGTCACATTTCATTAGGGTTAGGGCATGAAAATATACAATTAGTTATACATGCCATCTCAGCAGCTACAGACTAGTGGAACCAGGCTGGTTCTGGCCCATCTCCACCCACTGGTAGAGCTTCATTAATGGACTCCCCTTCAGTTTGCCTCCCAGCCTGGTCATGGAGTGGGGGACTCCAAAACCTTCCTCCAACACAGAGATCTTTCTCATCTTGGAGAGGCCTGGCAGCACTTTAAGAATCTTTTTTTTTTTTTTTTTTTTGTCTTTTCCAGAGCTTTTGAAACCCCGCAGCTCTTACTTCTGAGGGACAATCTGGAACACACAGGAGTGTGATCACAGACTTTCCCTCTTGAACCCAGATTAGCTCACAAGCCGACCAAGCTGGTGAAGTTTGTGTCTGATTGAGTTGCAGTTACAGGGGCCCCACCGCAAACAGTCTTGGCACAGTGTCTTCACTCTGTGCACTGAAAACTTTAAAAACAGTACAAACATTTTCCACCAGCAAAAGTTCCTTCATGACTGAGCAATCATTGGATTGATCACAGAAGAGGTTGACCGTCTTGACCCAGGATTTTGTGCATCGGTGCCAGTGGCGTCTCCAAATCAAGTCAGGGAATATATGTATACGTATATATATACATATATATATATATATATATAATGATTTAACACCATCTTTTTTTCAAAAGTTAAATTGCTGGTAGGCTACTTATGCAAACTGTGAATTTCTCCAAGGTGAGACTGATAAAGGAATTCTTATTCCTATATTATTAGTTAATCACACACGACAAACATAGACTTAAATATGAAAAAATACATGCGTAAAGGTTAGCTTCATCTCATGTGAACACAGTGAAGTAAGATCTTCCCTTTCAATGTGCTCTTTTAGATCTTCTTGACCTTTTCTAGATACATCTTATATGTCTTCTCATGAGGCAGTGGGCTGGCTCGGATCCTCACTCAACTTAAGTTATAAAGGAATTGGTGATGAACATCCTGATGGATTGATAGACAAAAAATGAGGGCAGCGTCTCTGCTTCTAATTTGTAACCATGAAACATGACTTTGATCTCCTCCACAAAATATTCCTGCACCTCTTTTTTCTCTCCATCTATGCCTGACTTCTAATAAATTATTTCCTTTCACCTCCTCAGTGGTGGTCCCTCAGAGACAAGGGCCCACAAAATGATTCATATTTATTACCCAGGCCAGAAGAGCAGTCGCCTCATTATAGAAGTAAGTCATTCAGGTGTGATATGTCTCTTTCTTTATGCTCTAACTTTGACATTTGGGTGAAATTACTCCTCATAGATGCTTGGTTGAAAACCACCAGATTTCATTTTTATTAAATTAGATGATTAATGGACTGTTGATCTCGCTGAGAATGAGCAGATTTCACCTGATATGACCTCACCAGGTTCGATTTCAGTACTGTCCCTGTCTATCCCCAGCAGCTGGAAGATGTTGCCGTGATTGAGTGCAGCATGCTTGTCAGCTCTTCCCTAACGATAATTGACCAGCAAATGTAGATTCTTTCTTTCTTTCTTTCTTTTTCTTTTCTTTTAAAGCAAATTTTGCTGGCACTGATGCAAATCCTCTGCCGCTTGGTGCTCCAGCACCGCGGCCGGTTGGACAGCGACCGCGCAGCGTCCGCAGCATCAGCGCGGCTCAGCCAATCAGAGCGCAGCTCGAGGCAGATTCACCCAAACAGCTCCGGTGCTGCTCTGTAGTAGCAGCCCCAGAAACAAGCCCGAACCTTTGATCCTCCCGGTCTCACATAGCCTATGTCAGATTAGATGATCGGAAAACAAAATGAATGGATTTGTTTAATTAATCCTCAGAAGTATTAAATGTTATAGGCGTAGGAAGATGGACGCTTGCTCGGCAATAGGAGAAAGCACGGATGCGATAGTGATGGATGATTCCCCCGTGGAAGAAAAGGAAATTCAGCAGGCTTGCCAAAGGTGGGTTGTTGTTTTCTGACTGGATTTCTTCCAAGCCTGTCGTGTGACCTGGTTTATGACAGAAGATGAACAGTATTTACATTAATAATCTTGTTTTTATCTTTCGAGCCTCTTAAGAAAGTCCAGCTCGTGATGCTTTGGACGATATGTTTAGAGAATTTGTCGTAATTTCAACATTACTTATCACTTATGACTTAATGACTGAAGATGTTAGAATCTTGTGTGCAAATGTCAACGAATTTAAGTTTTGAATGGCAGCACTATCAGGTCAAATATCATATTGATTATTCTCTCTTTGGACTGTGTGCAGCAGGTGTCTTTTTTGCCACCTTGTCACTTACTTTGTTTTCCATAAACACCCCAGCAATTGGGGGGTTGCAATCGGGCAGGCCCTGGTGCATAAAATCAGACATGAAATCAGGGCTGGCTGAGTGTTGTCCTCGTTCACTCAGCAACAAGCTATATATATATGTGCCTCTCAAAAAAAAAAAATCCTTTTTTTTCTCTTTCTTTTTTTTGTTCTCCTTGAAGGCAGGTCTTTTTTTATTTAGTAATAGTCCCAAAGCCCTGTTCTTTAAAGGTTAACAGTTGCATACCAAGTGAGCTTTTGTGCTGCTCTTCAGTTCAGTAGATGTTTAAAGACATGACATTGACTGGTATTTAGGGAGTTCTTGTGAGAGATGTGGGTTGTACAAAGGTAGAGAAACAGAGATGGAGAGAGTTCAGATGACTCCAGCCTCCAGCCTCCAGCTTCACAGGTGTTACCTCCGTTGACTCTGGGTGCCCAGTTTTGACTGGTTACATGTGCACTGCAGTACACCAAGAGGTACTTTACTGAAGTTCAAATTAGGCGTAGCCTACCTCTACTACCCCTAAACTCAGAAGGAACTTGTCTTGTCCTTGTTGCACAGCTGTTTCTTACTTTACAGCTGAGACTTCACATTACTACCACATAAATCTGGAATTTTCATTTAAACTGCATGAGAGTTGTAGTTTGTGGTGAAATTAAACTGCACAAAACTGGCTCTTAAAAGCACTTTACAGTTTATGCACTTTACATTCACCTCTTCATGCACAGATGGTGCAGAGGGAAACAAGCTGCCACTGGGAGCAACTTCTGCTTTAGTTGTCCAGGGACACTTTGGCATGATTGATTAGTCAAAAAATGTGTTCAACACCCTGAGCCACAGATATTGTGACGTCAGTGTACTCTGTCAGTCCTGTTATTGCCTGGAGCAACCTGGTGGCACCTTCCTGAATCTATTTTTGTAATTTTTTGCTGGAATATTAATGAATTCCTTGTGTGCTCTCTTTGTGTGTCTTTGTGTTTTGACTGTGGAAATGAATCCCTGAGGTCAAGAAATTACTCAGAAACAATAATGTAGTGGCAGTTTTAAGCTCCAGTAGAGCCAGGCGAGGAAGGAGTTTATTATCTTACAACAATACAAATCTTTTTGAGTGTTTTCTCAGTCACTTCAGCAACTAAATTGGCTCAACTACTGGACAAATGTTCTTTTTGTCAAAGCTGCTGTGCTATTTATCACTTGAATCTTTGTATATTTCTATTGTTTCATGAAGACAAAACTCAGATCACCGTATTGCAGCTTGAAAATGCAACAATGTGAAGTGTGGTTGCATTCTCATGTTGAGACTCCTCACACTGAGACACAATTAAACATTGGATAGTTGTTCAAACACATTTGTTTGCAATTCCT
The DNA here is from genome assembly GCA_037176975.1 of Arrhamphus sclerolepis. Taxonomy (NCBI): domain Eukaryota; kingdom Metazoa; phylum Chordata; class Actinopteri; order Beloniformes; family Hemiramphidae; genus Arrhamphus; species Arrhamphus sclerolepis. The sequence goes on along the minus strand of JBAMYA010000015.1, from coordinate 8,433,709 downwards.
GTACATTTTCAGAAACATAAAATGACTGTGTGAGGCAGGCCAGTGAAACGTTTTAGTATAAAGCCTAATGATGCACCAGCAGAAGACATTATATGAGTTCTTTGAGGTGTTTTAACAAGTCAGAGGAAGGAAAATTTGTAATTAAGAGTACCGTGATCATGTTTCTGAGCGTATTGTGGAAGCAGGACCCAAATGCAAAAGACCAGGATCAATCAAAGTTTTTTTTGTTTGCTTTGTCCTGTAAAGCAGGATTTTCTAAAGGAAAACTGAAGGAATGAAGCCAAAGAAAACACGACCAACAGAATGACAACGGACTAGTAGGAGGAAGAAAGACAGGGCTGATGAGATACAGGTGCAAACAATAAGGAAAGGCAATAACAGGAAAAGGAAGACCTGCCTCTGCCTTTTCTAGACAGAATAAAACACAAAAAGAACACAAGCTAACTGAGATAAAAAAAAAAGAATAAAATCTCCACATATATTGGAATAAGGTGTGAAATATAAATTCCTCTCCACAAGAGGATGGTTCCCAGTGTAAACTTCTGTGTGGAGTCAAGAAGACTGATTGGATCCAGCTTCCAAAACCAGGAACAGTTTTGGGTGTACAGGTTTTGCAAATCACCTGAAGCTTGAGTGCGCCCCCCCTCCCAAAAAAAAGAAAAAAGAAACTAAATAAATAGATAAAAAAAACAAATGAAAAGTACAAACAACAATATATAGAGACAAATGAGAGGATTAAGACGTCTATTCTACATCCAGTCTGGTCTAAATCTAAACCAGTGTTTTTCAACCCTGGTCCTCAAGGCCCACTGTCCTGCATGTTAGATGTTTCCCTGCTCAAACACACCTGGCTCTAATTAGTGGGTCATTGACAGACTGGTGTAGACCTTGAAGACAATCTGATTGCCATCCAATCAAATGTGACTGAGCAGGTAAACATCTAAAACATGCAGGACAGTGTCCCTTGAGGACCAGGGTTGAAAAACACTCATCTAGACCAAACTGGTGGAACAACAACCCAACCAGTGCTGCCGTCCGTGGAGCCACATTGTTATTACTGACTGAGTATAAAGAGAGCTTTAAAAAGATATCGTAGGAATGAGAGAGGAAAAACTCTAGGATTGTCATGACTGCAGCAATTACCCATGAGTCATCACACATTCTCATGTTATCTGCGCCAGCCAGCTACCCCTCCACATGTTGATGACATGGTGCCATGATATGAAAATAGTCTCCAAATCTTCCTCTTCTTTTTTTTTTCTCATCTTCCCTCCTCCTTCCTTCTGTTTTAATTGGCCTTTCTTTTATTGTGTGTGTGTTACCCAGAAATCCACTCCTTACCTCATTAGTTCTGCTGACGCCAAGCCAAAAAATGTAGTTTAGAAACTGAGACGTCACTCAGCATTTAGAGCTTTTGCATTTCATCTGTGCTCCTCGCTGTTGCTCCTTTCTGCCAATCATTTATTCCCTCCTGGTAATGCATTAACACATTTCTTATATATATGTATTTCTCTTCTCCTCTTTCCTCAGTGAGATCCCGGTGGTTTCTCTGTGCCCTCCTGACAGCTCTGCTGAGGCCCAGTTGACAGTCATCCAGTCTGGAGGGGAGCTGTGTGACAGCTGCAGCAGCCTTGGCAGACCCTCTTCCTCCTTCCAACTTTATCACCAAGTATGCCTGAGCGCTGATTCCACTGCTGCGCACTACAGATATATAGAGTCCCATTAAAATAGGTGCTAGATGCGGGAGGTAGTGCCAAGTATGCTCATTCTGTCTCTCAAAACTCTCTGAATAGAGGATAATATACAGTTGTGGGAAAAAAGAAAATAAATCCTCTTTCAATTCTAGTTTCATACACCGAAATAAATAATAGTAATAATGTTAATAATGTGATGCTTGTCAAGTCTAAAATACGTTCAATATATTTTCAGATGAACAACAACTACAACAAAAAAGACAGGTATCATTATTAATTTCACAAAAAGTATCGTAAAATTAAGTACACCCTAACGACTTCCATAGAAATGGATCTGAGTAAGTAGCAACCAGGGGCTGGTAATTAAAGGCACAAGATTAAGTGATGATCAGTGAATTTGATCGCTTCTATAAAAGCAGAGGTCTTGGCAGTTTGCTGGTCTGGCACATTCAGGTGTGTATTAGCACAACGCCAAGAATTAAAAAAAAAACATATTCCTAATGATCTTAGAGAAGCAGTTGATGCTCCCATCAATCTAGTATGAGTTACATCTATTTGCAAACAATTTAAAGTCCATTATTCTGCACTCCTCATTCTTCAGAAAATGGAAACCATTCAGGACAGAGGTCAGTCTTCCCAGGCTGAGATGTTCCCTTTCTAGCTCTGAGCTCCAGACTCTATGAGCCTCCATTAGCAAGTTAATTGTTTATGGTCATGACATTAGAATTAAAGAAAGGCTGTTCAAGTATGGCTTGTTTGGAAGTTCTTTCTGTTCCATCTCAGTGAATCCCAAAATGTGTGGGACCATGTCGTTTGGACAGACAGGACGTAAGTGAGGATATCAACACAAACGCTTCACACCAGTTGTCAAGCAAGGTGGTTTAGTGCTAATAATTTAGACTTATTTTACAGATATACAATGTCCTCCTGTTTCTTGAGGTACTCTGGGGTCCACTGTAAGACTAGTTCAACTACATCACATAGGATGAAATAGAAACAATGCTTAAACTGTAGCAGTGGTTCAAATTCCAGACCAGACGATTTAAATGCTGCGAGAGGCTGATGATGTCTCACAGAAAATGATTACTTCAAGTTATTGATGTGGAGTAGTGCTACAGTGTAATATTTCAAGTGTTGTTCTTCATCTGAAGTTGTAATTACCTAATAATAAGACAAGGTAAGGATTAGATGGTTAGTAAAACCTTGGAATTGAAAGAACTTATGCACTTTCCCCCTACATGACTGCACTACCTCTCTGTTTAGTATGTTGTTAGTGAATTTCTTCTCGGCTCTTCCAGGTCCCCCAGTGTCTCCAGGCTGCTGCCTATGATTCAACACAGGCCCAAAAATGCCCTCACTGCAGCCATCACAGGCCAGCCCAAGCACATGTCTGCCACAGCTGTCATTCAAACACAACTGGCCGTCGTGCCGAAGGAGGTGTCGTGGTGAAAGTGGGACGCAGCTGCACTGGTGCCCAACAGGCATCCTGTCACGGGGCGGCGAGATGTCACTGGTTGCACGGGTCAAATGAAAGCGGGACGCAGAAACCTAAGCAGCAGCATGTGGTGACAGTGAGGTGTGTTTCAGAAAATACGTCCTTATCACTCTTTTGATGGAACTGTGCTGTTTTTCTTGTTTTTTTTCTTTTAAGATATTAAAGACTGGTGTCCTTTTTGAATTTTAAAGCTTTTATTGTCATTTTTTTATTTTTAAATTCAAATTAATGATAATATTTTTTCACGTCTTGACAGAGATGGGGGACTTTACTGCCTCCTGAGAAAGTAACTACTCCTCTTTAATTTGTTAATCTAATATATGAATTGCATTTTACCATTATTCTATGCCACTGATTCCTCTTCCTTTGTGGTTTTCTCGTGATAGTTATTCCCAGGTGATTGTGGACTATCCACTGGTGGTGCTTCTGGGCTGTGCCGTGCTGCTGCTGGCATGCTCACTAGCTGGATTGTTCATCGGTCCTTTACCAGACTTCTCTGATCCACTACTAGTGAGGAAGAGACAGACACACACACGCACACACACAAAAGCAATCTCTAAGATTTAATCCTAAAATATGACTTGCTGTATTTGTTCTGTCAGTTTTTGCCAAGTCAACAACAGAAACCTTTGTTACCACCTCAGGCTGAGTCTTAATTACCGTTTTCCTGATGACTCATGTGCTCAGCACTATCCATTTACTTTGGTCTGAGCTCACATTCAATAAATCATGCTGAATTACATGCTGTCATCTTGATTAGATAAACCTTCTCATCTTTGAAATGCGTGCTTACAGAAAAAAAAAAAAAAAAACACTTAAGAACTCAGTCTGAGAATTGCAACATGCAAACGGCAACAAAGCATCATTCAGGACTGATGCAGATTCACATGAGAAAAGAACATGAATATACCATAATTCAACAGTTCTTCTTGAATGGAGTCGCTTTTTTTGACGATATCATGGAACAAATACAGTTTTTCTTTGATGCTTAGACAACATTATAGATTTTCTGTGCTTCTGATTAATCCAGTAACCTGGTGCCCAGTGCTGACTGACATCAGGGTCCATTTTGAGTTATTAACTTTGATGTCCGTTTGCTCGTGACTCTGTATGCGTTCTTTCTTTCCTCAGGGTTACGAGCCACGAGGAACGTACATTGGAGTCCGTTTGTCCAGCCTGTCTGTGCTCCAGGAGAACACTGGCCCGGGGAAAACCCTGTCCTCCTTACCACCGCAGCTCAGTAAAAGGTCAGCAGAGTTTTAATGCAATGAACAGAGTCCACACAAGAAGAATGCACAGATGGAGGAGGAGGTAAATCCCCCCTAAATAAAGAGAAGACCTGAAAGACATGGGGGATTTTTTTTTTTTTTTTGTACCATGAGTGAGAAATACAGCCACCAGCCTCTCTTTAATCAATAACCTTACGTGTGTTCATAGTACTTGGTTCAAGGTACAGCTTTGCGTTTCAATGCAAATACAAATGTGGACTGATTATAAGACTGTATGAGAGAAAACACAGTTGCATACCAAGGTGATAGAATATTATTTGACTGTAGAATTAAATGTAATTTGCATTTTCTCATCAGTAGTTTTGCCATCGATCCCTTATTTTGAGTCATGCATTGACCTGGAACAGGAAGTCAAAATCACAATTGGCCGCTCCATAAATCTCTTTACTATTGGCCCATTCCTCTGTGTTTTGTTGAAGTTTTTATAGGTTAATGAAAAGAGCTATTGCATACAGTATATAGTCTGATTTACGTATCGTACTTGTCATTTTCATTGATGAGATACTCTTCCGGACAAAAGACACAAGAAAAGTGTGATAAGAGTCAAACACTAAATAAGAGAAATGTCATCTAGATGAGTATAAATACTTCACATCAATGCCTCTGAGTGCATCATAGACTTACTGCATTTTATCCTTTTATGTATTGAAGTGTTAGCTGGTGACATCAAAAGATGTTCATATTGATGTTCATGTTCTGGATCGTAACAGTCACTCTTCCTCAGTCATCGTTGCAATCAGAAAGATTTTAATCCCTGCCAATCATCCAGTTCAACACAGACTCAATTAAAAAAAAAACGGCCTCTCCAACCATGTCCTCAACAAAGGTTTCAGGAAACCTGTCTGCGATGACTGATGACCAGTTGTCTGTTGGAGCCCGTGTTACATCTGTCTTTCAGTCATGTCGCTTTGGACCGCCGCATAGTAATTCTCTCGCTTTGATTACTACAAGTCTCTCCTAGCAGATTTCCTGGCATGCAAAGTGAAAACCCTACAGATGGTCCAGGGTGCATTGGTGCATCTGGTGTTTGATCAGCCAAAAAGGACACATGTCAATCCACTATTCATGGCTGCCTGAATCACATTCAAGCAGCTAAAGCTTGCTCACAGAGGGATTGTAGGATTCTCACTCAGCTATCTAAGCACAGTCACACGTTGTGATGCTCTTTCTTGATTACCGTGTTGTACTCAGGTGGGTTCTCTGTACTGCCATGGCTTTGCAGGAGGTTTTCTCAGTCCAGAGTGTTTTCATTTGTGCTTCTACAATAGTGTAGCTAGTTACCAGAAGTCAGAACAGAGACAACTCCCTCTCCCTTCAACACCCTCTACCCTCTCCTGTCGAAATAGATCAAAAGTAAAAATAAAATAAATTATAATAATCCAGCATGTTCTTACATGGGATTATAAGTAGTCTGTGTCTTACTTGCAGTCGACAGCAGTCACAGAACTCTGAGTTTAGAGAATAAAGGAGGAAATTTTTACTAAGTAGAACAACTAAACCTCCTGAACTTCATAACAGTTCATGTAAATGCTGCATTAGACATGTAATCAAAGTTGTCTAAATACTGTATGCTTAACGTGTCCACTTTTGCAACAGAATCTTATTTACTACAATTTATTTTCCACAAAATGAATCAGATAAGATGTAAAGGTAAAGATAATGTATGAGGTAGCTGAGTGAAGAAAAGTGGAATTTGAAATATGTCTAGGCTCAGTGCAAAAAGAGAAAAATATGTAGTTAGTTCAAGAGTGAAGTAGAAGTAGAGCAAAAAAAAAACAGACTGGAGTGCAAGTTAAAGACTAATACTGGTGTTGCACAGTCTTACAGCAGATGAATGACCTGAGGTAGTGTTGTTTTTAGCAGCGTTGGTGTAGCAGCCTGCTGCTGAAGGAGCTGTTTAGGTCTCTGAGTGTCTGATGCAGGGGGTGGGAGGGGTTGTTCATGATAGAAGTCAGCCTTGCCAACATCTTCCCCTCACCCACCTCCTCAGTGGTGTCCAGAGAGCAGTCCTGGACAGAGCCAGGAAGTCTGACCAGCTTCTTTAGTCTCCTCCTGTCTGTCCCTGAACTACCACTGTTCCAACAGACCACTGCATAAAAGCTAGCAGAAGCTACCACAGAGTCATAGAAATACCTGAACAGTACTATAGAGTCACAGAAAGAAGTATGTAGGTTTCGCAACATGTAGGCTACTTTAAAAGTGATGCAGGGTAAATTTAATTCACTCCTCTGGCCCTGTTAGCCTAGCTGTTAGCTTATTATCAGAATTGCTCCTTGATTCTCCAAACTGAAAGAACTGTGACTGCTGTCCATGGCAAGTTGGACAAGAACTACTCTCAAATACTTTGCAAAACCCCCACTTTATATATACATATATACACATATAAATGTCTATGTATATAGATAGAGATAGCTATATATGTGTGTGTGTGTGTATTTATGTATGTCCCCACAATAATACGTGCAGACCTGTGAATGTTGAGTTACAGCTTGTTTTGTTCCCCTCAAGAGGTGAGAAATACAAACCCAAATACAACTGGTTTCCTCCCTTTCCCAACATTTACAGACAGTTGCTGAGAGAACACAGGATGGTACTTTATCTTATTTCAGCTTTTTAAAGATGTGTTACTGCCATCAAAGTCAAAAGGAGCTAATATTTTCCACGAAATGGCAAAATGTCTTAATTTCAAAATTTGATATGTTCTTTATGTTATTGGGAATAAAAATATAGCTTTATGAGATTAGCAGATCATTGCATTCTGTATCTATTTAATTTTACACAGCACTGCAACTGTTTTGGAAATGGGATGTGGCGAATGTGCTCGGCATTATGAGATTATCTGGTGTTTTTCTTGCTGAAAAAATATCTAAAGTCGCATCATGCATTGCATATGTGGTTTTTCCTATGTGTGCTAGAGCTGAGGCTGTTGTAAGGAGAGAGAATAATGGCAGTCAAGAATCCTCCAGACATCGTTCTAAGAGGATGCTGGCTACAGACTCCTCTCTGGACACCTTCCTCTGTGATGCTCCAGGTGAGGACGGCCTGATCCGTTCAATACCTTGTTTTAAAAAAACACCATTAAACTTAAGCAATGCTGACTATATTGTTAATAAAAAAATTCTACCAATACCATGAAAATAACATATTTTAAGGAAATGATCGATAAAAGCCAGGAGGATTTAATTTATTGCTACTATAACTGAAACCTAGTATATTTTCAGTATTGATTATGAACACAAATCTTGTTTTTAGCCTGATTTTATTTTTATGCAATTATGTTTAAAAACTTTTGAAATCAATTTGAAAATTTTTGACCATCCTGACAACCTGATGATTCTCAGTCATCTTGTTCATGTATGAATCCATCTGCATTCAGATGAGCGTCTGGCCCAGCTGGTGTTTCGATCAGAGAATTCTGCCAGTCTCTGGAGCTTAAAGGCGATCCATGCCATGTGTGAGATGGAGCAATTCAGGGTTTGTTCTGATCTCCTCACTCCTTACCTTTCCTTAGCTCATGCTTATCTTTTTGTTTCCTACAGAGATCGAAACCTATATTTTAACCCACTTCTCCAATAGAGACACTTTACATTATGTTATGTAAAATTAATTGCTTTTTTTGCTAAATGGTTTCAAAACTGGGCAAGGTTTCAATAAAGCTTTCTCTTGTGTGAATCAGATTCGCTCCCAGGCTAAGTTCCAGGACCAGTGCCAGCAGCATGTGAGGGTGGAAGCTGAGGGAACGTCCAGAAGGGGCTGTTGTCCGAGCTGGTCTCTGGGGAATTACTTGGCTATCCTCTCCAATGCTTCCTGCTGCCTCAGCCTCACCTCACAGCAAGTACTGTAGCTTTCTCCTCATTCTGAAGATTTACCACCAACAAATTAGATTGGATTGTAGTTTCAGAAAAACATTTTCTGTGCTTTTTTTGAAGACATTTTAAAAAAAAATCTTCAACATGTATTGTCAATATCTGAATTAACACAGACTGAAGTAAAACTGAAAACTCTGTGACGCAGCTGCAGTTTTTAGGAACCCAGTCTCACTCTCAGTGGGCTGCATGCACACTGCTTTATCTGGATCTCTTCACATCAGTGTGGATTAAACCAGGTTCCCCATGCTCATTAGGAGGACCTGGTATATTTCAAGAAGGTATTTCAATCCAAATGGTAACTTTTCTTTTCCTTACCAAGTAGTCTTTCCTACGGAAGCCCTAAACGGTCATACATGCATACATTTTATTTCTCCTGTTTTCCTGTGATGACTAGTTATTTTTCCTCCGTTTCCTGTGACAACGACATAATTTTCCCGTGATAACGACATAATTTTCCCGTGATAACGACATAACTCCACCGTTTTCTCGTGATAAGGAGTTATTTTTTCTTCCGTTTTCCCTTGCTAACGAGATAATTAATTTGAGATCTCAAGGGCATTGCAATGCCCTGATGAAGGTCGAGAGACCGAAAGATTGGTGAAAAATACACTTGTTTGCATGGATCTAAGTGTGCAGAGGCTTTTTTTCTTAGTTTTCTTGAGATCTCAAATTAATTATCTCGTTATCACGGGAAAAGGGAGGAAAAAAATAACTCGTTATCACAAGAAAACGGAGAAAAAATAAGTCGTTATCACGGTAAAACGGGAGAAATAAAATGTATCCATGTATGACCGTTTAGGGCTTCCGTACTTTCCTTTACCAACTCAGTTTATTCCCAAAACCTAACAAGAGGATTTAAATTATGTCCAAGATGATCTCACAGCTTAATTCAACATCAGCTCCAATCTTTCTTAGGGTAGATTCAGACTTCATGACAACAACTCGTCACCCAAAGCCCCATTCTATTAAAAAAAAAAAACTCTTGTTAGAAATGACAAGGGACACTGGATCCAGTATTCAAAACAACCAAAATGGTTGCTGCATTGCTTGTAACATCCTGGATCAACAAGCTTTTGCTGCAAACCCAACAACATTCACTGCATGCTGTTTGGATGTCTTCTGCTGATAATAGTCTGGTTTTTACTCTGCCTACATTATATGCTTCATTTCTTTGGTTGGCTTTATGCCTATGCAATGGCATCTGGAGGCAGAGTCTTTTATTTCCCCCATGGAAATTAAAAAAGAAAAAGGGTGGCTGGCTGGGCTAAGCTCCACAAGCCAGTTGGGAGTATAAAAGTAGTATAAAAAGTGCGTGAAATAATCTGAGCAAACACGTTATTATAACTCAACTGTGCATCCTGTCTAATTTCCATCATCTGTCTTTCATCACAGGTTTCAGAGTCTTTAAGCCTCGTCCGGAAATGTGCTCCATATTATCACCAAGGGTATCTAGTCGAGGCCTGTGCTGAGAGACCGGAACATGGCAGCTGTCCCTCTGTCCCCTCCCGCTGCAGGCAATCACGTGCGGTGTTCCAAATCCTGCACTTCCTTGTTGACAAAGACTTCCTTGGCCCGCAGACTGTTGAGTATCAAATCCCAACGCTGAAGTACAGCCTTCTGTTTCTGCCTATCGACAAAGGAGAGCACATGATGGAGATATACATGAAGGGTCTTGAAGCCAGGGATCTAACCTATAACAGTACAACTATTACCGGCATTGACTTTGGTATCAAGAAGACCCTCTTCAAGTACTATCTGGCGAGAGACTCAGTGTACCCTGTCCTGGCTGTTGTGTCCCTTTTGTTTAATATGGCTCTCTATCTTAACTCTGTCTTCATAGTAGCAATATCTGTACTATCTATCACAGGCTCACTCCTAACCTCCTACTTCTTCTACAAAGTCGCATTTCGCCTGACTTTCTTTCCTGTGGTCAACTTCTCGGCAGCTCTCATTCTCTTAGGAAGTTCCTCCAATCAAGTTTTTGTTTTTGCTGACTTCTGGAATATGCAGTTAACACAGAACCCATCAGCCTCTCCGGGGAAGAGAGTAAACAAGGCTTTGCAGGAAGTCGGCTATTTGATTTTAGCATCAGGACTGACCTCCAGTGCAGCGTTTTGCTCCGGTTATCTCAGCAGCATCACAGCAATTAGGTGTTTCTCTATTTATCTAGGAACCGCCTCTTTCATCAGCTCACTCTCGGCGCTGGTGTGGTTGCCGTGCTCTTTCATCTTGCGTGATCGCTACAGAAAGATGACCTCTGCATCTTCAGCAGAGCAAGGATGGAAGCCCTGTTGTTCCAAAAATTCCAGTGGCTTCTGGGACACAAGTCCACGCAAGCGATGCCTCTTCAGTGTTGTGAAAAAGCTGAGAGAAATAAAACGAGGTCTAACGGACACATCTAACTTATTATTTCTGAAAATCCTGCCTTGTGGAGTGGTGAAGTTTCGTTATATCTGGGTGTGCTGGTTTGCAGTACTTGCGGTGGGGGGCACATACATGTCCTGTATTGACCCAGGCATGAAGCTGCCAGCTCTTGACAGCCAGGTCACTCAACTTTTCCGCTCCAGTCATCCATTTGAGAGATACGATGCTGAGTACCGTCACATGTTTATGTTTGAGAGACAAAGAAATGGGGAGGATAAGCCTGTCACCGTAATGCTTGTTTGGGGAGTCAAGCCAACTGATAATGGGGATCACTTAAACCCAAAAAGCAATAGCTCTTTAGTTCTTGACCCTGCATTTAACATGAGCCGACCTGAAGCTCAGGTTTGGTTGAGGGATCTATGTGGACGAGTGCAGAACCAAAGCTTTTACTCCTTTCCATCAACTGAGGATAAAGATGCCATGACGGAGAATATCTGTCTTGTAGAGCAGCTGGTGCACTGGGTATCTTTGAGACGGTGCTCAGGCAGTGATGACGCCCATCATTTTTGCTGTAATAACATCTCCTTTCCCTACCCATCCACTGTTTTTGAGAACTGCCTTAGTATGATGCTGGTGGACAAGTATGCTGAGGACCATCTGGCACACAGGGGAGGCCTGTACTTTGAGCCAGATGGCAGGGTCGCTGCCCTTGTGTTGGCATTCAAAACCACATACCTCCACAGCTTTAACTTCACCAAGACCAGTGTTTTTTACAGAGAAATCCTGACATGGTTTAACAAAGAAATCTCAGGAGCCCCACAAGGGCTGGAGAATGGCTGGTTTATCAGTTCCCTGTCTCTTTTTGATTTACAACAGTCTCTAAGTTCTGAGACTCTGGTAGTAGCTGGCTTCTCAGTAGCTGTCACTTTTGTTTTGCTCCTTTTAACCACCTGGAATATTCCACTGAGCATATATGCCACTGTCGCCATAGGGGGGAGCGTGTTTGTCACTGTCGGCCTCCTTGTTCTTCTTGAATGGCAGCTGAGCGGCATTGAAGCTCTGTTTATATCTTCAGCTGCAGGGTTGTCTGTTGACTTTATTGCTAACTACTGCATATCCTATAGCTCGGCTCCTCATTCTGAGAAAATTGGAAAAGTTGCACACTCTACTAAGAGGATGGGGTGTCCTGTAGCAATAGTTTCTGGTGCATTTTTCTTCATGGGAATTGTGATGCTCCCCGCCACAGCCTTGCACTTCAGGAGGCTTGGGATTTACTTATTTTTGGTGAAATGTGTCGCCTGTGGATTTGCGACCTTTTTCTTCCAGTCACTGTGTTGCTTTTTTGGACCCCAGAAAAATTGTGGAATGATAGGGCTGCCATGTTATTCAGAGCAGACAGACGGCGTGATGACCTCTTGCTCTGAGGCCGGTTCCTCATCAGCATCAGCTGCCAATGGGGACTTTGGCAGATCCCGGGTGAGGAGGAGTTTTGACAGAGAAGCAGGTGGTTACCTCAACCCCAACCACCGGCATCAGCAGAAACAGACCGGACGAGGCGGTGGTGTGAACCGAGGGGCAGAGCAGTATGAGCTGCAGCCACTGGCTTATCGACTGAGTGACAGCTTTGAGAATAGCACCTGCACCAGTAAACTTTCCAACCGGCCCTCTGTGCTTTCAGACGAGATTGAGTACAGTGGGGGCAAGAGCAGTGCGGATCAGGAAAGTGAAGAGATGCGCAGCCATCAGATCTGCCAAGCACCACCAGCCCTGCAGACCTCATCTCCCTATAAAGAAAACATCCTATGCACAGTCGGCCTGGTGCAAGAAGATGCAGCTCGAGACGAGCTGTTATGTAAAACCTGTAGGGGCCAATCAGTTAGGGCCAAACAATGGAGCAATGCATCCTACTCCTCATCATCTAGCCTCATCAGCCACACACTGGAGACCACTGACCAGCCATCTCACTGCAAGGGTGACAATACCTCAATGGAAAGTCAGTATGCCCATAAAGAGCCCCTCTCCTCCCATTCTCAAAGCTCCTGGGACGGTCTAGAAGACTCCTGTGAAACATGTCTCAGTGATATTGAAGCAGGGTCTTCAAATCCGCAGCAACAGGAGGGAAAAGCAGAGGTTCAGCTAAAACCGGGACACCTAAACGGGAAGAGAGATACACTTCGACTCTCGCTGAAAGAAACGGTTTATGATTCCTGTGTTAAGGACCGCAACAGTCAGAGCGAAGAAATTGTGATTTTACCCAACAGTAAGCCTGACTTACCAGATGTTTGGATAAAGCGAGATGGACAAACGGAGGCGACATGTTGAGGACATTTGAGGGAAACCTCTACAAACACTGTGCATTCATTGTTCTAAAATTACAAAGTTAAATATTGTACTTATTAAAGCAAATAGATGTTTGTGTAATACTCAAAGGGAATATAAGCCAACTGCAAATTTAACATGTGACAGCATGTTTGTCCAGCGTTGCTGTTACGGTTGTCTCAGAGCCTGTTGCAGATGAGGTCAGAGCATGAGCCTGGAGACAGTGAAAGCTTTCTGTTCAGCCACGACTTTGTCCACCAGAAATCAAAGTTGTAGTGCGTCATCAACATAGAAAACATCTTAAACTGCACCTGCTGCCTCCTGAATTTACTTTGTGCCTGAGACTTTTAAGCTTCTGAAGCTGTACACTGTTTTTGAGACTGGATTTTTAACAGCTAGTGTTTACTCTGTGCTCCATGCTGGAATTGATCCCAGTCATCCTTGTTTTATTCATGCATTTGAGCCTTTCCCCATTCTTTGTCTCCCAATTTACATCATGAATTCTCTTAAAAAGTTCATGTTAAAAATCAAGTTCATGGGACTACAATACAAATATTTGATGTCTGGCTCTCTCCTTTACTACCATGTTCTAATTTTTAAGAGATTTATGAACACATTTGTACATAAAAGGTTATTGGTCTTTAAATGGTGCAATTGAAATAAGACTCAGGGGTGGGAAGGTTAACTTTGAGGGCCTGTGTCGCTTATGACCATGCAATCAGAAGCTTAAAATTAGCAGCAGTGTGTCATCTGTGGTGTCACAGCCTTCTTTTATGTTTTACTGTCAGATTTAAAGTTGTGCTCTGAAAAAATGTTTACTTGTTGTGTGTGCTGATTTTAAAGGGTAAAAAGGGTTTCTACAGATATAAAACACTATATGTTGATATATATTTAGCACATGAAGATGTTTATTATTCCACAGTCAAGGATGTCAGTATGCCTTAACGTTTGGAATAACAAAAAAAAAGAGCTTAATTTAATGTTCCCAACAGAGGAGCTGTGATATTTTGAGTGGTTGCACATAGCCTGAGTAGCTGTACCCATTCACTTTGCAAAACTTCTCTCTTATGAATTGGTTCTGTAACCCGTCCCATTCACAGCCATTTCCACCGGTACAGAATGTACCGAACCACTCGCAAAGGGGCAGAAGCAGCCTATATATCCTCCTAAAGGAGCTTCCAAGAGCCACTATTTATTTTTTCTATGTTCTAATATATAATATTGATATCAGTGCATAACAGTCAGCAAGTCTATGGTTTTGTTCACCACAAACATTTTGATTTCTGCAGTACACTTTTAAAAATGACTGTTACGCACCAATTCCAGAGTATTAAGGTGTCTCGTGTAGACTCCCAGACAATCTTCTGTTTAGGACTCGTTTAAAACAGCAACTGATAGTCTGGACCACATGTTCTACATTGTGTCTGGAACAACAAACACCCTTTATCTGCAGCACGTCCCACTGTGTAGTTCAGTATTCCTCTGTATTTAGACATGAACAGTATGTGCCAAATGTCTTTAAAATGGTCTATTAAACTGAAAGTGTATGTTTGTGCAAAGGTAAATAAGTTATATCTGATATAAAGTATAAAACATAGAGGTGTTGAAGTAGCAGTGATGGTGGTTCTGCATGAAGACCTTGATGATTTTTTTTAATGAAATGTGCCTAAGAGCAGGAGTTTTTTCCACTTTAAGTGCACAGTCACTGATTGTCAATGAGTTTCATTCAGCAGAATAACCTGCCTTACAGAAAAAAAAGAAAAAAAAGAAATCAATAATGGGCTTAAAGGTCACCACCACTGTTACATACAACTGTCAGTGATGTTAATTTGTCAGAAAAAAATAAAAAAAACACTTATTTTCCAGAAGACTCACTCTTTGTTTATTTCAAATCTTCAAATGAAGGCCTCAAGAAAGACATTAAATTAAAAACAGTCCTCACAGCAAAATAAAATCTTAAATTAAAGTCCTTTTTAAGTATTTACTATAACCTTGAGAAGTTTAATCATGAAGTGTAAAATCAAAAAAAAAAAAAAAAAAAGCTCCTTAAAACAAAAACATTGAAAGAATTTCTGGTCACAGATGCATCAAAGACCAAATCAAGCCACAGCTGACATCAGACCTCTAATTCTCTTCCTGCCAGTCGTCTTTGGCCCACACAGGTAAATGTGTGGAATACTCAAAATCAGGTCCTTTGTAGCGTAAAGCATGGAGGTACATGATGAGTTCCTTCCTTGTGGGGTCTGGTCGCACCAGTTTACATTCACTACACAGGTGGTCTAGACTCCCTGAAGGAGCTTCCTGAGCAGAGTCAGCTCCCTCGGTCGGATTTCCATCTGACGTGGCTGGTAGAGGACTTTTAGATTCCTTCAATGAGGTGTTGTTAGTGTTCACATTTACACTTTCAGAGCTATCTAGCTTCTTGTCAACATCACAAGAACCGACTTGAGCCTGACAACTTCCTCCACTCTTGTCACTTTCAGAGGAGCCATCTGACTTGTCCATTTTCTCAAACTCCTTGTGTTCCTTTCCCTCTTGTGCAACCCCGATGCAGTCATCTGGGATATCTAGCAAGTGTAAACTTTCCTGTGAGCGATGCTCTTCTACCAAGGCCTGCAGCAGTTCCTCATCACTCTTTCCCACAAGCCCTCCCTTCCCCCTGTGAGGACCCCAGGCTGCAGACCCATAGATGGGATCATTGAGGATGGGGAAGCCCAAGTACTGGAGGTGAACCCTGATCTGGTGGGTGCGGCCAGTGAGGGGTAAGCAGCGAAGTACGCTTGTTTTTCCGTTATAGCTCAGCCTCTGGAAAACAGTTCGGGACTCCTTTCCCTTTGGGTCGACTCTGCAGAGGCCAATTTTAAAGGAAACAATTAGGATAGGCTCCTCACAGATGACTTCACCCTCAGGAAACTCACCCTCTACTCGACATACGTATTCCTTTTCAAGCTGAAAATGAGAGAAAAAGTTATGACACTTCTGGCCATCCCACTCTCTAATGTTGCTTTAGTCAGAATTATGGCTCTTATTCAGCTTCTTCCTGGACATACCTGTCTGTCTCTCACCATCTGGTCCAGCTTCTTGGATGTCTCAAGCGTCCTCGCAAACAGCAGGACTCCGGAGGTGAGCCTGTCCAGCCGGTGGACCGTGTGAAGCTCGGAGATGCCCCGCTCTTTACCAAGGATGAAAATCACAGAGTTGTGGCGGAAACGACCGCAGGGGTGAACGGGGATGGAGGCAGGCTTGTCCACCACAAGCACTTCACCATCATCTGCCAGAATCTTGAGGGGTGTTTCAACAACAGGTGGCTCGTGGCGGTGCACGGTGTTTCTCATGTGGTCATTATTCTATGGAGTAAGAGAAAGATTAGGCCTCTGTTTTGCCACACTTGCACGTTTCAGATCAAACAAATTTCAATATCAAAGATGATCAGAAATGTCATTTTTAATGATGATTTCATTTACTGAGGGCAAAAAAATCCATCCAAAAAATCCAAAATGACCTGGCCCCCCACACACATATACACACATTCCACCCCCGTAACACTCCTTTTTTTTTCTTTTTAAAGCTGAATTCAACACCCTAAGAGCCATTATCCACAAATAGGAAAAGCATGGAAGTGGCCACATACCAAAATCACTCCAAGATCGCATGGACGACCCATCCAGGAGGTCACAAAAGCACCCAGAACATCTAAAGCAGTGCAAGTCTGTGGCCTCAGTTAGCGTTCATGATTCAATAGTCTGAGACTGAGAGACTGAGCAAAAACTGCATCCATGAAAAAGTCTCAAGGCAGAGCCACTGCCGACCAAACAGAAGACAAAGACCCATCTCACATTTGCCAAAAAAAAGGAAACAATGATCCAATATTCTGTGAACTGACGAGACAAAAGTGGACCCTTTTTGAAGGTGTGTGTCTCGTTACATCTAGCGTAAAACTAACAGAATTTCAGAAAAAGGCCATCAAACTGACAGTCAAACATGGTGGTGGTAGTGTGATGGTCCGGGCAGCTTTCCTGCTTCGGGACCTGGACAACTTTCTGTAATCAATGGAACCATGAATTCTGTTGTCTGCCAGAAAATACTGAAGGAGAATGTGGTTGTGACTGAGCTTCTAACTTTAAGGTCAAGCATTCTTGGGTTTTGCAGAAGGACAATGACCTGAAAACAGAATGAAAATCTTGGAATGGCCTTGTCAAACTCAAATTCAAGATTCTGTTTGACCATAAACAGGCTTTTCATACTAAAGGGGAGAAAAAGGAGCTAAATTAAAAGTTTTCTGCAAAGAACACTGGACCAAAATTCTTCCACAGTGATGTGAAAGATTATTACCAGTTACTGAAAAAGATTGATTGCAGTTGTTGCCACCAAGTGTGGTACATTAGATTTATTATTAGATTTAGGGGGACAACTGTTTTTTCACATGAGGCCAGGTCTGTCTGGGTAGATTTTTCTTTATTTGATGATTTCATTAAATCAAACAATCATTTGAAAACTGCTCTTTGCATTTCCCCTGGTTATGCTTGTCTGATATTTAAAAATGTTTGATGATCTAAAACTTTTTCACCGCATTGTAACATCATCTCAGTCAGGGTTGAAAGACAGAAGACCAACTACTATCAAGTTTCTGTCCCTAAATTTAAAGAATTAGTTTATTATCAACAGGATTTTTTTTTCTCTCTCGTTATGTATAACTTAAGATTAAACTTTTAAAACCCGCATACAATTAATTCACCTGCAGAATAAAAATCATGCATTATATGTATAGTGAAACTGACGTCACTGACCCGAAGCACAATGTTGAGGTCCTCCACAGGTGTCTCGTTAAGTCGGATGCGACCCTCTTTGGCAGCTTTTTGATAATAATCTATAGACTCAGCTCTGAACTCGTTTTTAAACACTTCCTCGAGGGTCTTCCCAAGCCACCGACCTTTGCAGTAAGTTTTAAAGTCAAAGTAGTACGGGTAAACCTTTCGCAACCCGCCCTCAAAGTAGTAGGACGTCTCACTAAAATGCGCCTGGTTGAAGCTGACGCCCGGGTTGCGTTTCTGCGGTGGTGGGATGTATCTCTCCCCTGGACGGAGGTTCTTCCCCCCTGCTCCTCTCCGCTTCTTCCCCTTGACTCTCCTCTCTGGTTCGTCAGTCTCGTCGTTTTTGCGTTTGACACTTTTCGTTGCCTCTCTCTGCTCGGTTTCTCCAGTTGCCAGCGTGGTGTTCACGTCCACCGGTTTTTCTGCACAAACGGCTGTTTGCTCCATCGTCCTGCTGCTCTGTTGTTGCCGTAGGTGATTGGAAGGACGCGACAGAAACGGGTAAATGTTCAAAGGCAGAAATGTGCGAGATGTGAGTCTTTTAACCCCAGTTTGAGCACATAAAATATTCAGTAAAGTGTTCGCCCATACAGTTGCAAGCATTACTCTTACAAGAAGGGGTCCTTCTCTGCACGGGTGCGTAGTGATGACGTCAACCTGTAGTTCAATATGTGCCAACTGTAGTTCTAACATATCATCCGGGCCACAAATAGCCTATACTTTTAACTGGAAAAAAAAGTTTTATTTTGTTTTTAATTTCTCAATCAAATTACATATGGTAATCTTACGGAAGAGTATTAGGGCCACTGAAGAAAATAAAAAAAGAATTCCTTGAAAAAAGTCAGAATTCTGACTTTAATCTCAGAATTCTATGGCTCTAATACTCTTCAGTATAATCTAGAAATTAATGCTGTAGTTTATAATTTTCAGTCACAATTTCTTTTACATTTTCAATTGGGATTAATATTTCCCTGTGATGGGCTTTTCAAAAAGTGCCTTTGAAGCATTTTTTCCCCCCTCATATTTTGTGGTGCCATGTTGCGAAGAGGCAGAACAAGCAGGCATGGCAGCTTGTTTGAACATTGTGTGTGTGTGTCTGTGTGTGTATATATATATATATATATATATATATATATATATATGTATGTATATGTATATGTAAACACACTTTGGATGGTTG
>JBAMYA010000015.1:8390550-8414588 GCA_037176975.1 Arrhamphus sclerolepis | reverse complement strand
CAGACCCCTCAGATCATCTGGATCTGGTCTTTTATTAGTTCCCAGAGTCAGAACCAGACATGGAGAAGCTGCATTCAACTTCTATGCTCCGCATATCTGGAACAAACTCCCAGAAAGCCTCAGATCAGCTGAAATCCAGGTTAAAGACCCACCTGTTCTCAGCTGCATTTGAATAAAGTTCTAAATTTGCTGAATTTTAGAACAAAAACAAAATAGTTTTAACTGCTGTTTTTTTTATCTATTTTTTTCTCTTCTAATTTGTTTTTTAAACTTTAAATTATGCTTTTTTTAATTCTGCATCCTTAAGCGCACTCTTTAATTTAATTAATTTTTTTTTAGTTTTATAGAATGATTTTATTTGCCTTTTGTGATTTTATGTAGCTGTAAAGCACTTTGAATTGCCTTGTGAATGAACTGAAAAGAGCATTGTACTCATGACCAACTCTGTGGAGCCGTCACACTGTCTCTGTGGTTACCTGTGAACATGGGGCAACCAACAAAATGTGGGTCACATCGAAATATGACTTTTAAATGTTCCAGCCGACCCAAACATTCAGCGGGAAACGTCTGGCGGTGTAATGTCATCGTGGCGGGTTGCTGAAGTGCACATGCACATAAAACATTTGAACATTTTAATAATGACAGCAGAAAATACTCAGAAGCAGCTTCCTTTCCCCAATTTTTTAAGTTAAAAAAAAAAGAACTTCATATAGACTATTGTACGATCTGTTGGTGGTGGTCCTCTGGTGTTTAGATGGCGTCAGCATGAGGACCAGAGCTGATGTCTGCACAAAAACACACCGTTTGTTTTCATACAACAGCAGAATTACTTTATTAGAGGGAAACCATACCAACATAGTTTGTCAGATTCAAAGATGGCAGTTAAATAATGTCAATTATGGGGTGATATCAAATAAATCATTGCAAACCTGTTGTGCTTATTAGCTTTATGAAGCTAACCTTAGCGTTAGCTTAATTTGCAATCTTCATCTTTGACAATGTTCAAGCATTAAAAAACCTGCTTTTAAAAACCAAACACCAAGCCATAGACGAAGAAAAATGAAATAATGACACGTCAAGAGGAAATACAGATAAGTTTGCACCCAATGTAAAATCGTTCTGAACCCGCAGCTCCACCGCTGAAACTCCACTCCAGCGTTCACCCGAGTTTCATTTCTGCCCCTCTCTGTAGGTGATGCCAAAGGAGCAGATTTGTTTCTGAATTGCCCTGCTTTATGAAATACTATCAGAAAATACTGATAATTTCCGCAAAAAGGAATTTGCCAACTGCACCTTTAAAGGAGCATTTTAAGTTCTGATGCTTGTTCTCGTTTTAACCTGGAGGTGACTCACTCGCACAATTATGTCTGTTGTCTGTGTGACGGAGAGGAGAGAGAAAAAAACCAGATGGACGGACAGACAGAGGGAGAGAGAGAGAGAGAGAGAGAGAGAGAGAGAGAGAGAGAGAGAGAGAACAAGCATATCATCTTATTCTGAAGCAGAGTGTGATGCGGTGAAGAGGTGAGGCTGCACAACAGCAGGTCCCCCATCAAGTCAGAGGAGGCAAACAGGCGTTCGTCTGACCAGAGACTGACATCTGACACCAACAGGTACTTTTTCCTTAAAAATAGACCTCAAACACTGATAATTTTCAGTTTATATATATTCCTTATGAGCATAAATATTTTTGCCTTTTAACATGTTTGAAATCAAATCATCTATTGTTTTTTTTAATATATTTAAGCCTTTATATTATGGTTGTGTGTGTCAACACCGATCAGGGAAACTAAAGGAGGCAGTGAGCTCATTCAACATGGCAAAGAGCAATTTTCATTTCCTGATCACAACTCACACATTTTTCTGAGACATAACTGTTATGTAACAGAAGCAATTTAGAAAAATGAGAAACATTGTTTTTAGAAGGTCTTGCTTGGTAAGATGAGCTTTACAATATGATGAGCTTGTAATGAAGGTCTGATTTGTGTGTTTGATAGGTGATATCCATTTATTCAGTTAACTCAAAATAAGCAAGAAAAAACAAAACAAAACACAGAATCCATTGTCTTAAGTTCTGATGAATTGATTGTGGATTATTAATATTGGTGCTTATTATGTAATCTCTATCTCAATTTACAATCTTGCAGCTTTAAAAAAAATAACGGCTCATTCTGCAGCCACAGAATGCAAAATGTGAACGTGCATTAATCAAGGAGCACTTCTTATTGCTCTGGTTGATTGTAAATAAAGGTACTTCAAATGATGGATATCAGTGACCACTAGTTTCATTTAAGGAGAAAGGAAATGAAGACTCAAAGAGGCTCACATGGACTGAACACAAAGCTTCTAGCTGGTTATGAAAACAGAAGTAGACAAGATGAGATGAATAAGATTTGGAGAGGCAGAGAAAATAAAAGGTGAGAAGTAAATATATGTCTTAAGTATTGTTGAGGAGGACAAAACAGCCTTTTAAATGAGAATGATTGAGAGAACTGAAGTGGTTACTAATTATTCTGTTCAAATGTCACGCATCAGTCTCCACATCTTTGCAGGATAACACTTATATTATATCATAATGAGGTCTAAGAAGGTTTATTGTTTGTTTTTTTTCCACTATATGAATATTATTGTGATTTTATGTATGCAGGTCATTTTGACTGATGTCAGAATAAAAAGCCTGTCATTCTTGCCTCTGCAGGTGCGGACTGGGAGAAGATGTCAAACCAATCCAGGGTGAACTCCTCTGCTCCAGCCTCTGACTGTCCATCTCCTTTCTCATCCTGGTGCAACTCATCTCAACTCATCCTCTCGCCCTCCTTTTTCTCAGTCCCCTCCTTCTCTGGAGTTGACCTCCTGCTTAATCTGAAGCTCCTGTTCATCCCTCTCTACTCTGCTGTGGTCATCATTGCGTTCTCTGGGAACCTCCTTCTCCTCTTTCTCATTTGGCACAGCAAAAAAAGATACAACACTACAAATTTTCTCATCAGCAACCTGGCGCTTGCTGACCTGGTAATGTGCATCTTCTGCATCCCTCTGACAGCATCCTATGCTTTCGATAGGCGAGGATGGGTGTTTGGATACCACATGTGCCATTTTGTTGCTGTCATGCAGTCAGCAGCTGTCTATGCAGCGGTCTTATCTCTCATGGCTATTGCAGTGGATCGTTACATAGTGGTGGCTTATCCCATCCGCAGAAGAGCAGGCAGTCACTTCTGCCGGGGTCTAGTTGTCCTGATCTGGCTGTCCTCCCTGGGGTTATCAACACCAATAGCACTGCACACCGTCTACCTAGACCTGCGTGCTGCAGGCCTGGAGATGGCTGTGTGTGAGGAGTTCTGGGATGGCGAGGAGCGAGGCCGCCTCATTTACTCCTGTTTCATCCTGTTGTTCTCCTACTTTGTCCCACTGGCTGCTGTCTCCATTTCCTACTGTGCTATATCCTACCACTTGAGGCAAAGGACCACATCTGGTTTGACTGCTTGTCCAGAGCTAAGATCTACACAAGCTGCCTGGAGTAAACGGAGGAAGAAGACCTTCTGTCTACTGCTGGTGTCCGTTCTCTGTTTTGCCTTCTCCTGGCTCCCTTTGCAGGTCTATAAGTGAAACAATAAACTTATTTGATTGATAAATAAGAAATACATTCCTAATGGAACAATTACACATAATGGGAAACAACCCAACTTAAGTTGAATGTCCCTTGAGAGTTTAAGCCATTTAAACATCTGTTGGTTCATCATTTATTTAAAAGATAATTGGGATACTAGAGTGGATCAATTTAAAAGACATTTAGGTCGTGTCTAAAATCACCCCTACTTATGATGTTCTGCAACACCCCACATTCATGTGTCTATCTGATTAAGCGGACTCATTGGCAGTATGGACTTTTACACACTACTGGTGTTATTTTTGATGATGCTGTTAATTGTCATACAGATGAAACATATCAGATTTCTGGCATCTAATATAACAACCATTGACTGGAAAAAAAATTTCATGATGCACTATTTAGGGTATAACAAGGTCTGTATTAAAGGACCTGGAAAAATCCCCTGTGACATAACCTTAGGTTCTCTAAAGAAAGCTTTTAAAGATTCTGTTTCAAGTCGAGCCAACCCTGGTTAATCAGAAAATGAACAAATAGGAAAAATGGGAAGCTGGCGAGAACATGCCCAGTTTTTGCTCAGTAACCACAAGTTATTTTATATTGGTTGACTTAAATTATACTTACATTTGATGCTAATTAATCTTACCTTACATTCATTCAGATCAAATCTGTCTGACTATCCTCATTTCAAACGATGCTGTTGAAACAACATCCAAAATACAAGATCCATGTTTGCTTGATTTCCTGCAATGAATTAGGCTTAGGTTACCCAAGCCTCGTGGTTTAGGTGACCAAATAACCTGTTGATCCACGGAGAAAGTATGCAGCCGCTGCAAGCAGTAGAAGCTAATGAGCCAGATGTGGTCCAGCTGGCATCCTCTGGTTAGCCGCAGCTAGCACCTTTTAGGGGGCTTCTTTAGCTTGCATTGCTCAGCATCACTCTCAAACCCTTGCAGGCGAACTCATAACCTGTCACAGCGGTATCTTAGTACAGTAAAGAGCACAACAAGCCATATTATCATTAAAAAAAAAAAAAAACATTACTTTGTTCAGTTAGGTCTTTAATCACAGTTCAGAAGTCAAGTCAAAACTGTGCTAGGTCCTAAGTAGCAAAAGTGAGCCATTAACCAAATGCTATCTTCAATTGTGCATACATTTGTGGTTTTATCTAATTTTGTCTTATGAGGTACATAAAAATGACACCCTGTGTTGTCATGGATGCCAAATCTAGCTATGCAGACCAAAACCAACATTTGGACCTTTAAACACATGGGTTAGTTTAAGGACTGCAATTATTTTCATTTCCTGGATCGCGTTAGACTAGTAAACTATATCTAGCCCCCCTGGTTGTAGCAAGGCTAGCGTTTCACTCTGTTTCCATTATGGATGCTATGCTAAGCTAACTATCTGCTGCCAACAGGAAACAACATTGAAAATGGTCCTCTCAGCATGAAAACAAATAAGCATATTTCAAAAATGCTCATCTATACAATAAAGGAGACAATGAATACAATAATTATTTATTTAATTAATGTATCATATTACATTGTTTTTTGTTTTTCTTTGTTTTTTTTTATAGGTGGTGAACCTGATCCGTGATTTGGACACTGACTTTTCCATCCTGGGTAAGAATTACATTAATGTCATCCAGGTATCTGCTCACCTACTTGCCATGAGCTCCGCCTGCTACAATCCCTTCATTTACGCCTCATTACACAATAAATTCCTGTCGTACCTGTGTCTCCACTTCCTTCCTCGGAGGAGAGGGAAGGGAAAGGACAGGGTTCAGGGTTCAAGCATCCTGACAGTGTCTCACAGAATGCCACACAATTACATCTCCACTATTGTTGCAGATTTACCAGGTGTTGTCGTGAATGTTCCACATGAAAATTACAGCTGAGTTACTTCCCAGTTGATGGTGCGCAACCTATTTACCAGCTGGTGTTTTATTCGGCTCAGCTGCATGAGAATCACTGATTGTGCCTCTTCTTTTCTCCAGATTTAGCATGAACCTTGTCTTCTTTTTAATGATAGACAGGTGGAGTGAATATCTGAGTAATTTAAAGCACAGTGAATTATAAAAACACCTTTTCAAAGTGAGAATATTGTTCACAGCTGGCCCTGATCAGTATAGTATATCTGTATAAACATGTATAGGATTGAATTACAAGGCTTTGTGTGTGTTTTTGAAAGTCTGCTTATCATTGAAAAATATCTACAGGTGGCTTTCAAATCCCCTTTAGACTTTGCTCTTGTTTTTTTCAAAAATACTTAATATGGTTTGTGGTTTTCATCTAATTTGTGTGTAACCCAATTATTGTCCATTATTTATCAATGAAATCTAGATATTTATTTGCCACTGTAGCAGGAAGTGCATTGGATGAATTATGCGCATAATACACATGTTAAAGTATTGATAATGTATAATGTTGTTGTTTATACATCTGTACAGATTCAGTTAAATGATATTACCTTTTCCAATCACTTTGTACTGGAAATGAAAAAATGTTAAATTTTTCTGTAATATAAACACAATTATGAATTTCTGTCAACCTTGGTTTCAAATCACTGAATGCTTTTCTCTCTCTTAGCTGCAGCTGTGGCATTTATTGAATACCGTGTGTGCACAAAATTTGTCACATGTCTAAATGTCAAATTTGAGATGGTGAATAAAACATCATTTGTGCTGCTCATTGTCACATCTTAAAATACATTACCTTTGCTCAATAAACGTCAGTAAATAAATACTGCAGAACATCTGACAATTTAAAATATTTCACCAGTTAAATTCTAAACCAGCATGATAAATGACATGAATGGTATAACTGGTAGCTTAAAGCTTGGTGGTTAGCACTGATGCCTCACAGCTTCTGGCTAAAGCATGTTCTCTCCCTCCCTACATGGGTTTTCCTCAACTACTCTGATTTCATGAACCAATCCAAAAACATTCATGTTAGGTTTACTGATGACTTTAAAAATGACCTTGTGAGGTTTTTTTTGGCCTTTTGAGACTTATGATTGACAGGAGACCTGAGGTCCCCCCCTGTAGACCAGGGGCATCAAACAAATCCAGCCCACTTCATTTCATCGGGCCCACGAGAGCATGCAGAGACAAACTTGTTGTACATAAAAACATTTTCACTGAAAAACTCCAAGCATACAACAGAGCAATTTGGAAATCATGACAAGCACACTTCTGAAACCTGATAAATACTAAAGCCCACAAGTCCAGATTACTTTCCATCACTATCGATTCCCTTTTACACTCCAAAACTCATTCTACTTCTAAGCGCCCACGTTCTAAATGTGAGGAATTTGCTGGCTTCTTCAGGGGGAAAATAATCGACATTAGGTCTGGTAGCTGCCAGCAAAACACGCACAGTGCAGTTTTGTTTTTACCATCGTTTTTTTTTTTTTTACCATGTGATGATAGGTACGGCTGTTTTGACCTGGTTGACATGTTCCCTTGACGCTATCCATACCTTCCTTTTTAAAACTATTTTTTAACTCTGTATCTGAAGATATACTGAGTATTATTTCCCAATGACTGTAAAACAGCTAAAGAAGGGAACTTAGATATTTTATCACCTAGTAGTTATGGACCAATCTTAGTAAAATTTTAGAAAAAAGTAGTTTTTACTCAATTAACTACATTTTTAAACCCCAAATTAGGTTTTAGGGTCACACTGAGACAGCCCTCTTAAAAGTTGTAAACAACATAAGAAATAACCTGGACAAAAACAAACTTACAGTTCTGGTACTTCTTGACCTCAGAGCTGCTTTCGACACTGTTGACCACAAAATCTTTTGAAGTAGCTGAAGTGAGCATGTTGGCCTGTGTGGTAGTGTTTTTAACTGGTTTACCTCCTACCTCCATGGAAGAAAAATCTTTGTAACAGTAAACGATCACCCCTCAAAAAGAGTACGAGGTTACCTGTGGGATACCACAAGGATCAATTTTAGGATCACTTCCTTTTTAACTTATATATGTTACCCCTTCTCATGAGGAGACACAGCATCTCCTTCCACAGCTATGCTGATGATACTCAGCTTTATGTAGCAGAATCTCCTGATGACACCGGGCAAATTGACTCACTTTCCAACTGTATTTTAGATAGTGAACACAACAAGGAAGGCCCCTCAGATCCTCTGGTTCTTCTCTAAAGTGGTGGAAAAGCCTGCTGGATTATGTGAGAGAAGCCATAGATTTGGACATTGCTAATCATAAACTCAAAACATTTTTTTAATTATTGTCTTAAGTTTGTATTTCCTTATTCTTACCTTATTTCAATGCATTTCTTCTCTGTTCAATCACTGTACAGCACTCTTGAGTTGCATTTCATTCAAATGAAAAGCGCTATAGAAATAAAGCTTGCTTGATTGATTGATTGATCAATAAATATACTTAAAACTAGAACGTTTCTGAGGAAATTTAAATGCGACTGACTGTTTTATTCAGTTCTAGCATCAAAAGGTGGAATAGCTGAGGTGGAGAGCAGCTGGTTCATGTCATAAATTCATGATTTTAGAACAAAAAGTTATCATGGTATGCATAACTTGCAGTTTTCCAATTTTTAATTTTTGTCAAAATGTTGCAAAAAATAGCTCACAAATGTAACTTTAAGTTTTAAAAAAAAAATTGTAATTTTGTGACATTTGTGATTGTATGATAAAATAAAGCCCTGGTTGTTTGAAGAAAAAGTCTTGATCTTTCAAAATTTGCAAATTTACTTGCAATCATGCAATTTTACAAAATTAGATTTTTTTATTTGTGTTTTCAGTGCAAAAGTCTATTGCTATTCTATTAATGAAATTTGAGATTTCATGACAAAAAAATAAGAAAAAAAAAGATGTTATGCTATGAATTTTACAATTAAATTTGCGATTATCTGAGAAGAATTTGCAATTTTAATACAAAAGCCTCAATTTTATGATAATAGTAGTGGATTTTGTGAAATTTGAGATTTTAAGACAAGATTTTTCAGTTTTTAAAAAAAAAAAGTTTTGTTTTATGACCGAGTCCAGAAACTAGCAGGAAATTTGACAACATAGCTGGTTGAAAAAGTAAAGAATAACCGGCCCTTTAATGGTAACCATGGTGATGATGTGGGCAGGCATGAAAGTTCGATGAGAGATGAGAGTTCGACACCCCTGCTGTAGACAGATGCGATAGTCTCCAGGAGACCCCTCATGACCCTAAATAGGAAGACGTGCCTATAGATAATGGATAGATGGTTTCTATGGTAGTCTTTTAATTGAGTGCAAATGAGTAAAACACATCCTTCTGCAGAGTCACAGCTGCAACAGAAGGTGCATTGCGGCTAGAGATTTGAAAAAGAACAAAAAAAAACAAAAAAAAACAATACTGAGTGAGCTGATAAAGGAGGAAAATCTGGAAAATGCCACACATTAAACACCTTTCTTCCTCTGCTTCCCCGAAGTCAGAATTTTAGTATGGAACAAAACTAAAAACAAACCCCTGATCAAACCAGAGTGGGTAATGGGAACCATTACCATATTTCTGTATTTATTTATGCCTGTACCAGGAACACTTTCGATATTCTTATAAATCTAATAGAAAAGTAAAGAGGATCAATTACCTCAAAACAGCAAAGCAATTGTGTCTATGATTCTGTGTGACGCCATACAGAGAGCAGAAAAGGTTTAAAAAGCAGGAAAGAGAGGCAAAAATTGGAATGAGTCACTTTTCTGAAAGCGTTAATGGTGTGTAATTTAAAACCCACCTGCTCTCACCACAATTCTTAGAGCAAGAGAGCAACAAAGTCCTGTTTGAATCCATTTCATCACCTCTGGAGTCAGTAATCACACATGCTGGAAGGAAAAGCAGTTTCTGGCTCTTTGATATATTATAGATAAAATGTTTTTTTTGTTTGTTTTTTTCTTCTGTTTTTAACTCATATCACCTTTCATCAGTGAAAGTATAAATAATGACAAACCAACCCCTCACAATCTTAAATATATGTTCATTTTATATCCTCAAAAAGCAATTTATTGGCCCAAGAAGCTTCTTGCACCTCACTGGCATTTTCTGACACGTTTTCATTCGCTCTTCTAAGTTCAAATGTGTCCTTTTTTGCATCTACAGTTTTCAGATCTTCAACATTTTTCAGTGGGATTTCAGTCAGGACTTATTACCAAACAGATTAACAATATTTATTGCCTTTTTCAACCAATCAATTTTGTCTCTCAGCAGTAATTCTGCTGCAAGTCCCAAAACCTTTGATTCAATTAAGAAAATTCAATTGAATTTATTATATAAGCACCAACTCACAGCAAAAGTCATCTCAAGAACAAGCTCACTACAGTCCAGTTAAATCTAATTATTATTCAGTTAAACTCTGATTAAATCCAATTTGTTGTCATTTATTTGTAATCCCATTCATTACAATTATGGTCATATAATGCCAATTTTTGAAAATGCAGCCAAGCCAAAGAAATCAAAAGATTGCATCACATTTCCAGTTCAGTTTATTCCCTCTGTCCTTAGCATGAAGGTTAATGACGGAGATAATGTTGTAAACATACATGGAGAGTGAAGCATGTTGGGAGATCTTCCAGCAGCCTAAACCAGAACTGAAGGGATTGCTCAACGTCACCCGAACCAGCTCAGAATTGATCAAATCTTTATGAAAAACTTTTTTTTTTAAAGAAAACTGGGAACTGCTTCTACAAGATCCTGATGACTGAAGATTTTACGTCCCATTTCAGTACTGCGAACTCTAAGAACCACGTGAGCTTAATGTGTTCTGTTTGGAAAATATAGAACGGTGCTGTCCTTAAGATGGGACGGGGCTTCAACATGAGGGGCCTTTTTTTTAATATAAGATAGATTTAATGATGTTAAATTGATGTTTTTTGTGTGGTTACTACAGTTGTTGGAAATATTTGTGTCGGGCTGTTTCATAGAAAAAAAAAAAGAGGACTCGTCTCTGTCATTAAATTAACTCCCACTTTCACATTGAGTCATAGGACTTCATTCTGCAGTTTAATGATATTAAAATCTACATCTTTTTTTTTCATGCTTCAGGGCCATGAACAGTGCAAGAAAGTCAGAAAGTAACTAAATCAAGGATTATTAGTAGCACATATGGTGGTGCCTGGAGAAGCAGGTACACATCTGTACTTTATTTCTACCCCCCCACCTCTAAATGGGCCTTTCCGGTGCACAATGAATGACTTGTGCTATCACTGGTGACATATTTAGTTCACCCAAGAATGAACCAGACATTTGCATGGTGCGGAGTACATAAACCTGCCTGAGACTCAAAGCCCCCTGCGCTTGCCTGGAGGACCCTCTGGCTATTTGAGAACATTATAAACAACTGCATTCCTTTCAGCAGTAAACTCAGCCAAGTGAACCACTCTTGTTAAGCTTAAATTCTGATGCTATCTCTCTCATCTGGAGTTATTTCCACTTATTTCCATTCTTCTTCTTAATTTTGTTCTTGTTTTAATAGCTGGGGGTCCCGCAGGATCTTAAAATTTCCTCCACTTACTGCAAGTAAAAGGAGCATTTACATTCCACAGAGGTCCTCAAGAATAGTTAAAAAAAACAACTTTTCCTTGCCTCCTTGTCATAGTTTTTGCATTTTGATTTTTGGTTTAGTTTGACTCACTTTTCGGACTCTTATTTTATTCATGTTTAGTCTACATGACTTGTATTCTTTATCTTTTGTCCTTGTATGTGATCTCTGGTTTAACTCCTTTTCCTGCTGCGACAGCATCTTCTATTGGAAATAAAGTACTCATTTATTATTATTGTTGCCTTCTAGTTTCCCATTTGGCTCCATCTCTACTCCTCTTGTACCAGGATGTATGATTATATTAGTTGGTTTGACTACCTAAATACAAACTGTCTCTATTTGCTCACATTACACAAAATAAAATCTTCATGAAACCCAAATTATTTAACCCTTTGACTGACATGTCATGACATGTGCAGAAGCAGAGCAGTGGTGAAGCCTCAGGGCCAAAAGAAAAAAAAAATGTCTGTCTGAATTTAGCCTCGAGTCAATAACATAGAAGCAGGAGCGGTTACCATGGAGAGCTGCCACTGCAGTTGAAAATAAATGTAATTAATAATTACTCATGATCTTCTGTGTGTGTGTTACCTCATTTCCAGTTGGCTGCATCAACATTTTAATATTGTCATTTGGCATTACAGTCTGCATTATATGCAGTCCACAGTAAAGGCTATAATTATGTAGTCGTGTGTTATCTTCCAGCCAACGTATAACAGGACACTAGGCTACGTACTACAGGTGAGCTGCCACTTGCTTGCCACTTTCATGCACTATTGCTGGTTAACCTGGTAGCTGTCCAGTCTTTGCAGTTTGTCCTTTGATTTCCTTTTAGACGCTCTTTATACATCTGTTCCCAGTTGTGTCCTGGCCTGGGAACTTTGCCGTACTACTCTAAGGGCCAGATTCATCAACATCCCAGTTTGCGTGTAGTGATTTGCACAAGCAATCCACAATTTTGCGGTGGAACCACAGTTTGCGTACCATTTACTTAGAGTGATTGCGCAAATAGTGGCAGGTGCAAAAATGTTGGAGATGCCCTATTTGAATGAGGGTTTTACATGTTTTATTTTCTGGCCTGTACAGCAGTGCTCCACCAGTACGATTCAAACAACAGAACCTGCTCTTCAGGATTCCAACGGCACACTCTGCAATATTCCTTGTGTGGACCTCGTTGTATCTTATTTCTCTTTATGTGATTCTCATATGTTTTTTATTTTTCTCAAAAAACATGAATGAATATCCATCCATCCATCGAGAGGAGCCAGCTGAGGTGGCTCGGGCATCTATATCGGATGCCCCCTGGACGCCTCCCTCGGGAGGTATTCCAGGCATGTCCCATCGGGAGGAGACCCAGAGGAAGACCCAGGATACGCTGGGGCGACTATGTCGCTTGGCTGGCCTGGGAACGCCTTGGGATCCTCCTGGAAGAGCTAGATGAGGTGTCTGGGGAGAGGGAAGTCTGGGCATCCCTGCTCAGGCTGCTGCCCCTGAGACCTG
This sequence comes from Arrhamphus sclerolepis, assembly GCA_037176975.1. NCBI lineage: Eukaryota > Metazoa > Chordata > Actinopteri > Beloniformes > Hemiramphidae > Arrhamphus > Arrhamphus sclerolepis. Next base: position 8,401,946 of record JBAMYA010000015.1, on the reverse strand, counting down.
GTTACGGATAAGCGGAAGAAGATGGATGGATGGATGGATGGATGGAACATGAATGAATATGACACATGCTTACGTTTCTAACATAATACATTATTTCACAAAGGCTTTCAAATTGACCAACCTACAAGCCAGCCATCTCCAATCTCGCGACTTGGAAACCAGAAAACTGTTCAGAATAAAAGAATCATGCTCTGACCCGGTATATTTTGCCACAAAATTGGTAATGATGCCTTTGCAATCACAAACGCGCTGCATTCAAGCTCCTATCACTCTGAGAAATGCCATGATTGCAAAAAAGAAAGATAAAAAATGAAAAGCCTTGTTTGGTGTCATTTAAGACTGCCAAGTGTGTGGAAACTCACTCACCTTGGACATCTGGCACCTTATGACGTTAGGGACTTCAGACAGCACATCTGAAAAATGGGATTGGGAGCTCCCAGTGTAACAGCTACTGTATGCTGGAATGACCCAGATGTGGAAAGGAAAAAAAAGAAAAAAAAAAAAGAAGTGTAAACTAGAAACGAGTTTTGTCATTGCAGGTATTGCGTGAAACCTTCTTGTGGATGCCTCCAAATTGACTCTGAGTTCCTCCCACAGCTCCAAGATGGCAATCTGGATAAGCGATATGTTTTAATGTTCTCTGCATCTCCTTGCTTCGGTCGATGTCTCCTTCTTGGGCCAATAACCACAGCCATTACGCCATTGCGCAATTACGCATACAGACTGTTTGCATGTGTTCAATTTAGACGCAATTCCTATGAGCATGACTGCGTTCAGGTTTGATAAATCCCTTTGCGATTGCTAAATTAATATACTTACATATTCTCCTCCCAACACATGCAGAATTGGGCGTGAACACCCCAAATTGCATATTCATTGCAGAGGACGTACTAATTGGATTAGAAGCACTATTTTGCACGCAAACCATTGCGCCCACTGTTAGATCAGTTTGTACGTTTTTTTTGCATGTGCAGTGCATTTGCACTTGTTTTAATACACACAAACCTTTCATAAATCTGTGTTTACTCTGTATTGTTGATTTCTGTTTAAAATTTAATTGTATCATAATTCCTGCGTTTCGATTCTATGACTACTAATGGCATTTGTTTTGTTTGTTCTTTTCGTTGGGTGCTGTTGCTAAACTTGGGTACAGTTTTAGTGTTTAATCTTTAGTTGATCTTTGACCACAGCTGTTAACAGTGTGCTCCTTTTGTGAAGGCCTGAGCCGAGCGTGGTCGCCTGTGAAGGTGGAGGGATTTGGCGATCATGGTTTCTCGCTGCTGCTCCACTACCCTCATGCAGTGGTGTTCTTTTGCACCCCCTTCATTTTTTTGGTCACATTTAGTAGCCCTCACTGCTTGCTGTGTCATCTGTGTGTGTCTAACGTACTGAGATGAGCGCTATCACACAGCTAATTTAAGTAAAGTTGATTTTAATAGTCAGTGATGCTAGAAACAGTTTAAACCATATAAAGCTCCATTCATGTCCAGTGCACATCTTTCACTAAGGCGTGCCAGTTTTTGAATGATTTTAAATGCAGTATATACTCACTGAACAATCATACCAAAGCCACGTCATAGACAGCTGAAACAGAATGCAGCGTGTACTAAAGCGCACTCAATCACAAAAAAAGTGCACTGAAGGAGCTTTCACTGACTCTTATCCCACACAATTGCTGCTCACGCCACTTGAAACTTCTGAGCCTGATTGAACAGTGCTGAAGGCTTCATGTATGTTCAGCAGAAGCCTGATTATTGAAGCTTATTTAGAAGCTCTCGTCTCCCACAGTCATCCACGCAGTGCAAAACACAAATGAGATTATATCCAATTTGCATGAAAAAACAGCACTGAATTGGATTGTCCTTAATTAGGCTGTACTGAACTTGTTTTATGTCTAAAGTGCCTTGAGATTACTTTTGTATACAAATAAAAGTAAATTGCATTCAATAAAAAAAAAAGTAGAGAGGCTATTTAGACTAATTGGGTGAAAAGTGTTGAGGTGTTTCACTAACACTCTACACAAGTGGCTGTAACCTAAGCAATAATTTCATCATCTGATTCTGCCTCACTTTACTCCTCATTTCTTTATCATTCCTCATGTTACAATCGTCGGGCAAGAATGAAAGGAAAGATGTAGCTACAACTGTCATCAGACACCATTCGCTGCGGCGACCCCTGAAAGGAACAGCTGAAAGAAAAAGAAGAGGACACAAGCTACTGTGATTTATCTTTAAAACTCCTTGAAAGGTGCAGCTCTCGGATTTTAAAAACACTGTTTGAGTGAGCCACCGTGTGGACAGCAGCTGTTACTACAAGTGTGAAGACGGCCAGCCGCTGAGCACAAAGAAACGTCTGAGATCGTGTTCAAACTCATAGATTATTTATTACAATTAAATGTTTTTCCCATATTACATAGGTCCATTTGAAACCATACAAATAATCTGTGCTGTGATTAATATTTCCAAGATATTTCCATAAAGCCATTTAAAGAAATAATGATAATAATAATAATAATAATAATAAAAAGAAGCAAATTCACAAAAGAAGAACCAATGTTCAGGTTTCTGTACACCTGGGAATGAAATTAAATTCATGATTCGATACCCTCTCTTTTAGGTGCAAACTTTTCTTTGTGATAAATCTACTCGCCCTTGTCTTCACGGAAAACTCTTGGAAAGTGTACAGTTAATGGGAGCAGGCACAGAGGACAATTTAAGACATCAAGTATCACAATATCTTGATTAAGCATAATTAGTCTGCTGAGGGATTCTCATGACATGTGTGACGTGCAGGTCTCTACCTGGATTGTGTGTGTGAGTGTATGTCTGTGTGAGTCTAGACTGGGGGAAAGAAAAGCAAGAAACAAAACAGAGCGTTAACTATAGGTTTACAGGAATTTTCCCCCTCCTTTTAGTCTTATTAATGGAATCAACCAACCTGAGCTCGTGCATCTATTGACCCGTGTTTGAAAATTAATTATTAAACTACTGATCAATATTATTTGAATTAACTTTTCCCTCAGACAGGGTAGCAAAGCAGAAGTGCACAGGATGTGAACAATATGAAATGATAGCCAGTCCAAAGCAGAACTTTAGATTCCAACACTTCTCCGCTGTGCAGGAGGAGTTGCCATAACTCAATTAATTTTCTCCATCCAGAACAGAAGCTGTGGAAGGCTCATGACATTAAAGTGATCATATTTCATATTTCAGACATAGTCATACTTTCTTTTTGTTTTATTTTGTTTAAACATCTTCACTATATCGAATGAGACGACACGCAATTTATGAAGCTGCTACACAGCTTGAACAGATTGCATTGTTCTTCCTTTCATTGTGGATTCATTGTGGCCAATAACAAAAAATATATTCATATGAAGTTTTAAAATGACATGTAAATTTCTTTTTTTTGGCCAGCTTCAATTTACGGATTCGTATTACTTTAACTTGAATGAACTGCTGTGACGCAATGTTGCTGTAGTCTGATTCTACATCCCTCTATGACTCATCTGTATCTTGGTAAAGCATAATAGCGCCGGGAACATAATGTGCTCCCATTTGGACGACAGAGAAGTGGATTATGATGAAGTCATTCAGAAATGCTTTTGGAAATTTTCTCAGATCTAGCAATGTAGAATTCAAATGAACTATTATATGAGTCACGCAATAACCACAGTTGCTGTTACTTGAGGATAAAATGACTCGTATTTACGGAAACAACTGACAGTTTTTGGGAAAAATAGAAAAAACAAAAAAAGCATGTTCCTTGTCCTAATAGAGTTGTTTGAAAGCTGAAAAACTGGAAGCTGACTCACATTTTATTTTTATTTCCTTTCCCCTCTTACATATTAAGAAAAAAATAAAATAAAATATAAATACATTTATGATCCTTCAGAGATGTCCTGCTGGGCTATTTCCCCTTTTTAAGTTCCTTTCTAACAACCTGATGCTGTAAAGTTGGTACATGACAGTTGTTGATCCTTCTAATTTTGTACTAGTAATGCTAATAGTTACTATCAACTTGAGCCAAACGTGTCAAAATTAACATTTACTAGGGATTGTTGCCTTTCAGGTCACATAAAATCACATAGAACACTGAAAAGCTGCACATATTTTATACTTTATATCTCCAAGTGTAGATTAGTACACATTTGTAAACGGAAGGCTGGGAATAAGGCAGAAAGATCAAGGTCACAGGCTAATTGTTTTCAATAATTTAAATCAACATAGCATTCATTATTCAAACATGACGAGGCAAATGTATCTTATATGAATAGAAGTGAAGGGATGATGGCAGGAAGCAGGGAGAAGCCAAGGTGAATTTTGGTCCTGCAAGTTTAAGCAGCTGTGGTCACAAGTCTCTTTAGAAATATCACACTTCATATGTGTCCTGCAATTTGCCTGCTTCGTTATCTCAGTGTGATGCTTAATACGCTTGTATTAGGTACGCAACACAAACATGGAAATGCTGCTGCAAAACCACTCACACACTTTCCATCTTAGGCAGTGCAGCAAAAGAAGAGACAATTTTAACCTTGTTTCTAATCAGGAATGAACTAACTCATCTTACACTATATTCTTAAACATTATCTTTTCAAAATAAATTACATTTTTCTCGGTACAGAAATAAATACACATCTGCTCTCAAACATAGGAACAAGTCATTTTCACAGATCTAAATGCTACACTGAATTCACGACTCATCAGTGGAGAAACTAGAAGAGAAGCCACCTGACACTGAGCCTGATATTTGAATGCAAATTTACAATTTGCTATCACACATCTGGTTAAGGGTTTTAAGAAAACAAAAATGTTTCTTTGCCATGATATAACGAAGAATCCCCACCACTCTCGATTATTTGACTCCACGAAACAAAACGATCTGAGCTGTGCTTCCATTGTTGAGAACAGGTTGGCATGGAAACCATCACTGGAGTCATGTCAGAGCCAAAGATATAGTTTGACATAAGAACTAATTAGAGATCCTACCAAAATAAATTAAAAAGAAAAAAAGGAAATATGCATTTCATTGTTTAATTTCATTTGAATGGGAGTTCTTCAAAATCTTGCTCACAGATGTATCTAGAAAGACCTGAAAAAAGGGAACTAATTTAATTTTTTGTTTACTTGTTGAGATTGAGGCTACATCCACTCTAACCTGGTTTCATCTTAAAAGTGACTTTTCTTTTATTCTTTTTTTTAAAAAAAAAAAAAAGAAAATCCATTACTTTGTTGCTTATTAGTAGAAAACATTGCAGAGAAAGAACAGCAGAAGTGCATCATTTATGATCTCGCCTGGTTTCTAATATTTCACCTTTTCCTCTTCGGCACAAATAATTAGTCTAGTTCCTCTGGGTGTGACTTTTGATTTCCAGGGAGCAGTAGCAACAAAGAGAAGAAACTCCTAGATATACTCAAGAGCCAATCAGAGGAATGAACGCTACCAGGCTCATTGTTTACCCAAACCAGAACTGGACTGAGTCTTGTTTCGAGCCCCTACAACAGCAGAACACAGAGGACGCTAGGCACTTACACAGCAGATGTTATTTACAGTTTTAAAATGAAAACTGTTATTATGGACGTACCCTTAAATGAGACCACAGTTACCACCTCCATGGCTGTATACAGTGAGGCTAGCAACAGGTCAGCTCAGAGAGAAGCCATCAAATTTGTTGTTTTCATTCTGTATGCTGTTATTGGGCTTCACATTAACTGTACAGAGACCATAGTGGTTTCTAACTCAGCAGCCAACGTTTAGAAAAAAAATAAAATAAAAAATAAACCAAGCACACTCGTTTTTCAGACTATTTCTTAACAGTTAGATGCAGACTATAGAGCATTGAACGCATCACGTGGACATCTAGCGTCTGCAAATTACAGAGAAATCTAATGAGATGTAAGGAAAGCTGTCAGCGTCTGAGGAATTTCCGTCTCTGACCTCTGATCACTTGGAGCAGGGCGGCACAACGTGCCCCAGATTTTCATTACCTATAGCGTATCATACACCTAACGCGACTGATACGTGTCAGGCAGAGTAGCATTACTTACATGTAACATCAACTGCAGATCTATCAAATGTCACATTTCTAAGAGCTACAGTAGCATTTTCTACAGCAGAGTATGTTCCAGGTTCTTCCCAGAGCTGCTACAACACCAGAACCATGTATGATAAAGACCAGTTAACGCTGCCTTGTCGACTCATACGTTGTGTCAGACCATTACTTGGACTTAATAAATGTGTGGCATCTAAGTATGGACATGAGACTTTAAAGCAAAATAAGCTCTAAACCCTTACGTACAAGGCAGCGGGTACCTAATTTAAAATAAATGGAGGATGACACCTAGGCGACGCCACGCATCCCGTCAGATGTTACTGCAGGTTCTTCAGCAGGCGTCCGTAGCGGAAGTCATAGACGTGTCGACAGAAAAACACCAGTTCTGGGTCGACGTCATCGGGCACACAGTGGTGGGTGGGCATGGCATTGCCAACAACGGGGGGCACCACAAGGGCAGCAGCGCTGTTGCACACGCCCTCCCTGCGGCGTTTAACCAAGGCACAAAATCTGGACACAGCACGAACACAGGAAGAAACCATCAGAAATAATATATTTTTTCTGGGTTTTTTTTCCAGGGATGTGAACCTCTTGTAAAATTAGCATTAGCATTATTCCCTTTAATGCTTTTTAAAAAGCTACATACTTTTAAAGTCAGACCATAGTTTATGTATTTGCTACCGAAACCAGTGCAGATTTGCAAGAAAGTCCTGAAAAATGGTTTATAGTCATCTTTCAAATGCAGTATGTTTGAAGTAAAGAAAGCTCCTTTAAATTCAAACAAAAACATAAAAGCATCACAAATGCAACACTTCCTTACCGACAATACTGTGCCAATGTTAGGACATAGCATTTGTCTTCAATACAGGCCACACTGTTTATGTCCTGGTGACGAGATGCAAAGATCTCATTCTGCAAAAAGAAACTCACGTCATATTCAAGCTAAATAAATAAATTACGTACATATGTATATATAGTTATATATGTATATATATTTATATACACACACACACATATATCTGTATACGTATAACATTTAGCATATAGCATAGGTCTGACATGCAGCAAATTCACATGGAAAAGATGTTTTATAGACTAAAAACCCTGTTCTCACGCTCTTATGACTGACTGATAATCTCGTCAGCTGGTTAGATCAGAAGGGAAAAGACAGACTTTGCGTGTTTTATTGTTTCTAGGCATTAAATTTAACTTGCACCCCTGGGACTCTGTTGGGAACAGGACGCAAACACACACAAAACCTGTTCTTCAGCATGTTTGTGTGCCTGTGTAAATATGTGTATGAACACAGAGCCTCTCTTTGATACGGTTGGTAGAAGATATATAAGCCAGTTTCTCAGTAAAAGATAAATATGCCGTCTGTTAGTATATTCTGAGAAGAAATACAGGTTTGAGCATTTAGTTGATGGAATTTGATTACAACACACAAGAAAAAAAAAGTCAAATAATCCATTCTCCTGGTTGGGACAGCAAAGTGCAAAAGAAATCTAGAAATGCTTAAATTCTTCCACTTACGCCGACTTTTATTGCAGACAGGAAGGACCTAGGACTTTTCATTTATGTTTCATCAGCTTGATTTCATTTTTAAAATCCATATTCATGTTTTGCATTTCTGGCCTGCAGCGCCTTTGAAAAGGTGAGACGATAAAGCTTTTTCACGTTATAAAGTTTCAGTTACTTGAAATTCTGCTTTTTGAAACATTACTGATAGGAGGCTGGATTCTCCATCTTTGGTCTGGATCTCATGGTATCTCTCAAAGACGATCTTGAACTCTGATTAATCTGACCACAGATCATGTTTCCACAGGGTGACAGTCAATCCCAGTTGCCTCTGAGCCCAGAACTGTTGGCAGCAACTTTACACAAGGTTAACATTAGGCTTTTACTTCTCTTTTTTTTCCCCACAGGTAAGAATTAAGCTCTGGTTAGTCATCCTCTGTCCATGTGGTTCTACCACAGACGTGTGCTACTGGGTGCTCCTGAAGCCTCGTTTTCCTCGTACTGTGTGGCGCCATGTTGCAAAAAAGGACGAAGGAGCAGAACTAAGAAGCGGTCTAGGACACGTCTACCTTTAACCCGTCCTCCTGCAGTTCCCATTCTTTCTGTTATTTTAGCCTTTCCTTTCTTCACATTTTGTTTGAATCAGCAATCAGTGCTGTTTGTGATCATCCCTAAAATAAAGCCACAGCATTATGTTATGTGTGTTAAAAAAATTGTGACACTGTGACATAGCTGTTGCATTGTTAAAGTAACATACTGTAACTGTCAGCGGCTCACGTTTAAGTACCCCAACAAAGACTTGATACATTTACTACTAATAAACTTCAACTGCCTATAAATTTACTTCAACAGCCAGATATAAAGGTTAATATGTGACGTGGATTACTGCAGGCTACTGTGCTGACAAATGTTAAGCGTTTGCAGGATTATTCCTGTGAGTCACTAAAGCACTTTGTGTAGTTAAATGTGATGCAAATTTATGTTAAGCTCACGATAAGATTTTAGGCAAAATATTACGTTAACACTTCGATGAATGTTTCAATTCAGCATTTTGTGCAATAAAGTTCTTCAGATCTTAGTTAGATTTTATGATGATCCATGATATTAGTCTGAAGTTTTTCTTGTTATTTTATTTTGTTCAGAATAACTACTTGTCCTTTTTTAAAGGTTACAGTGTGTGACCTGTGGTCGTGTGCCTGGTTTTATCTGCTCTCCTCTGCAGCTCCAGCTGACCAGATGTATAATCACACATGGCAGTTATCAGGTGTTGGGTTTGAAGTACCTCACAATGTTCTCTGGGGTTGCGTCCCCCCTGTGTGTGTTCTGGACGGTAGTACCAAAACAAACTCATCATCAGTTCTCCTGCAAACAAACAAACAGACAAGCAAATATATAAATAAACAGAGTTGACCTCAGTTGTCACGCCTGTTTTTAATCAGTTCTCCAAAGGTCTACATAAACATCGCGTACCTGACTCTGGCTCCTCCCACAGAGCTGAGACCTTAGCCACGTAAGGCAGAGACTTTTTTCTCGGCCCAGACTTCAGCAGAACAGTGTCTCTGACCCGAATCAGGTCGCCGTCCCTGTAGATTCCCTCAAAACACTTCCTCAGCACCAGAGTCTCCTCTCCCTGGGAAACGCAGGCAGCAGAAAACACGACTCTTAGAAGTTAGAAAGTGACTGAGATCGAGAGGCTATGAACTCTAAATCTGCCAGAGGCGTCTGCGCGTGATGGCTTCCATGCCTCAACAGACAGGTGTTTGAATAAAACTGAAAACAAGCTTTGATGAAGCCCTGAAGTGGCAATGAAGCAGGTGTGATAAATCATCCCACGCTCTCTTGGGACAGTGAAGTTAAATTACACCGGATTTAATTAAAGTAGAATCATTAAGGCTTTGTCAAAAAAGAAAGACTTTCTTTACTTACCACAATAAAAACCTCCTTCTCAAAGGGAAGGCCAACTGGCCTCCAGCCGTTTGTGGGTTTTTGGCGGCTGTTCTTTAGCTGCTTGGCAACAGTTTGCCCTCCGACGTTGGAGGCGCTGAGCTTCTGCTTCTTGTCCCTGTTCAGAGGGGAGACAGCCGAGCTGCCGCGTGCGCTAGACCTTGACCCGCTGGGCGTTTTGGCACTCTGTGGACACTCCTTCGCCACCTGCGGCGGAGGCTGTGGCTGGCTGGGGTCGGACAGGGGAGTCTGAACGTGGGGCACTGATTGGCCGGCTGGAGGCACTGTGGGAATGGGGCAACCAGTGAGGGTTCTGGGGCTTGGACAAATGGGGATGGAGGGGGGGCTATGGAGGTCACTGAGGGTTGAAGGGTATTCATCTGAAACGAGAAAAGGAAAGGGAACTTTGATGGAGCGCAGTGTGTACACAGGAGCTAATAGGATCAGTAACCCTTAGCAAGGTCTTATCTAGCAGGAACATGACGTGACACATGTTGACACTGGTTCTGCTGAAGCAGCAGATAAAAAACAAAACAAAATTAAGGTCAATTACAGTCTGCAATAGAGCATCCACACAAAAACACCCACGCAATCTAAATATTCTCCTGAAAATGCCTTTAAAATTCGAGGGAGGGGTCATACTCAGTTTCTCAGAAGCGACTACAGACAACTCTGTTGTAAAAAGATGCTATATAAAAAAAAAGAAAAGAAATAAATTGAATATATATGCTGTTTTGATGAAATTTAGGTAAGTTAATTATTAATTATAATTACAATATTATTAGCATAATTATTTATTTATCCTATTCAGCACTGTGCAATTCAACTCCAAGACATTTAAAAGAAAGAAGTGTCACATTTGAATCCACATCATCCATCTGCCAGCTTCGTTTCATCTACTGAACACGTATCATTTGATCCGATGTCGCTTCAAATCATTCAACTATATGTGTTTTAAAATATATAAAAACAGTGACAATAAAATCCTTACAGGCTCCGAAGAAATAGACAATAGTCGCTTCTGAACAGTGTTGGGACAGTTGCAAGTCATGCTTTGTGTAAGACAACCTAGATAAGACACTCGAACCAAATCTGATGAGGAGTTACTTAATACTTCTATATTTGTATTGTTTCAAAGAATGAACACACACATTCTATGTCTTATAATTTGATTTTCCATTAGTATTTGGAGCAGTGTGCCTTTTCTTTTGTTAACAGACACACTTTTATCTGAATGGATAAAAGAGTGCCTTGGAATTGCTTCACCTTATCGGAAATTTAAAAAGTGCAGATTAACAAAAGTAATTGGCCTTCTGCTCAGACGGATGTTGAATGGAGGCACAAAGAATTCTCCAAGTCTACATGCTCATGTGTGAAGTCAGATTCGACTTCCCTCCGTCTTTGCTCCTCCAACCTCCATCTGTGTCCAGACATTGTTCACCATCACTGATGATTGTGCCAGTAGAATAAATTATTCATTTTGGGGGAGCAAGTTTATGATTTTGTTGCCATAGCCATTTCAATTTTTAACCCTTTGATGCACCTAAGCACATTTCTGTGTTTTTGGCATGTTTCACCCTTTTTTCTGTGTATTAATGACAATATATACAACGGTGTGCATTTTTGAGTGCTCTGAACATTTTTAATACATTTTTTATTTTTACTCTTTTGTAAACCAGAATACTCATTTCGTTTTTTATTTACATTTTTATAGCTTGTTTTTGTTACGAGCACATTTTTGTGTCAAAGGGTCTTTAACAAAACTTTTTCAAAGGTACATTTGAGGGGTTAAAAATAAACTTCATCAGAACCACAGCAATCATGCGGCAATTTCAAAGGGGACATATGAAAAAAACAAAACAAAAACAAAGCTATAAAAATG
>JBAMYA010000015.1:8377761-8390450 GCA_037176975.1 Arrhamphus sclerolepis | reverse complement strand
GTGAAGGCCCGCCTTAAGTATGCCAATGATCACCACCAAGATGCACAAAGTGATTGGGAGAAGGTTCTGTGGTCAGATGAGACCAAAATTGAACTATTTGGCCTAAACTATATATATGTGTGTGTGTGTGTGTGTATACAAACATACACACAGGCCTGTATGCCTGTTGTACCTGTGATTTGTGTTTACATGAAATTCTACATTCCTTTATTTAAATACTATGGAGCTGATTTGTGATGACACCAAAGATAAGTTTTTTTTTTTGTACTTCCGTCTTTTAAATAAAAATGTCAGTGGAGTAAATCACAGACTTAAGTTCTTGTTTCTCTTTAGAGATCTTCTAAACAGTTTTTCCTGAAAAAGGTTTTTGCATTCTCTGTATACTAAAAATAAATAAAGGTTGGAACATTGGGACAAAATCCACACAAATAAGAGGAATATATGTTGATTTATTTGGGGCAGATTGAAATGTAAGAATGAAAGACAGTATATTGCATTTAATGCATTTGCATTTTGCGTTTTCATTTGAGGCATCCTTAGGTTACATTAAAATGCTGAATAACATAGTTTAAAATAAAGAACAGGAAATGAAATAAGCATTCTTTTTTTTTTTCTGTGTAAAAATATATCAGAATAATCTTTAGAAAGGTATAGGGGCCTTTTGGTTATCTTAAAGAAGTTATTTTCAAGTTGAGTTTGAAAATAAGACACTAATATCAGCTGGCCTGAGCAGAAACAAATATGGTGAGCTAACAAAGAAAAAAATGTTCTTTCAAACCACAATACAACATACCATTTACATGTTTACGTTCAAAGTAGTCACATCGCCAACAACTATTTAATCATCTTAATAGAAAAAAAATATCAAAACATAAATAGTGAATACTATTGTCCACGTTATCTATGATTAATTACTTAAAGCCACTCTATGTAGCAATATCATCTTTGACCACATGGGGGCAGCCTCTCCTGGTTTAAGACACTACAAAGTCAACCTCAAGTGGCACAAGAGGCGCCTGACTGTACCCAAGCATTAGCACAGAACTGTAAGTGGCTTATATGTCAATACAGCAGTTATATGCCCCATGTGGTCAGAAGTGGTATTACTACAGAGACTCGAGACTGAGACACTGGAAGCAGCTCTTTTATTTCAAAGCTGAATAGCTCCTCCTGCTGGGTAAACACATGTACGACCAGCACTATATCTTTGATGGCAGTGATCAACTAGAAGTACAGATTCGACATTAACATGATTAAATACGAACGTATATATAAAAAAATAAACAAAAAAATGACAAATGCAACGTGTTAGTCCAGTGTACAGAAGTGAGTACAAAAAGAGCAAATATTTTCACAGCAAAAAGGTCATCATCAAATACAATTCACCAACAAATCTACAAGACCGTAATCCCATCCAGCTCAAAGTAAAGTAGCAGAGGGAGTGACAGGAATGCACTTTAAAGCCAAATCCAGGTCTGCGTAGCTGTAAGGACATAATCTCTTCAAAAACTTCTTACTTTGTGTACAGAACATTCAGCTAGAAATTTTATGGAGCAAAAATATCCACACCTTCAACAAGTAGTTCAGCATATTTGCGATTATGCAAATGTTTGCTTTCTTGCTCAGCGTGGAATTGGCCGATAAACACGATCCTCATGTCTGTGCATTAAATGTCAACATACAGCCACAGGCCAGTTTTCCAGGAACAAGCTGTTGTATAAAGCACACATTGTAAAGGAACGGCAAAAAAAACAAAACAACTGGCTCTCCTTTACTAAATTTACTTAATGTGATGTGGGGTAGGTTTAGAGTCGGGGCTAAGTGTCCCGTGAAGCCGTGGTCCAAGGACATATGCTTCTGGGGAAGGCGTCTACCTGAACAACTGCCAGCACCTCTGAAGAAACAGAAAAATACAATTCATGATAGAAAATATTTGCAGTCATTTGGGAGGGCAAATCTTCACATTTTATGGGTGTAACTAATAACTACAAGGTAAGTTTGTATTTTAGTGGAAATCATAATTCCACGCACATTTTACACTAAAATTCAAACTTCTGACGTCGTTTTCCTTGTGTCTCAATACTTTGGGCATTTATTGGTCTTATAGAATATTATAGATTTCAATATCCTACAGTCAAAGCTTGTATTTTTTAAAAAAAACAAAGATACAGCATCATATATGTTTTAAAAAAAGGTGAGAAAAAAAAGGAGTCCATCTACAGCAGTTATGTTCTGGCAGCCATCACCAGCAGTGTGGACATTTATAGGTGCGGGGCTACATGTCGCTCAGTATTTCAGCATCAGTATTTAGCTACCAGTGTACCAGGAGTTCAGTACAGCGCTCTGAGTACAGCGCTGGCTCTCTGCATCACAGTACAGAGAGTATTTGTAAGTGTTGGAGTGTGTTTTCCAGCATATCTGAAGCTGTGAGAATTTAATTTTGTGGCTGTGTAAGAGATGGGGATCCAGATCACACCTTAATCACACCTTGGTTTGAATGTAAATCACTGTTTAACTTAAAGTTGAATTCTTAGATGTGGGCAACGCTGAGGTCTTCGGACAGAGAAAAGCCAGAGTCTCGGTCGCGCGTGGGCTTCTCAGCTTTGGTGTGTCTCCTCACGTCCTCGTGTCCATAGCTGGCGTGGCGCTTCAGAAGGAGTTTGGGCATACAAGACGTGGGGGTCTGGCCTAGCGTCAAACCCAGGCTAGTCCCTGGAGAGACACTGAGAAGAGAGCTGGTGTTTGTGATTGCTTCTGCAGCTTTGGGCATAACCAAGGGCAGGCTCTCTGCCTCGTAGCTCTGCTCATCATATGCGTAGTTGACATTGCCACAGGGGAAACTCTGGAGCTTTGCCAGGTCTGCACCAGCCTTTGTGGCTCCACCTGCTGGGGTTTTTTGAGAGAGCATGCTTGGGGTCGCTTGAGCCTGATGGGTGGGAGATGACGTTGAGCTGAGGTAGGTGCTGCTGGTGCTGTCACAAACAGTCCCGTTGTTCTCTGACGCCGGGCTGCAGGTCTGTGAGGTGGAGGTGGAGGTGGAGCTGGACAGTGGCATGGACTGAGTGTGTGCCAGTGCTTTCTTCCCCCTGAAGTTTTCCAAGAACCAGGAGCCGTATGTTGGGTTCCACAGGTTCTTAGTCTTGTTCTTCAGCTTCTGGCTCCCTGACGAGGAGCTGTTTCTGGAGCAGGGCCGGTGATGAGGAGGCTCAGGGTGGAAGCAGTTGCCTCCTGCGGACAAACCAGGTGCAGGAATGGTCTCAGCCCAGGACGGCTCCAGCACCTGACATGATGCCACCTCGTGGTGCACAGGTTGGGTTCTCTGCAGGAGAAGATGGGGTTTGGTAGGCTGTGGGGGAAGCGCAGGGGGACCAAAACTCATGGGGGAGAAACCCATCTGGGAAAGAGAATCCTGGCAAACAGGGCGAGTTGCCAGGAGTGGAGTGAGGCTGGTGGAGGTTGGGACCGCTGGTCGCATGACTGTACCTCCATCGTCCTCTGTGTTGGGGCCATATTCTACAGGTAGGGGTGTATTTATCACATCAGGGTCCTGAGAAAGAGAAATGAGACACATAGATATTATTATGGAATGAAAATAAGCAAGAATGAAAGGTAACTAAAAACAAAAGTTGAATTTAGATGATCAGTAAGATCTACCATCTACCTATAAACCATACCTGAGTGCAGTAGTTAATTCTCTCCAAGATTGTTGAGAAGTTGGGCCGGTGGTCAGGACAGTGCTGCCAACACTGGGTCATGAGCCGATAACTAGATGGTAACAGAAGCAAAGTGATAAACTTTCTTGTAAGAGGCATGCAAGTCTCTGTAAAAGCTCTCACGTCTTCCCAGCTGGACTATACTCATCTCCTGTGTGTGCATTTCCTGTTGATACTCACACAGGGCCGGGGCAACCCTTGGGAGGATCCATTCTTCCTCCACTGGTGACAAACTCTAGGACCTCCTGATTAGTTTTACAGGGATATGGCATGTAACCCAGAGAGAGGATCTCCCAGAGCAGCACTCCAAATGACCTGCAGGGGGGGACACAGATCACCAGCTGAGGCAATCGTGCACAGAAGTAACGTTTTTCACACTGGGTATACCAGAGAAAATGCTGTTGTTAGCAACAAATACCCAAACCACCAAGAGAAGTATGTATTTAAAAGAACATAGGTGAATGAGCAAAAAAAAAAATTCTAATTCAAAAAGACATCAAACAACTGGTTTCCTGAGAAAAAATAAATGATTGCCACATGAAGTGTTATTGCTTCACATCTGTACTTTTGCATCAGGAAATAGCTTGAAGTTTTTAGTGGACCCCAAGAATCTGAGTGGATTTTGAATAGTCTTTGTTGGCAAATTGTTGCTGGTTTTCTGCATATTTTCACCAAATGTCTGACTACAACCAGCAATTTCTTATGTTGAAATCTCCAAACTAAATATTTTTAACTACAATAATACAAAGCCGAGCAAAGTCAATACATATGGAAATTAAAAAAAAAAAAAAAAACTCAGCACGAGCCTGTTTTCAGTTTCAACTCACATCTGGTATTAGTTTTTATTTTCTAAAAAAAATTGTTATGCTGTTTCACTAATGTATGCAACATGCCAACAATTAGCATCAGCACTTCATGCTTTGCAACACTTGCAAATTTGCTTTACTTCTAAATAATTGATTCCTGAAAAAGATTTCTCAAACCAACATCAGTAGTATTAGTATTTCTGGATACATTACAATTCACGTGAAGTATTTTTTACCAGGTATCAGTCTTGCAGGTGAATATTCCCTCCATGAAGGCCTCTGGGGGCATCCACTTAACTGGCAGCATCGCACGACCTCCTTTTCTATAGTAGCTGGCTCTGGAAGACCAAGGTTGTTATGTGTACTGAATCATCTCACATTTATTATACTCGTCAAATAAATAAATAAATGAGAAAAAAGGTATAAAAACCATGATCTCATAATTAGTATTTGGCTTTGTGAAGAAAATTAGCTACCAAATCAAACCAGTTTAGGCTTTTATAAAAACACAGCTTTGCTAATCATCATGTCTGCTTTTATGTTGAGACAGTGTGGAGTTTCAGTCTACAAACCTGTAAATATCGCGAGCCATGCCAAAGTCTCCAATCTTAGCCACTCTGTCTGGTCCAGAGCATGTAAGCAGGCAATTTCTTGCAGCAATGTCTCTGAAAAAACATTAAATATGTTAGCAAATGTAGTCCAATGACGACTCTAAATGCCCAACCCACCACATACAACTTCTTTTGATTTTCTTTTAAAAGCAGCACAAAGGAACTTTTACAATTTTTTAGCTCAGTTGATTACTTTTTTCCCCTCTTTTTACTCATATCAATCACACTCAGTCTTAGCCAGAGTTCACACTGACTGAATTTGGTTGATGTGCCTTCGTGGGAAAAATTGTTGTTGCTCAAAAATGGTGTTCGTGCAGCTCACAGTGAGAGAAAAAAAGGTGAAAGACCCGTCTTGTGATCAAAGACAGGCTGCAACTTGAAGTGGAGCTGACGCTAATGATGCTTTGACTCAGTGCTTAGAGCCTGAAACGCGCTTGGGTTTACTTCGGTCATAACCACAATTCAGTATATGTTCAATCGCTTAGTATAGCGAACAGTAAGTTTATCTACTTATTTCCAATCATGCGATTTAGCTTGCATTAATCATAAGATGACCAAAGCCCTACTGTGTAAATCTAGCCTTAGTCGACTTTATGTCCACTGTAGCGCTGTGAGTTAGCTTTATTGTTGTTGATGTATAATACTGGAGCCACAAAACCATACACAGCTGCCCAATGAGATGTCATGGATGGGAGTCTAATGTTAATTTGTGTGGTTTTTGACAAAGCAAGAAGCAGGAGACGGGCTGAGAGCCAGATGTTTCCTAGCACTTTGTTCACATGATTGTTTCGCTCAATTGTGAGTGTATGGGTGACAGATTTTCATCATATTGATAAACAACGCATGAAATTTCTTCTTGCCTGGTGCACGAGAAAGCCATGTGCTTTGAAACAGTCCTGCCCTCATGTTCAACAACACTGGCTAACACTAGCCAGAAATGTGCAATTAGCTGCAATTCATTTAGCTGAATCCCACATTTCTGCTCAGTAAGGCTTGACGTCAACTCATTTGATGTTGATGGACAGCAGATAAAGGTCTGAGGACCATTCCAACACGTACGGGTGAGAAGGGCGTAGCAGTAATTGAATTACCCATTAAAAGAAAGCAAAACTGATCTTTTAATGTGAGAAATAAAAAAAAAACCTTTGTGCTGCTTTAAGTGATTGCTTGAAAATGGGCATTTTCTTTTGGCATCAAAATGCAATGAAATGTCTGATTACGCATGTAACAGATTTTCAAGCCCTGTGTAAAGTATAAAGGGAGCAAAAATCTTTTAATTTTGCATCTTATGTAAGCTGACATGTTTCTATTGCAACCAGTGTTACACAAAGACTGATGAACCCTGATGATGTTTGTTTTTTTTGGTTTTTCTCTTTGCCTTTTTTATTCTCATTGACCTCAGTTAACAGTTTGAACTCAATATGAACAGTCAGCTTCAACATCTGGATGTGAGTCTGAACCTGTGTATGAACTGGTTCTCCTCCAGATAGCAACAGCCGTTGGCGATGTCTCTGGCCATCTGCAGCAGCTCGTGCATGGTGAGTGAAGAGTTTTGGCCCTGGATACAGCACAGACCAATTAAGTGCAGATCACAAATACACACAAACCTCAGATGCCTGTGAAAATAATAAGTTGCAGCACAGACGTACAGCTCTTGGCCTGTTCTGTCTCAGGAAGGTTTTCATGTCTCCTCCGGTCATCAGCTCCAACAAGATGAAGCGTGGCAGGATGTTCAGACTGACACCGATGCAGCGCACGATATTCTTGTGGTTGAACTTGCTGCAGGGACAAAAGATGAACAACATGGGATTTGGATTAACGAAGCTGCACTTGTGTGCGTTCATCATTTGAAACCAGGCGGAGGAAAAATGGGACATTGCACACATGTGCGCATACTTTTAGTGCAGCACAATCCTCAGCTGTCGTACCATGTGCTGAGCAGAGAGCAGGCAGAATGAATGCTTGCAGCTTCATTTATGAAGCAGACTGGGTGGGTGGGACACACTGAGGTCATGAACAACTGAGCAGAATGAGCCTTGTGACTAGAACTGACTCTGTGACGACTTCAGCTACTGTAAAGATTCATTTAATGTTCCTTCCTTCCATTCATCTGTCTATCCAAACCAGGGTCACAGGGCTCTTTTAAAAAAAGAAAAAAAAAAGAAATGTGGTCAAAATTTATTAAGACTTGATAAATTAATTTATTAGATTAAAAGAAATTGTCTTTTTATTGATACTAATTGTCCTCTTACATAATAAGATGATAAATTTATCTTAATTGACTATGATCAGGGTGGGAGGAGTTAATGAGGTTCTGCGAAAGGATTTTGACGGGAAACAGTTCAGGTAAGAAAAGAGAACAGCTGCTTCTAAAAGATCTTTACAGAAGGACGTCCATTTCTTGCAGGTGCAGCACAGTTGTGCCAAGCTGAGGACAGTGCAAGGATGTGCATGCCTTTCCTGAAGTTAAAATATCTCTAACTTTGCAGCTGCAAGTCCAATAGAGGAGAAATTAATTTTGGCAATGTCCCTCCTTCCTGAGATGTACAATACAACATCTGGCAACATAAAGAGGTAAACTTCTATGTTCCATCAATGACAATAATACATGCACTAAACTTCACAACACTTTCAATAAAAGTTGAAAAACACACTTTTAGTGATGCTTTTAGAACTAAATTACATGGTTGTCACCACGGTGGGTGTTAAGGGTACAATATGCGTGTGTGCACCTCATAATCAGTGCTTCCATCAAGAAATCCATTTCATCCTGTTCAGAGCATATTTCTGGAAGAGTCTGTGGAACAGAACAAAAAAAGGGAAAAAGAAAGATCAGAGAAGTGGTTTGAAGAGTGTATCTCTTTGTCAATGGGAACTATGACACCAGAGCACTAAAAAGCTCCAAGAACATCTGAGGACATTTTTAGAAAAAAAAAGGGTTCATTTTGTGCAGACATGATTGCATCAGTGTGTAATTATCATATGTTTTATTTCAAAACATAGAAAGATGACGAAGACAAGAGTCCAGTGTAAATGAATTATTATTCCATTTTATTCTATGAGTGTGCGTAGTTCCTGACATCTTCCAACTGACCTACGTAGCTGCAGGGATTTTATTTTATTTTTTGTGAACCATATATTTTGTCTAATGCATCCTGCAGTGTTCTGTTAAAACAATTGTACTACCATTCATCTTTGTCACTTTCTTCATCGATCTGCTGAGATGTATGTATGACCCCTCTGCATGGTGGTTATTAAAATTCAGTCTTTACTTTTAAGTCCTTGTTGTGGTTCATGCCTCTGCTCTGGTGTGGGCGTGCTTCTCCATCTCCCTGGCGATGAGGATCTACACCTGCTCCTCATCTGCAATCAGTGCTTGTGTGCATTTATACCTGATTGGCCTTCGACTCATCGCCGGATTGTTATGTCTCAGTGGTAACTGCTTCGGTCGCCTCAAATCAGTGAATGCAGTTGCCTCAGCCTGGCCTAATCCTCTTTTCTCTCTTGCCCCAGTATCTGCCTATCTGCCTGCTCCCCTTTCCCACTTCCAGTAAATGCAATAAAACCTTTTTCAAACCCAGCTCTGTGTCCACGCTTGGATCACGGAACATCGCTACGCTCACAACAGTCCCACTCTCGGTCTTACTTAGATACTACAGGTGGTTTAAAACATAAGCAGGAGTACGCCAGCTCCTAGAATCCGATCCATGTTTGGTGAATTGAAGATGACAGTGTAGTCCAGCAACTGTTAGTGAGTAGTTAACAGTGCAGTGCACACATCCTATTCAGATGACCAGAGATACAGGAGTAAGTGGATGCTCTATATCAAATATTCTGTCAAACATTTTATAAAAAGCACTTGGCAACAGTTTCAATTATTTATCTTTGGCCAAGAGATAACTAGGACATTTTCTGTATAAATTCAGGAATCAAACTGACCAAAGTCTTCTGGATGGAAAGTGAGATGTCTTCAAGAACAAAAAAAAAAAAAGAACTTCAAAGTTCAGTTGCCTTGACATAAAACGTTGAGAATTTCTATTTAAGAAACTCATGCACATTTATCTTTGCTTAACTCTGACTTTAAGTCCTTGTGTATCTTGCAGAATATGAACTAACCTTTATGGCCACCTGCATAGGACTGCCATTGGTACTCATACCCAGAACTTGTCCCTCGTAGACTTCGCCAAATGCACCATGACCGAGAGCCCTATCATTTTTTAAAAAAAAACAAAAAACAACAACATAGAAAATCCAACTTTTGAAATGGAATCTAAAAAGAAAGCGATGAAACATTTTGGCATTTTTATTCTCACGTGTCACACAGTACCTAAGAAGTGTGATGTTCTTGCGCGGCACTTCCTTCAAGTCGCCGAGGGCCTTGCCGGCAAAGCAGTAGTTTGGATTGTAATCTGTCATGATGGTGGAGGAGCGGATCTTGCTGAGTTTGTACTCCGGACTCTGCAGGCGCCCCCTCACTGCATGCAGGTCGTTCTTCCTGCGGTACCACACTAAAGACAAAAACAAAAGCAGAGAAAGAAAAAAAAAGAAGAAGAAAAAGTTTACTTCACTGTGGAGGAATTCTTTGGAAAAAAAAAAAAAATCATAATCCCGTTTGTAAACAGGATCCCACACCTGCATGCATGTGGCAGAGGCAACTTCCTGAAGTGTAGGAGCGCTAACACAAGGAGGGATTAAAAGGCATCTCAGAAAGAAAGAAAAGAAATGATTTTTTTTGTCAATCATTGTGTCATCATGGCACAATAGTTTGTATGTGGGGGAAGCCTCTCCTTGGTTACTGCTCCTAGACTCTCTGTGCCAGTGAGTTTGAACTCACCCGCCATGGAGGCAGCCCACGTCCCCGATGCAGGTTGGTAGTCTGCCAGGGAGGGGGAGTGGCGTGCAGGTAAGAGGTGCCGTCGAGCCATCGCCCGGTGCAGGTGCTAGGGACTCGGGTGGGGTGGGGGGGTTGGAATTGGGATGAGGGGAGCGTTGAGGAGGAGAAGGAAGGGATGGAGGAGGGTGAGGAGCAGGAAGAGGAGGAGGAGGAGCAGGTGGAGGTGGAGGAGGGTGCTGAGGAGATGGGGACGCCCAGGGTACAGACTACCTCCCTGCATGGGGGAGAGCTCAGGTGAAGAGACACCATTAAGCTGATGCGTGAGTGTAAATCCACCTTTCTTGATTTTTTTTCTTTTAAAGTAAGTAAATGCTATCACACAGTTGTCAGTTCTGGTTTATTTACTTGCAAGAGAACAAATATATTTACACAGAATACAGCTACTGCTAGAGGTCAAATTAGAGGAATTACATTTTTTTCCGCATTCTAAAATCTTCAATAGTTTTTAGTTTTTTTTTCTTTCAGAAGAGGGAGACCGAACTATGTGTGTGCGTGCGTGTGTTTTTTAAAGGATATTAATCCAATGACTAATAACTGCCAACCTGGCTGATCCTGACCTTTGCTGAGACCCTAACCCCTGCCTTTTCCCTCCATGTCCCAGCCCCCTCCCTTCTCACCCATCTTTTGTTTAAACAAATATGACGCGCTACTACAAAATAGCTACTAATAGAGCATAGGACTCCGATGATCCAATTTTATCTCAACAAATTTTGCATTTCATTTCATCCATTTACCAAAATATTATCTTTATCTCTGAAAAAAAAAAGAAAAAGAAATAATCCTTCTCAGTTTGCATCGTATATGGGCAGAGATGCATGCACTGCAACAGTTCTGGATGGAATTTACCGCACGGGTTTTAATTCAAAAATAAGGTCAGAATTTGAATTTAACATGCTCAAATATGTTAAAATACCTACTCTAACTATAATTCAGTGGTGTTCAAAGGTCCAGAATGTCTTAACTTACTAACAATTGAGAGGATTTGTTCGACACCAGTCACTGCAATGATTGACACATACTCTAATGGGAAATTCAGAAATCAATGCAGAGGAAAGACCACTGATTAAAAAAAAGAGGGGGGGCATTTACTTGAGGAACTATTATTAAATACAGGATCAGAAGTTCAAACAATTTTAAGGAAGTGCTAGGTATTTAAAGGCGTAGGAACACTGAGAAGTTATCCCAAATAAAAACTGTCCAAAATCCTGTCCTGTCATCCTTAACACATAGCTGTCCTTACAAGCCAGCGATCAAATAAATGTAATTAAAGTTTACCGATTCTGTAAGAAGAATGGTTAAAATACTAAAGCAGAATCCTGACATCAAGGTTCTAAAACACATTCAATCACCAACAGTAAGGCGCAGCGTGGATATATTCTTGACCTTGTATCAACTGAATTTGTGTTGATTTCAGAAAACACAGTATAACTTTTTTTTTTTTTTTTCAGTTATTCTACCTCTGTTCTCTCCTGTAAAAGACACAATAGCCAACCTTTGGATCACTTTTCTAGTCCATGATGACATTTACAATGAAAGCTTGAAGTAAACCTACACATTTGTATTTATACACATATATACAAATGTGTAGGTTTCAAATTTGAAAACATATGTCCAAACACAGAAGGATATGACTGCTTGGGAGCATGAGCAAGGGCCAATGTCTCTCTAATGTCTTTCATTTGTTTCAAAAGTTTCCTGAAAAGTTACTAAAATAAATAACCAGAAGGTTATGGAACGTTCCTCCAAAGACCGTGGCTATAAGAGCAATAAATCTGTCTTTTCATTGCCCCAGGTAATTGACATAAGCCCGTTTGTGTCTTCCTATAGCCATAAAATTGACATTATTTTACTCACACTTCACTATTGTGATATAACATGTTCATACTGGTATTAAATCTGTCATATTCTTTTCATACAACTCTCCTTACTGGAGCTTTATTGAATGAATTAGTTTTCTCAAAATAACCAAACGCTTTTGTCATGCCTGGTTTTCTTGTCAGACTTTGTTCAAGTCCAGAGAGCTGAAAGTGTAACTGATATTTCGCAGGAAGTCGGTGCAACACAGATTTCTCTAAAGGCCCTTACGCAAGTTTAGATGCACCATAAGTTATTGTGGGAAAGAAAGTGAGTATCCTACGGATGAGCCTTACCTAATATTCAGCAAGGTTACAGAAAGGACGGCAGAAAGACGAACCTGCTTTTCCGACCATTAAAAAGCAAGATCCGAGGATTAGTGTGACCTCAGAAAGGTTGCAGAGTGGAAACACTCTCGGTTACATTATCTCTCACTGTCCTATGTAATGCTGGAGTTAAAACAACTATTATAACATGGTTATAAAAAAAAAGTGTAAACTTTACTCTGGAGCCCAAACAACATGAATTGAAGCAGTTTTGAGTGAGGATGTAATAAACAGTTGCAGCAACATTTTTTTTTTTTTTTTTAGCAGTTTGGTGTAATTGATTTTCATCAGACTAAATTGGTATGTTAGGCTAATTATAATTCATATGCAAAAAGAGGAGAGTTCAGGGCCTCTGCTTCCGCAGAACCAGAAACCATCAACTTGCATCCTTTTGTGTCTATTGATGGTAATTGGCACAACATTCAATAGTTGACCTGTATGGACTTATAAAAAGGTAACCTGACCTGCACAATCAGTCCTTTTTG
>JBAMYA010000015.1:8334503-8371478 GCA_037176975.1 Arrhamphus sclerolepis | reverse complement strand
GCAAAATTTCCTGACATGGAGGCAGAAGGTGCTGAAGGAGGGAGAGAAAAGGAGAGAGAAACTGGGTGAATATTTAGAGTGTCTTGTATACAGGTGGCGTTGCAGGAACATTACATGTAGTCTTTTATTTAAAGGGAATTTCAGAGAATCCATTTGATGCACTCACCCAAATTCAAGCATATAAAGCAACATATTTTTGGTAACAGCAATGAGCCGATAAAAGTATTCTCTATGTTGCCTATATTTCCATTCCGCCAGCTCTTTCCTGTTTATGAAGTAACGAAATGCCTTCCAAGATGGAATCAGAAGAATAGGCAAAGGATGTAGGCGGCGACTGTTCATCAGAACATGATTAGTTCTCGCAATCAGTTTTTCTCATAAATAACAGTAAAGCTTCGTTGAAACACAGGAATGCAGCAGGGCCAGGTGCGTCACCTGCGGTCAGCTTCTCAGCCAATCAGGGATCCTCAAACCACGAGTCGTTACACTGGATGAGCCTGTAGCACATCTTTTTCTCGAGAGGTGTCTGTTGTGTGACGGTTGTGATTTGTTGCACAATCACAGAAAAAGCCTGAACAACAAGTCGCGCAGATAAAGAACCTCTGCACGGTCGATAACCTGTTTGTCGGTTTTTAGCAAGGCTGTGATTTTTACTTCTTGGGTTGTTGAACTCAAATGGAGTCAGTTTGGTGGATAAGACGCTTCAAATATTTGAGGAAAAACCTATAATTCCAATCATCACATCAGCCCACTTAATCACTTGTAAGTTGTAACAGATAAGTTATTAACTGATTCGTACACAGTTACTAAAGTGACACGTCCTCTTTGCAGCAAGCGTGCAGTCCTGGTTCTCCAGAACAAGCCGGGTTACGCCGGCCAGCGTCGCTCCTTCAGTTCAGAGGATGAGGCCTGGAAATCGTTTCTGGAGAACCCCCTGACAGCTGCCACCAAGGCCATGATGAGCATAAATGGAGACGAGGACAGCGCTGCAGCTCTTGGCTTCCTTTATGACTACTATGAGGTATAAGAAAATCACTTTCTTGACCATACATGACACCACAACTCAAAGTTTTTCACTTTCCAAATATTTACAGACTTCACCCATGTGATCCTCATCCATGGTAACACCAGACTCGACCTTTACGCATCATCTGTTAGGCAGAGCTAATGTCATGTAACTGATCTTGGTGCCCATATAGACAGCAGGATGACCTGTGTTATTGGATGTGATGTGGTCAGACGCTGAGCGGCTGTGTTTACCCTCGCATACAGGTGCCCAGGGAAAAGAGAACAATACACCAGCCCAAGACAGACTCGCTGGTCTCTGATGTGGATCCAAACAAAAGGTAAACAGCAGACCTCTCATAATACCACCCTCCTTTAAAAAGAAAAGCACAGAAGAAGGGAATGGCATGAACAGATATTTCTTTTTTTTTTAAATTTTGCTCAGACCCATGCGTGCTCTTTTGTTCAAAACTTTTAAGCATCTTTTGAGGCCCTCTAAAACCTCTGCATAATTAGACAAAACATTTAATCTCAGAGACTTAAGACAAGAAATGTATTGATTTTGTAAGTTAAACCTTAAATTTTCACATAAAAAAATCATAGTTGTTTTGTCATATTCAACAGTATTTAGAGAGAAAACCTTCATGCGTCTCAAACTGAGTGACGTCAAACACAATGAAAGCGGTTACAGTAAACACACAAGTTGCCTCTGGTCTTCTGAAGAGTAATAACATTTTTATTAATGCCACTAAAGACAGGGTAAAATAATCACAAGTGTGTCAAAATATAATTTAACACAAATGTGTTTGGATCAAAGTGAATTTTTATATTTTGGTTGGTTTAGTTTGTAAGTTGTCTTTGGTGAGTATGATCATTCATAAAGATACAACTCATAATATAAACTATTTTATGTGTTTCAGGCACCAGATCCAGGCCAGACACCCCATAGTTCCTCTCCAGGAGGCGGGTATGGACAACAGGATCCAGGTCCTCAAGGCACCTGTCAATATTCTTCAGCTGACCCAGGACAAGAGGACCCATTTCCCTTCACCAGGTCTGTTTACATTATGCAACAAAAACAGGTTTATTAGCCAAAAAACCTGCATGTCAAAGTTTACTGATTTTGTTCATTCAGACACAACTGTTACAGTTTCCATCGCCACGGTGCCAAACTACCCACCCGTAAAGACGGAGGTGCCCAGCCATGGTTTCGCCGTCACCGTGCCAAATAACTGCGCTGAAAACGACAGCCATGTGAGCGTCTTTGACCGCCACCACCTCGCCCATAGCAACGTCCAGTTCAGCCCCAGCACCCAGTCCCGCACACCACCGGACTCCACCTTCCCTGAGAGTTTCAAGGATGGTTCCCAGGAGGTGAGTGTTTCGATCCCCCTCATCTGCTAATGCTCTCCTTACCACCCCCCCCTCCTCCTGCTTTCTTTCCTTCACTTTCCTCTGTTCTGTCAAATCTCCCCCATTAAACAAAAGGATATTCACCTGATCCCACGGAGCCAGTGGTGGGCTCAACCTTCCCTTGGTTTTATTTGAACACGCCAAAATAGTGGCCACTGTGTTATTATGTCATTGTCTCACCTACACAATAAAGTGCTGTACTTTCCACGTACAATAGCCAAAGCCCTTTCTCTCCCTTCTTTCTTTTTTTTTTATCTAAGGGGGGGGGGATTACCTCAGAAAAGAGTAATCCAACAAAACCTTTGTATAGGAATTGAGAGGGTGAGGGGGCTCCACCAGAGTCATTTTTAGATAGAAACTAAATGTAATTGGACATACTAATAACTACACAAAGTGCTGTAACTGATTAAGAAAATGACATTTATTTAAGATACTTAATATTGTTTAAACTAGATCTATGTTAAGATTATTATTCGGATAAATCAGATGTTTAACATCGTCTGTTTTGCTGTGCTTTACATCGGTGCTGTCTCTATCTGTTCTCTTTGTGTGCTGCAGGTGTTTTCCTTCCCAGGAGATCTCCAGTTGCGCATGGCCTCCATGACGCCCGAGGACTACACTCAGTTTGACACCGTGCCCGGGTAAGTCGCACCGCTGCCGACCCAACGCCGCACCGCCATTCAACCCTTAACACAACACAGCAGAATGGGCTCATTCATCTCAGTCACTGGGGAGTCATCAGACTCCAGCGCATCAGGAAGACAAAAGTGTACATACACCGCTGCCCTCAGCTTCTCCTCAGAAAACGTGCTAATTTCATATTCAAATGAAGCCATCTTTTACACCACTGGTTCATCTCTGCCCTGAGTTATGGAGAGCTGAAATACTCATTTCAATGGAAGATGAAGTGTGTTACTTCGGATGAAAACAGCCCTTCATTTTGATATTCACTACAACTTCTTTTTTTAATTGTCCGCATTTTAGGAATAACTTTGAGTATGCTCTTGAGGCATCCAAATCCCTGCGTCAGAAAACGGGAGACGGGACAATGACGTACCTCAACAAGGGTCAGTTTTACCCGATCACCCTCAGGGAGACTGACAACAAAGGCATGCAACAACCCATCACCAAAGTCAGGGTAAGAAAAACACATATTATCACCATTTTTATTTTTTATTTCATTTCATTACATGTCATTCTATATGTGTCGGTTCTTTTGTTTTTTCAGAGTGTAGTGATGGTGGTGTTTGGAGAAGAGAAGTGTAGGGAGGACCAGCTGAAACACTGGAAGTACTGGCACTCTAGACAGCACACGGCTAAGCAGAGGTGTCTCGACATCGGTAAGAGCCACAACATCGGCTTCTGTGACTAAACCTGGCACTTGGCTACAGTTTACAATGTTTTCTCTTCTGTAGTTTTATTTTTATTCTCCTTCTAGCTTCTCCTTGGCTTATGGAAGCTGGGCAACCAGATAATAGCTGGACTTTTAGTGGTGGCGGTGGTTCTGTGAATGAACTGATGTGCTGATTAGAAACAATCAGGCATGAATCATGCAACAATATTCTAGTTTAGTCCGACACAGCGGGACCCGTTAGGCTTGACCAAAACTTTCGGGAATCAAGCAAACAGACTCTTCTGTTTCTTGATTTGCATGAAGTACTTGTGAGTCATTCGTACCCTACGGTCTGCTGAAGGTGCAGATGGGGGAGCTGGGATAACACCCCAGAGCATATTTCAACAAGCGTTCTCCAGTTAAAGGCCACAATGTAAATGTGTACGATCCAACATTTGCTTGAACCTATTTATGAGAACTGAGTTGTGAAAATATGCTGTAAATTCGCTCATCTGTGTCCGTTTGTTCAGTCGCTTAGTTGCCCATCAGAATTCCTCCTCTGTTCCCTCAACTGGGAGCACTGTGAAAAAGCAGTGTGTTGCAGATTAGACACTTGTAAAGACTTCACAAATAGTACCAATTCAATAAAACAAAACAAAAAGAAAGATCATAAATTAAAATATCCCTTTCAAATGGACTGTGTCTGCGCAGCGGAGTAGCTGGTTCAGACAGCCGCTTAGCAGGAACAGGAACACCCTTCACATATCTCACATTTTCTTCAAGTAACTTTGTAAAACAAAAATACTGGGCCCCTAAAATAAAAGAAATAGGTACAAACATTAAATTCTGGATGAAAACGACTTGGGAAATGATCTGTTTATGCAGCAAGATATTTGTACTTGAGAAGAAATCTTGTTTCCAGTTTAGATATGGTGTTATGGTGTTCAACTGGGAAAAAAAAGAATAGATCAAATTACTTACATTAAAACAGATTTGCTTTAGCACAGTTACAAGTGAAAAGCACTGAAAATTAGCAAATAATTCCTTTGAAACATCATTTTTATGGTGAAAGGGGAAGATAAAGAGCAGGAACTCTGGATATTGTTGCTTGTTTTAACAGTAAAGTGATAAACGTAAGATTTCCTGGCTGATTAAAACATACAACACATATTCCTGACTAATTTGAGAGTATACCATGGATTCAGGAAGTAAATGAGAGGTAAAACACGTTAAAAAAAAAAGCTCATATTTCCTTGTGGTTTTTTTTTTTTTTTTTTTTTTTACATCACTTTAGTGTTTAATTGATGAATAAACTGCTGTTTTTGGCTCCAGCTGACTACAAGGAGAGCTTCAACACCATCGGCAACATTGAGGAGATTTCCTACAACGCCATTTCTTTCACCTGGGACACAAATGAGGAGGCCAAAGTAAGAAAAATGTGACAGACATTTGCACGTGTGCGCATAACTTCACAGAAATTACATGACTGCTGGCTCTCTAAATGAGGCAAACTCCATCCATGGGGGAAGGGGGAGCTGTTCAAGTATAAACAGCTCTAGTGTTTGGCTCGCAGGGTCATTGGTGATCCAAGGTTTCTGTGTACTTCCTTTTCTTTAACCCTTAATGTGAACCTTAAATCAGAAAACATCAGCATACTTCAGACTTTAAGCCAAAAATGGAAGTTTTTTGCTGTCTGTATGTGTGTGTGTGTGTGTGTGTATTGGCCAGATTTACAGTTTTAGGTGCTGAAACCCCTCTGCTGGTGATCATTGGCTGGCTTTTTTTTTTTTTTAGATGTGATTCTTCAAAACAGTTTTTTTGTTTGTTTTTTAAATTCAAGTAGTGAGGATGTGTTCACATTCTGTGTGTTTGCTTGGGTTGTGTAGAAAGAGACACACACGTGTGTGCAATGGAGTTTCCTGTGGTGTGGTCATCATTTTTAACTGGTCCAACTTGCCAGTCACCTCTATTGTGAAGCTACACTTTGTGGTATTTTTGCACACTAGACGTGAGCAACAAGGATTCAAGAATGAGGAAACGCAGCAGAGGACGGGGGGAGGAGACCAGGAAAAGACTGGACAGTCAGTAAATAAATTCCTGTTTGACTTGGAGGAAAGGTGACAGGAAGGATGAGATCCTGTCCTCTGCTCCACTCGAGATTTCTCTTTGTTGTTTAGCGCTCCTCGCTGCCCTCTGGCACTGTTCGTAGCCGTCGTCGAAGATGACTGACAAGCCGGCGAGGATGAGATGAAACAACGCAGCGCTGCGGCTCATCTCCTGCACTTTTTATTTGTCCATTGAAGCAAACACTTTACATAAATGAAGTCACAAGGACAGACCTCTTTGCAAGCACCAGGATGTGGGTCTAACTGTCATACGCCTCAAAGCCTGTGTCTATAGGATATTCATCCTTGTGTGTTTTCATTACTTATCATGAATGCAGCCAGCCAAACCGTCACATTGTTTGAGCATCTCATCAGTGAGGTGTTAGATTACAGGTTAAGATACATTTGTGGGTGTGCGTGTCTCTGCGTGTTTCAGCTGATTTTTTTCTTTGAATGTTTCGTAGCTGCTCACTTTCACGGGGTTTAAACTTAGCGGCGATGGTTATGTGACGTAAAAGTGACACACACACACACACACCTGAGCAGGTGTGTGGATGTGTGGTTTACCCTCAGGGTGACTACAGGGCAGCTTATATGTATTTGTGGCGTAAGGAAAGCCCCATCTATGTATGTTTTTGTCTCTATTGCCTTTAAACTCTCCTTCCCCGCTTTTGTACAGTACGTTTTTAACAGAGAATATAAAGCAGCTGCAGCTGGAAACTCAAATTATACAGAATGAGTGGCACTTTTACACATACCTGTTTTTGTTCATCAGTGATTTTTCATATAAGGAAACATTTTAAAGGGTTGTGAAAAATATTGTTTTACAGTTTGTATTAATACTTAAGAAAATAGAGACAATCATTTAAAAAAACCTTCCTTGAAAAGCTGCTTTTAATGACTAATAAGATAACATAGTTGTGTCATGTCCACATAAAAGCATGTTGACGCGATGCTTAATGCTTAATGGAGTCTGTCATATGAGCTGATTTCCCCCTAGGATCCACTCGTTTAGGTGTTTGTAGATTTTCTGTTATGATTGCTGACACAATGAGAACTTGTTTTCAGTATAAACAATGGGAGGACAAAGGAACATAAAAAAATGAGTGTCATTGCTAAAATTGGCCAAAAGAGGGCAACAGAGAACACTGAATGTACTCTGAGAGGCTGCACTGAGAGGCAACTGATGCAGAGAGACCTTCACTGTCTGTAATCATTAAAAAGTAATCAGAATGAAAACTATGGAGACCAACTTTGGAGATTTGAAGTTGTTAATCCAAAGTATTTATCTGTTTTTTCTCGTCTGTCCCATCGTCCTCCTCCACTCCTCAGATCTTCATCTCCGTCAACTGTCTGAGCACCGACTTCTCCTCTCAGAAGGGGGTGAAAGGCCTTCCTCTGAACCTGCAGATTGACACATACAGCTACAACAACAGCAGGAACAAACCCATCCACCGTGCCTACTGCCAGATCAAAGTATTCTGTGACAAGGGAGCGGAAAGGAAGATCCGAGACGAGGAGCGGAAACAATCCCGTCGGAAAGGGAAGGGCACTGAGCACAACCCCAGCCTGGCTTGTGAGTCAAGTTTCCTTGCACATAATGCACAAGCAATGGTATTAAAACCAGTTTGAGCTAATTCAGGTCCATTATCAGCAGCCTCCTACCCTCTCAGGAATTTACCATCGATGTGCTGTGAATAGAAAATGGAAAAGATCAGCCAGTCAAAACACAAACATCACTACATTTGCAGAAAGTGATTTTTTTTTCTTCTTTCATTTCATTTTGATAATAAATTCAAAATGAGTAAATTATGGAAAAAAAATAATTATGCCACTAAATACCAAGTGGTCTAAATAAAACAGCCAACAGGTGGAGTTAGTGACAACCCCAAACATAGCAGAGCATCTGTTAGCGAGTTATATCAAAGTTCCAAGAATCCAAAGCTAAAAGCCAAAACAAGAGTGAATCTCACATTTATGTGAACCAAATGCCCAGAAATCTGCCTAAATGTTTGCAAATGTGTCAGCGAGAACACCTCTATACATTATAACAGAATATGGTGAGGATGTTTACTTTGACACTGGTTTAACTGTTGCTTGACTTTCAACAGTTGTGGACATGAAAGTGCCCATCCTCCAGAAACGCAACGATGTCACCATTTTCAAGATGATGACTGACCATGAGACCCAGCCAGTCCTTTTCATCCCTGACCTTCACTTTTCTGCCTTCCAGCGCCATGTGAGTGCCATCTCCTATTAACAGATATCAAATCCTGCAATTACAACCTAATAATAAGAATAACCTGCCTTCTGTTGCATTTCCAATAAAAAAGAACATTTACAACATTTATGTAACATTAGTAAAAAAACAACAACAAAAAAAAGAAAACAATAACAATAATAATCTTAGGGGGTCCATAAAAAGTTTGTTTTTCATCTTCCACCTACCCATCTGTCAGCTGGGTCAAGATGACCTGCCTGCCTGCTCGTTGGCAGGAACAGGCAGTTCTGGTTTCCAGCTTTGATAGGAGTCGTACATACTGATGGCAGGGTTTCAGACTGCTTACTCACGCGATGAATCATTCACGAAGTGACTCAAAACAAATCGGGGGTGAGGAACATAGCTCGTGCACAGCCACCTTAATTCATGTGCTTCTATGAAAAGAAAGGCTTGAAGGCAGGAAGAGGAGTGGAGATGTCTTATTGATTTTTTTTCTTTTCTTTTCTTTTTTAGGGGATTTTTGGATGTAGAAATGCTGCAGAAATGAGTTAGCTCAGAAAGGGTAGAAAGGAGTTATTCTGAACTCAAAAGCTGTGGGCATTTGTGCAGTTTGTCAAGTTTTTATCAGTCAGGAACAGCAGCTACACGTCCTCTCTGTGTGTGGACTCTGAGCTTTGCCACCGAGCAGCCATGAGCGCTCCGCATGTCTCGTGCGTGATGCTAGCAGCACATGGCTCATGACATGGCACATATTCGTTTTGTAAGCTTTAGGTTTTCAGGGATATGGACAGTGAAAATTACTCCACAGCAGGAGCGTTGGAGGGGTTGTTTGGTTTTTTCTCTTTTACCCATTGAGAACTTTGACTTCTTTGACTTCTTTATGAACAGTGACTGCCCTCTGCTGGTCACATTATGACTAAGCCTATCTGAGTTTCTCTGAAGTTTACTTTTCTACCCGCAAGGGACAGCAGGTTTCGGGATGTCAGTGACACTGAACATGACTAAAGCCGTGCTATCAGTTTTCTGATAGACTAAATTCACTGACTTGGCTCTCAGAATAGAAACCTATTATCAGCAGTATTTGCGATCAATAAGGTCACATAGCCAAATCCTCAAACTTTCCAAGAATAAAATAAAAAACATGTTCTCACTAGACATTGCTAGTTTGATATCTTTTCTGAGAAACCTTTCAAATATCTGTTGGTTACAGCATCTCCAATAAGACCAATAAAGAGCTTCTGTAGTAATGTTTGTAAAGCGTAACTTCTGTTTTCTGACAGATTTGTGACAATTTAATTACTCTAAGAAATCAGTAGAAAGGGGGGAAAATGAATAAATTGCAGTTGGCCTGTAATAGTTTTTTAACCCATCTTGGAACCATTAAGTGTTTCAGCTGCAGGATTTTAAATCATCGCCACCCTTTCAAAGGGCATCCATCCATTACCCATACCTGCGCAGGATCACAGGGACCTGCTGGAGCCAGTCCATCACAGGGCTACATGTAGACAAACAACCATGGACACTCGCACTCACATTTCTACTGGCAATTTTGAATCAGCAACAACCTGATATGGATGTTTTTGGACTGTGGGTGGAAGCTGGTGTATCCTGAGAAAAAAAACCCACGCAAGCAAGCTCCACACACAGAAAGGATTTGAAGCTGGAACCCGCTTGCTATGAGGCAACTGTGGTCAACACTATGCTGGATATAACGCTATGCTGCCCAAATTAGGGCATGAAAAAAT
Source organism: Arrhamphus sclerolepis (assembly GCA_037176975.1). Classification (NCBI taxonomy): domain Eukaryota; kingdom Metazoa; phylum Chordata; class Actinopteri; order Beloniformes; family Hemiramphidae; genus Arrhamphus; species Arrhamphus sclerolepis. The sequence goes on along the minus strand of JBAMYA010000015.1, from coordinate 8,361,656 downwards.
AAAGAAATATCTGCTTACCTGGTTTTAAAAGTGGGTAAATAAAACCTTACATAAACACCACATTTGGCCAAAAAAAAAGGGTCATGGAACAGGAAGATGATCCCAAGTACACCAACAAATCTAAAACAGAATGACTGGAAAAAAAAAAGAAAGAAAAGTGTTTCAAGGTCAAAGTCCAGGTGTCATCCTAGTTGTCTGTGGATCATATGAGCACTGGAAATAAGTGAAGCCCTCAAAGCTGACTGAAGTGAAGCAGGATTATGATAAAAAGAAGGAGAAAATGTAAAATAATTAGGATTACTTAAAGTTATTAATGCTAAGTGTGGTTCACATCAGTTCTGCTTTTTTTAATAAGTAATGGCATTGTGTCATATACTATTCATTTGTGGTTGAACTGACCTCATTTTAAGACCTTAATGAGGTCGATGGAGTCAGATTTACATGCATGGAAAAAAAAGGTATATTTCCATCTTTACCATAAATATTTTGACAGCAAATATAAACTATTGGACTGACCCTGTTAGCGAATAACACATGGCTGGTTTGGACCCTTGTTTGTTCCACTTGAATTAAAATATGCTTTCTTTGTTTTTCTTGCAGCCTTTCCCATCAGAAGATGGAGAAGACAGGTTAGTCCTCTGATTTCACACTTGAATTACATGAGACACATTAGTCCACCTTTCACCTCTATCCAGTAAAAGGCATAAATGCATGGATTTAGTGTTTCTGAGAAATGCCTGGGGGCTCTGTCTTAAAGTTGTGTGTTTAAGTTTTATGGCCCGTTAGCGGGTTGTTACAGCGCTTTAATCGGTGATTTGTGTTGTGTATGTGTGTGTTCCCACTGCAGCTCAGGCATGAGGAGATTACCTTTCAGTGATGATGAGTTCGCTTCACCCGCAAACAAAATACCAAGAGTGGATGAACCCAAGAAAGGTATTATATCTGCAACTTTTTACAGCGTGATGTTAAATAGTACTACTTGGAGTGGTGCCCTTTGGGGCTAAATCAGCACTTTTATAGTGTTTACATGTGCTTATGCATGTGTGTGATTGCTGCAGTCGGCCCTTGAAGGCCCCCACTCAACGCGCACACATACTCTCTGGGACATGTGATTATTCCAGGTCTTTCAAAACACACGCACACACGTGCCCGAAGCCTCCATGACCCGACAAATACCAGTGATCACTCAGTGCATGCGTACAGGCAAACAAATGGTGGCCTTTACCCTACATTGCTATTCATAGGCATACATCATGCTTTTTTTTTTGTTTGTTTGTTTGTTTATTTGTTCTTTGCTGATAATAAATATTCAAACACATATTTTAAAATGTGTTGTGGTTTGAAGAGGGAAGTTTTGAACAGCAAGAGCATATCTTTTGAAAAGCAACAGTGAAAAATCAATAACCCCACAAACTTTGAAAGGTAAGTTCTTGCTGCAGGTTTTCAGCTTGAAGACAAACAGATTCAATCTAAAATAACCAACAGATCCATATTAATCTATATATTAACTGTCTGCAGGTCCTATGAAATTGCATGAGGATGCCAAAAACATTTAAAAAATTCTTTTAATTCTTAATGTTTGGACATTCCCAAATCTTTCCTGAAGGTGAAAGTAATGTTCATACCACATAACAAAAGGAATATGACTTAACTTTCACAGGTCACTAAAGATGGAAATCAGAGATTAAATTAAAATAAAGTGCTCTGTCAGTTAAATAGCTCATAATTAGTTAATGCATTCATAATTAGCTCAAGTGTGGATCTCATGTTGATAATAAACCATCTTAATTTTAATTTCAATTATGTAAACTGAACTAAATCTTAAACCCTTGAAAGCAACTAATGGTGAGCAGTATAGAAAGCTTTTAGTGCTTTTGCATTAAATGGTACTTTGAGTGGTTATAGGCAATCCATTTACCAGCTACTATCTAGAAAGCAACATTTAGTAAAACGCCCTGGATATTTTAATGATCGTCATAGCGACAAGGCTTAGAAGACGAATGAACATGTTCTCACCACATAATGGAATTACAAGCTTCTTAAACTGTTGACATAAATCTTTAGAGCAAAGATGCAGATGCAGAGCTGCTGAGAAATTAACTTTGTTTTGTTTTGTTTCTCTTTTGGGTGAGAGGGGGGTTATTAACAAAGGTGCTGTTGAGATATTAGTGTACATTCTATATGGGGTTATTGGTCTGTTGCGTTTCTTTGTAACACTATTGAGTTTTGATTCAACTCATCTGAAGTCTCAGGTAGTATCTAAATGTGTTCCTACAATGGGAAAACAGAAAACAAATCGAGCCGTGTCTCATGTACTATACCTTGTCATTGAAAAATGTCTTTTACATCTTTGCATTTTACAATAACATTTTAGTAAGAATTTCCCAGGTGAAATTGTGATCTAGAACTGGTTAGGATGCAAAAGATGGGTATGCCTTAGAGAAGGGGTACCCTGTGATTAACAAGTCTTCCCTGGCTTATAACCACATTAAAATTGTGATGAATAAAAAGAAGTTCATAAATCAGTGGTTGATGACTTTCATCTACATACATTTTTTGTTTCTACACATGACACAAATTACAGATATGGTTGAAATATCTTCATAAGGCCGGTTGTAAACTTATCTGACTGCTTCACAGAGGATAAAACTTCTAAAATATTAACCTGTACATTGTTTTAGCTTCTTCCCTTTGGAATGGAGATGCTTTAAAGCCAGAAACCTGCTCAAAAAAAGAAAATGATTTCAGAAAAAAAAGCAGCACGACTACCAGTCAGATTTGTCTCGAGTAACTTTTTTTTTTTTGGTCACGAGCATGCCTACATTACATTGACGCCTGCCTGCCTCCTCTTCCTTTCTTTCCCACACAGTCCTGCTGTATGTGCGCAAAGAAACAGAGGAGGTGTTTGATGCCCTCATGCTGAAGAATCCCACGCTGAAAGGCCTGGTGGAAGCTGTAAGTTTGTCCTTAGTTCATATGACTTGTGTTGGACTTTCTGTTCTTATTTCATGTTGGTGGCATAAACTTTGCAGATAGCAGCTTGAGGCCCACTTGTCTTTGTGTCTAAGTAACTGTGGAAGGCTAAGAGAGCCGTGATGGGAGTGCGTTGTGGAAAGATGATATATGAGGAACACAAAGGAACTGTAAAGTTGAGAAGAGGGGCAAAGCGTGCTGAACAGAAGCATTTTCTTTAATGCTGGAACAAAAGGTCTAAAGGGCAAAGATGTTCACTTTGGGGTTATCAAGTTTAAAAAAAAAACAACAAGTACTGGGGTCATGTACAGTATTTAAGTGTCTTTTGACAGATAAGACTCAAGACCAGCTTGTTCTTCTATGTCTGTGTGTGGGTGGGTGTGTGTATGTGTATGTGTGTGTTCCTTTCATCCTCCTTTCATGGGGTCTGAAATCCAGCCATCCCCTACATGTGTGGAGTCCAACACCTTTGCAGGGTCAAAGCACAAGCCATCTTGCTTTTAAAGGGCTGTTAGGGAATCAGAATTTGGTTTCAGGGTTAGATTAAGTTTAGGCTTGGAGTTAGGCCTTCAGCTTCGGTAGATAGGGTGAGAGTATGCGCTGTCTATAGGAAGTCCCCACAAATGTCAAAAAACAAGAAAAGCGTGCATTGAAAATTTTACACTTATACATATATGTTTTATTCTGAACCAGATTTCAGAGAAGTATGAGCTGCCTTTGGATAAGGTCGAGAAGGTCTACAAGAAGTGCAAGAAAGGGTGAGTCGGTCATAAAATGTGCCATGCACACGGTACTATCACACTGGGTACTGTAAGTAAGGCTCGCTTATATGTGAGTTAACTGTTCAATCACCAGTCATACCTGGTGTTGTAAGGCATATGAGTCACAGCTCTAACTGGCAAAAGTGTAACATGAAAACTCCTGGGGAGTTAAATCATAAATTTGCATATTGGAGCATGAAGCAAAAAATAGCAATTAATGCTAGCACACACGCCCTCCCCACATGAGGCAGTTTTGGAAGGCAAGGATCAGCATGTCAAGGCCTATACATGCCTTTGGCATCTATTGAACATGGTGCTCAACCCATACGGCCCCTACTGGAAGCAATGAGCTCTCAAAGGAGCGATAAACCACAGTTGTTCAGGCTGAGCCTGGATGATCCCCTTTGATAAAGGCGCCGTCACCAGGAACTCGCCAATGAGCACTTGACTTATACTGTCCATGCATGTGAGGAATCCCTTTTAATGTGGCCCAAAATGAGACCCTACACGGGGCAATATCTGCCAACAACATTTTTTTCAAACTATAGAATAACTAACTCAAGATCTATTTAAGCAGAGGCCAAGAATTCTCCTCCTATTAACAGGAGTTTGCAAAACACTGACAGTCAACTTGTATGGACAAGGTAGCAGCAACCACAAGGAGATGCCTGTACAAACAGTCCTTTTAATACACTTTCTGTATTTCTACAAAGATAAAATGACTTTGGTTTGTCTGTAGGGACCCTGTATGAATGATCACTTAAGCTGAATGAAATTTTTGCGCCTTATCAGAGGATTAAAATAATTTACTTTGTGACAGAGACATTACCAACATTTAACTGCAAACTCATATTCTGCACTCACTCAATACTGCTTCAGTTCACGTTGTTCCTGTCTCTAAATAAAGTTTTCACCCCTTACCATCTAATAATAGATCAAGCGTTGTTTTAAATCCATAATGTTCCTTTAAAATCAGACATGCCAGAGACTTTGGGGTATCTGAGCATCATGCAAGAAGGACTCTAACAAACCATTTCCGTTTCAACAGCATTCTTGTCCACATGGACGACAACATCATCAAACATTACTCCAACGAAGACACGTTCCAGATCAGCATGGAGGAGCTGGGCGGCGTGTACAAGCTCACGCTCACTGAGATCTGAAGTGATGATGTTGAATACAGGGTTGGAGGACGAACGGAGCTTTCAGGTTTACACTTCTGGCTATACAGTGATTATGGACTTGATCTGAAATTTAAATCATGACATCTCTATGCTGTGATTGTGTCAAACAGCTCTTTAAGAAAGCCTGGAAAGTGATATTTAAAAGCTGGAGCTCTTAATTGTCAGCAGTGTCTTTTAGAGATGTAAGTTATACATGTGATTAACTGTAAAGCTTTAAATATGGATTGAAATTAAGAATTGAAGATTGTTTGTTATGATAATTATGTATTTCGTAAGAATATGAGCTGCACCTCAAATGCATGTGCTTATTTTTGTAAATACTGTTCAGGTTTGCAGGGCGGCTGTGTAGCCGCTATACCTCAAGCTGTGCAAACAGCAGAGACTATTTCTTTTTCATGATTTTGATAAACGATTTTATTTCTTTCTTTTCCTAAAGCCATAGCACTGATGACCAGAGTCTCCAAAGCTGGCTATTAATAAAACGATGAGAGCAAATCGTTGCTGGAATCTCAATGGTTCCGTTTTGTTTGTTCTGTTTTGTTTTTTGATAGTTAACAAAATGGCAGTATTTAGAGTACCATCATATACAGTAGTTATGAAATAATACAATTATGTTTTTTTTACTACACAGTGCCATTTTTGGGAATGATGACACAATTATTTTTTCTCCCTGCAAATCAATTTGAATAGGAAGTATTTGGAAGTATTAAATACAGTTACCCCTGTGCTGTAGAGTAGTTTTCTCAATGTTAATGGAACAGGTCAGTTCATATCCACTACGGTCTCCGTAGGATATCCCAGAAGTGCAATAATGATTAGGCTGCATTCAGAAAATAATTCACCTTCATTGCCATAAATACATTTTCTAGATGTGCTGTTTTTTTTTTATATTGTTGTATATATTAACAGATTTTTTAAAAATATCTTTATGATTTTTCTTTTGTATTTCAGTACTTAATGTGTATATATTTATTAAGAGAATGGATGTGGGTCATAGTATGTATAACCAGTTTTCTAATAATCTTAATAATATAATGTTTCTATTTTATATGAAGTTATTCCAGCATTACATGTCAAAAGACAGACATTTTAATTGATTTGATGATTGTTCACTTGTTTTTTGTCTCTTGTAAAAGAGTTGATGCATAAGTGGCCCAATAAAACCTCCCTTGTAGCCGCCAGTTTGGTACTCTGAGATGTGTTCTTCCTCTCGTTCTCTGATATAATTTGACCTCTTTATTGTTTTTCAGGTACAAACCACGCTCTTGCAATAAAGTAGGAAACTAGAGAGTTGCGGGGTGTAAATAGATAATGCTAGGCCTGGAGGTAGTTGGTCTGTGGCAGAAATGAAATGTGTCTGTCCAAAGGAGCAGATGTCTGGGCATCAACTTGAACCCTGCAGACAGGATATGGGCATGACAGCACAGCCCGGTGCAAAGAAGCCACTCTGTCAGAAACCTGGCCACAATTTTCCATTTCGACCCTACAGTCATCTGAAAAGCTTTTAACCCCTTATGTTAATCCTGTTTATGTGCATGTGTAAAACCTAATAGTAATCTGGTTTTAGCATTAGGCAAATGCAATCTCAGGCAAACAACATATCACTTTTTTTGTTCTTTTTATCATACATTTATTTACTTAACAAAAATTAAGCCAGAAAGACAAACAATAAATAAATGATTGATGTGGTCAATACTAAGAATTCTCTTTACTTCTGAGGATTTAAAAGGGTAAGCGTCAGCCAGTTGCTGGTAATCATTATCACTCGATAAAACAATCAAAGGTGCGTGGTCTGGAGCACTCAGGTGTGTTTTAATGCAATGCCAAGAGGGAAAGCAACTGAGAAGCTTAGGGAAGCAGTTGTTGCTGCACATCAGTCTTGAAAGTGCTGGAGAACAATTTCCAAACAATATGGAGCTCTGCAGCGAAAAAACATAGTAAAAAAAATATATAGAGAGAGATAGGAGATGATCTTCTCAGGAGTGGACATCCCAGCAAATTCCTCCTAAGGCAAAGCACTGCAATGTCTATAGAAATACAAAAAAGAGACTTTCTTTGCTTTGGAGAGTTGCCAGAAGAATAAATGTTCAGATTAGATAGAACATGGAAGCACACCTGTGGTTCACAGAAGTCCATCTGAATAAACCACAAGACTGTGAAAAAAATGTCCTATGAACATGACACCAAAAGTGGAGTTGCCTTAATACCCAGAGCCATGTTTAGAGAAAACCAAACACACCATTTCACCAGGAACACTTCATACCCACTGTAAGGCACGGCAGTGGAGTTGCCATGATTTGGGATTGTTTTGCAGCCACAGGACCTTAAGTTCACCAAAAACCCCTCTGCATACCAGAGTATTCGAGAAACAAATATCTGTCTATCTAAGCTTGCTCAAAATCAGCACAATGATCCAAAGCACCTCAGAAAATCTACATCAGAACACCTAAAAAAATTTAAAAAAATAAAAGTTTTGGAGTGGGAATAGTGAAAATCCAGGCCTCAGCCCATATAAAATGCTGTTGCAAGACCTTAAAGGAGCTGTGCATTTCTGAATCTCAATGAGGTGAAGCAATGTTGTAAAGTAAAATGGACCAAAATTCCTCCACAACAATGTAGGAGACTGTTAACGTCATACAGGAAAAAGTGGATCTACAGTTTGTTGAATCATGGGTAAACTCAGTGTTGCTAATGTGATTATTATTTTATTCTTATGGCTTAACTTTTGCTAAAATAAATTAAAACAAATGCTACCACTACTACAAGGAACCACTACTACTGTTTTTTAAACAGGATTAATAAGAAGAGATGTTGAGCAATAAACAGGATTCAAAATGAAAACCTGAGTGATAAATTATCAGGTGACCTGATTCAGTTGAAAATGATTTGATGGAGCAGTCGTGACGTCAATGTGTTTCATCATGTTTCATCATTTTGTTTATTCATCAGTAACAGCATAGCGATCATCGAAATGGCAATCATCAATGGAAAGTAGCTAAAACCAAAGACTTAAATGAAGTGATTAAATCTTATTAATGTTTTTAAAATCTTGTTGTTCTGTAAATGACAATTTTTTTTGTGTGTGTGTGTTAAAATGCCAACCTAAACCACTAGTAAAATCTTTACTTTTTGGAAGTTATTGTCACTTGTGTCAATTATCCTTTTATTGTCATAGCCCCCCACCCCCACCCCAACAAAACTGAGCTCACACTTTAACTTTACTTGCAATAACAGATGTTTTGTTCTGAATTTTAGATCTGCTCTTGTGAATGTTGTGCTTAGCTGCGCAATAAACACACACAAGTAGCTCCGCAAGTGTCCTTCCTCCTGATAACTCTACAGGCGTAATCGTAAATGATAAGACTGTCTGGGTTCAGGTGAGCTGATAGATCTCATTTAGTTAGAATTTAACCAACGAGCCACGTCACCGTTGCCATGCCTTCAGGAGTCATCTGCCATCTGTTCTCTTTTACTGTCTTGTTCTCCCTGTTCATTGCTTTTTAAAATTTTAAATGTATTTGTAAACAATAATCCTCAGGTCATTTTTTATATAATTATTATGAAAGTACCACCTCTTTCATGTCTAAACTTTTAGATGGTTCCTATAAATTTCACTTGACTGAGGTTAGCTGGCATTTGCTCATTCAAATTGTTCTCTCAAAGTAGAAGCACACAGCTGAAATCTTGTTGAGGTCCAAACTTTGAGTGGGCCATGGCAACATTTTGATCCTTTTCTTTTTCAGCCACTGCACAGAAGACTTTTCAGCCAAACCTTAGCTCTCAGACACATGGCCGCACATCTGACTCTAGGATATCTGGAGTTTTTAAAGGAGTTCAAGGTCAACTCGCTAACTGCATGCTCCCCACGTCATTTGGCTACATAACAAGCCCAAATCATCACCACTATGCCACTGTGCTTGACAGGTGGCATATTTACCATTATTTTGTCAATTATTTTCTAAATTTTACTGTAATTGATGTTTAACATTGAACACAAGATTCAGTTTAATTTGACAGACTTTTACCAGTAGACCCTGAAGTGTTAGATGCTGAAGTCTACCATTTCCCTACCATTGAGTAATGTTACAGAAGGCTTCTCTCTGCATTGATATCTGACACTATTTGGCTCTAAAAAGAAAACATCATGGGACGCTGTCATACTGAGAAGATGCAGGTATTAATACCAGCCACGAGGCTGCTTGTGTTTATCCATATAACTGCAATTAAAAGAGGAACATAAACCTTGTGATATTGGGCCTTGTTTATGAACTCTCATTTTAATGCATATTGGCATTAACTGTAAAGTCTGAGAATGACAAGCAAAATTTAAGAGGACTCCTCATTTACACAAGCTCTCCACATGGTCGCAGGTAGGAATAGATTTGGTTCGAACCCAAGAAAGATTCAGGGCCACGAACATTTTCACAAATGCTGAATCATGCATGAATTTCATTCTGCTTGCTGTTTACCCACAAATCCGTTCTGCTCACGTTTCATGAATGAGACCTAATGTGTCTACATATGCACTTGGAAGCAATCACTGTGCTTCATTGTCTTAAAGCTGCAGAGTAAGCTGATGTCTGAATAATACAAAACAAATAGTCACATGCATTCTTGTTTTTGAGTGGTTAGATTGGCATTTTATGTTTATGCACAAAATTTAAAAAAATAAAATCTGTTTTTTGGGGGGTTCTACTAGAATGGACTGAAGCCAGTCTGAAGTAACCTATAGATCCTGCCAACAATTATAAACTTGTTCAATGACTCTATATTGACTTTTGAAAACTGACTGGTAACCTTCTTTTCCAACAATACACTTACTCTTGTGGATGATTAAAATATCTCTTTATGGGACTGAACTGATAATGATTTTTTTTTATTACCTATTATGTATCAGGCATCAGCTCGGGCATCAGAATTACATGCAAGCAATTTACTGACAATCACCTTTTTTCTAAAAATTACTTTTCTGAATAAAAAGAGAACACCAGAACATTATGAAGTATACTTTTGTGAGGGCTACTGTACTAAGTTTCTTACATCTTACAGAGATTATCTTATGTGTGCATTTGAACAGTAAAACTCTTATGTCTTTGTCACACTGATTAGAAAACTGTTGCCTCCCTGTAAGATCCACTGCCTCTTATGACATACAGAGCCCTTGAGGGTACAGCTTATCTTAAAGATGTTACTCTTCCTTATCAGAGAACAAGACCTCTCAGCCGTCAATGTGCCAATTTACCTGAGCTTCCTGGAATGTCCTGGTCTAGAAAATTTATCAACCTCCAGTCCTACAGAACCACGTTGGATACAAAACAAAGACACTCGCTGTTTTCCTTTGTGACCGCAAACACCTTGTTCTCTGTTCTTAATAGTTAATTTTCTATTTGTTTTGTTGATAATGTTTTTAGACTTTGAAAGGTTTTGGACTTATGTTTTATTACTCACGAGATATGACTCTAAAAAAGTCTTCTGATGAATGAAACTGACGTATTGAAGTGGCAAGCCAATGCAGAAGATATTTTGCTATGTCGCCAGATGAGCAGACAGGATATTATTCTGGGTACCCATAAATGATATAATGGAGCCTTGATCATTAGGCCTCACACATCGTCAGGCCGTCTCCAGGGAAGCTCCTCCAGGGAGCCCTCAATCCTGCCTCCTGTTCGTCATGTTGCCAAGACGACAGACAGCGAGCCAGCAACACACAAGTCAGTCTCTCATAGCAACAGATTGGTTTGGTATCCCACTCTGACCAATCAGAATGTGCACGCTTGAGGAGAAATCCCTGTTGTTGCTCCATTCTGGTGTGTAGGAAGAAAAGGGGTGGAGTTATGTGTTGTGTGGTACACAAAGCATCCTTCAGTGCAGTTCTGACTTAATGAGAGAGCTTGTACTACAGGTCATCAATGGATTATTGTTGGAAATAAACAGAAAAACAATTTTATTAGGTGCAGGCAACAAAAGCAGCAGGATTACAAAGATACAATACATCACTTACTAAAATTTTATTTGCCTGCTGGTTTTTGATTTTCATTTTTATAAACTCAAAATTCGAAGACAGTCTTACAATGAAATATGGATATACATGTTGTCACTGGAATTTTTTCTAAGCCTCTCATGAATATTCAGAATCATTATCCCATCTCATTTCTCCCCATCTGTTTCATTTTATTGAGTCGTGAGTCCAAAAGTCAAATATTCATATTCTTGACTTTGTTATAACATGTAGAAAATCATACGGCTTAAAACACCGAAGATTGAAAATTAGTTTTATGCATATGTACAGAAACTGTTCTGTACATATGCATAATTCTGTTCTACTGATCTGTTCTGCTGTGCACCATTGCTGTTTTTGCATGTACTTTTTATCCAGAAATTGTTATATATTGAGGCATATATAACTTATTGGATTTAAACATGTTAAAACTAAGTTTGAAATTTAGCTTGTTTGGGGTTTTTCTGTCAGGAAAGTGTAACTTGTGCAGTTGTACTTCAGTACTTCTTTTGCACAACACATTTCCAAAAGAAAACAATATTTGAAATTAAAACTAGAGAAAGACAACATATCAGATTCTGAAACAGAGATGTTACATTTATTTTTTTATTATTAATTCAAGCAAATTTTAAATTGAAGCAGCCAGATTGTACTATAACAGGACCATGCTTCTGTAGTACTTCTGTAATAATCAATGTGCTTTGACTTTGTTCTGCTGAAACAAACAACTCACACATGGTCTAAATGGCAGCATTTGTTACCTTTTTTTTCAACATTAATGGTACTGTACCTTCTCCAATCATGCTGCCCATGCCACATGCAGTAATTTACACCCGAATTGTTAGACATGTTGGATTTTAAGCTGCGTACTGATGACACTGTTCCCTGTTCTCCTTCCAGAGAACACAATGTACAGGTTTCGTCTTCATCTGAGCCCATATTTCAAAAACTCAGACCTGGACCCTGGAGTTTTAATGATGGATGGTTGGATGGATGGATGAACCTCTCTCGCTATTACCATTTAACATACTTTGCTAAAATGCTGTTATCAAATAATGCATTATTTGATCATATCATTTTGGCAAAACATGTTCAAATATAAATGAAATGCAAAACATGGACTGTTGCGGGAAAAAAAAAGATTACTCAGGTGAACAACTGCAAGTGTTTCTGTATTATTTCCATCTGAAATGAGAAAAAAATCATCTTGACTCAGCAATGAATCAATCCCTGAATCCCTGATTGCTCCCGGTTGTCTGGCCAGCGCCGTTATATGGCTGCTCCGTCGACAACCGGTGTGTGTATGTGTGTGTGAATGCTTACAGTGTAAAGCGCTTTGGCACTGTAGAAAATACAGTTGTAAAGCACTATATAAGTGCAAGATATTTACCATTTGACTCAGCAATGTATCAGAACAAAAAGAGTCAAATGTGAGATATAATAATCTAATTTAAGTGAAAACGATGTCATGCATTTGCAGCCTTTCTGGTCAAGATGAAGGTTGTGCTCCTATATTAGTGTAAAATTATTATAACACACAGGCCTAATTTTGTTTGCAATCTGAACAACACTCAGTTTCAATTACTGCCATAAAAAACTTTTTTATTTATTTAAAGAAGCTAGTGTGCAAGAATTTATTAGAATAAACCATGGTATGGTATAACTATAATAATGTCTCTTTTTTATCTGATACACTACCTGTGGAGGTAATGCGCAATGTCCTGTGTGTATAGTCACTGCCTCAGGCTAGCTGTCTAGGGTCAGGGCGTGTAATATAGGGCAGGGTGATATATTTAACCCCACAGGGGCAACTCCCCTCTTTCTGGCTTCTGAAGTTCCTGAGCTGGGGGAGTTGGCCGGACAGGGGAGGTGCACATGCAGGGGCCCAGATAGGGCCGTTGTAACCTTTCCTCCAGATTCCCAAACTAAGTTGAAAGTGGGCTGCCCCAATTATATCACAAACAGGCTGCTGTACTTAAACCCAACTGCCTGCCATGCCTGTGTGCTAACTGGTTTTCCCAAAGCTCTTTCCTCATCCCCTCCACTCTTGCTGACAGCTGGCACTGATCTGCACTACCGCCTCTCGTGGCCCTCAATACTCCCGAGGTCATGCTTATATGAGTCACACCTAGGCACGGCCTTCTTTAGAGGTCGGGCGCTGCCACGGCTGGTCGAACACACCTTTTACACTCCCCTTTTCTCAAGGCAAACTGTTAACTAAAACGCAGTTTAACAATAAGGCTCAGTGTAATCAGATTTCTGAATGTAAAAGACCACAAACAAAATCTGAAACAATATTATCTGTACTAGCAAATATAATTATGGGCCTGTTGATATTTTCAGCATTTTCAGGTTTCTGGATACACTGAATAAACTGCATGTAAAAGCATTAATCTAATTCTCTGGCTTAAAGTTTGCTGGAAGTCATGACGTATTTCTTTCTTTGTCTGAATGCAGTTGGTGACATAACAGTATACAGTATGTAGGTCAAGACCAAACTGAATCCTCTGTAATGTGTGCTCATTAATCGGACAAAAGGCCACAGGTAAAAGATTCCAATGTTTTAATTAAAGAGCTGAGAATATATTTAGCATCAATTATAAATACAAAACACAACATTCTTTCAAACACGTATAAGACTCTTGAATGTGCTGTCCATGTAAAAGCTTGAATTCATTTTACCTTAATGATGAATTTGTTCACATATTTAGGACATGAGAAATCAAATTTGTAGTATGATAACAGATTTAATTAATATTGGTGTGACCAAGATACAGTTATTGGGTGTGACTGATAACTTCACACGAGTGTCCTGGTTTAAACTTAAAATGTAGCTCTTTGGACAGAAAGTATAGTATCACAAGGCTTCACGAGTGCTGCTTTGTGAAGCACTTACACTTACACTTTGTGATCTATAGCCTATCTGTGAAAAGTGTTTTGTAAATAAAATGTACTTGCTTACTTACAAAACAGGGTAAAAAAAAAAAAAAAAAAAGCTTGTGTCTAACATATATTGAAACATTTATTTCAAAATCATTAATAGTTATAATGAGATCAAAGCTTGATTCAAGTATTCTATTTATTTTATCATGTGAATGACTTTGTTGTAATGAAACGTAAACGGGAATTTATTATTATCATTATTATTTTTTTTTTCTTTTGTGAGAAAACTACATAAACATCTTCCTAATGGGAAAAAACGCGCCTTGTTTGACACTAGAAATACATTCATGTGGATGTGGGAAATGTTAGATAAATGACTTGTGAATTTATTTATTAATTTATTTTAAATCGTTATAAAGTTTTACAATGCATTTTGAATTAGGCTTCATTTTCCTTCTAACGTGGGGTATAAGACAAGCCAAACGGTTTTTTTTTATTTCCGCTATTTGATTTTTATATCGCTTAAAAGTTATAGTATTGAATAACAAACTTATATATAAACTACGTGACTCCGATAACGTAGCGTGTTCCTTTCCGTCGTCAGTTTGTTCACACAGTCTTTGAACGCAGCATAGACTCGGTCGACCTTTCGCCCAGTTTGGCGGTTGGCGGTTCATCGGGTTTACCCTGACACTGCTGACTCCCGAGGGCCCGCCCATCAAGCCACGGACCCCGTTTCCTCCAACCGTCCGGCGAGCACGCGCTGTTCACGCGCTCCCTTGCTCCCCGATTGGCTGTAGTTCCGCACACACTCGTTTCTGATTGGTCGGGTGTTGCCAACCGCCACTGCGTGTTATGAGTTTTGTTTTTCTTTTTTTTTTTCTTTCTCCTCCCCATGTTTTACACACACAGCTGAGAGAAAAAGGGAGCCAGTCAGAGAAAGAAACCACCTCAGCCCTGTCCTAGAGCAGAGCAGCGGCTCTTTGTTTTACACTGGCTTTGAAAACAAAAAAAACGTGATATTTAATTTTTTTTCACCAATGCCATCGCGAAATTTTGAAGAGATGGAACCACACGAGGTAAGATAATTAAAAAAAAAAATACTTTTTTTTCTTTCAGTCTTTTAGCGTTCAGTTGTTTACAGCCTGGTGTGACGTTTGTCAAAAGCGAAATCCAACTCCTTTGTTCAGAGTTTTATTTTTATTTTCTGTCCCTAGAACCTCTGACTTGTCCCAAGTTTGCCACTAATATATTTCATAATTTTATATTGTACTTATTTTTTGTGTAGTTTTTTGTGCATGAGTGAGAATGTATAACAGTCCACACAAAGAAATCAAAAACGTCAGTGACGTCAGTTTAATCGGTCTAGTTGCATTTTTGTGGAGAAACAGTAATGTACTTTTATTGTAATAAAACACTGTTACCAAAACTACTTCCTGATGCGAACCCGCTTTGTGGGTATTTCACATGGCTCATCTCGCAGCACGTCACTGTTTGGTCTATATTTGGGAAGGGGAGGTGTCCTGAGTCTGGGCCACAGGCAGTGCATGCTGGGGTGGGGTGTAGTCACTAACACCCCCTCTCTCTCGCTGGCAGCATCATGCAGTTTAGTCCCGGAACTTTGGCCACGGGAACAATGACTGAGCAGATATAACTGGAAGTAGATTTTTTTTTAACTGCTTATGTGAAAACAATAGAAAGTTCCCTTCAGCCAGCCATATATGAGAATGAATTGATTTGCAATAGAGTTTAAATTAGTTAAAAACTGATAATTCAGGGATGTGCTGAAATTTTCTCTCTCTCTTTGTTCACTTTAGAATGAACACATGGATCAGTGGGGATCTTGTGTGAAAAGAAGAAGGCATGACATTCAACAGTCTGTCTCTAGCATAACCAGCAGCTGTCCCTCTGGCCTGGAATACACTGATCTGGAGGCAGCTGAAGCTCTGGTGTGTATGAGCTCTTGGGGCCAGGCTCTCTTCCTCAGCGCCAACAGGCCAATCCCTTGCAAGCCGAGGCCCCTCACCCCGGCTTCAGACACCTGCGACTCGATCCTCCTACCGGAGCTCTCAGAGCCCCCAAAGGACTTTGTGTCCCTCTCCTCTTTGGTAAGACACAATCAAGATGTAATGCTTAATTAGTAAATGTATTTTGAGTCAAGGTTTCCATGAAACACTTGGCATTGATTTATGACATGAGATTGAGACACAAGAGTGAAGATGTGGTGAGGAAGCCTTGTTATTGCGAGGTGGTTGACCTTCAGAGAGAGTACTTTCCTGGTACTTTAGAGTAATAAAAATATGTGTTTATAGCTCAGATTGATCATTTTTATGTGTACCTAATTGCCAACTGGGTCATTTAATTGCATTAGCACTGGGATACATGTTAATTTTTTTCAACTTTTTCTTTGCAGTGCATGACCCCACCTCACAGCCCAAACTTTGTCGAGACCTCGTCAGGCACTACAATCCAGTCAAGCTCCAGCCCGGCTGTGTCCACACTGCACTGTGGATCTGGACTCAATCAAAGTGTCCTGGCACCCGCTGCTGAAAAGACCCCCTCCCGCTACTCTTCACCACAGTCCTGCAGAGCCATGGCAACCAGCGTCATCCGCCACACCGCAGACAGAACCCTATGCCAAAGACACATTCCAGTGGCCCCCAGTCCAGAGAAAACTATAGACACAGTGACGGATGCAGTGGTATGTCACCAGCAGAAGAAGGAATGCATCAAAAACATTGAGCAGATGACCACACCTCCATCTCCTCTGGCTTCTCTGACGTCTTTAGAAACAGGGAAACCTGGCAGTCCTTCAGAATCTTGCTTGGACAGTTTCTCTACCCCCAGTCCTGTCGTAACCCAACCACAAAATAGCCAAACCACTCCCAGTGTTCCCACAACCCTGTCCCCTCCTCCAGTCACAAGCCCTCAAATCATTTGCCAGATGTTCCCGGTCAGCAGCCAGCCAGGTATAATCTCAGCCTTCCTCCCCAGTGCAGTTCAGGCCACCAGCACTGGAATTCAGACTGCTACCACACCCATCCTCCCCCAGCCTGCCTCCACTAACACCCCCACTGTACAGCAGCCCCTGATTGTTGGCTCAGCAGTTCCCCAGGGCACGGTGATGCTGGTCCTCCCTCAGTCTTCGGTCTCTCAAGCCTCTCACTGCCCTCAGACTGTCATGACCCTGGGCAACACGAAGCTGCTACCTCTGGCCCCTGCACCTGTGTACATGCCTGCGGGGCCCAACGGCAGCACAACAGCCGCAAAGATGGACTTTTCTCGCAGGAGAAACTACGTCTGCAACTTCCCCGGCTGCAGAAAAACGTACTTTAAGAGCTCCCACCTCAAGGCTCACCTACGAACACACACAGGTGAGGGTTTCCTGAATTCAGGAGTCACTAGTTGATATTTATTAAGATGTAGAATAAATCTGAGTGTTGCACCCTGTTGATCAAACACTTTTTCTTCATCTTTGTCTTGATGACAAGGCAGTGAGCTCATTGTTTGTTGTCATAAGTGACATGTTAAGTTTTAATGACTTCAGTGTGACTCATTTGTTTTCCCCACTTCCTTTCTCTCTTTCTCTCCAAACAGGTGAGAAACCCTTCAGCTGCAGCTGGGACGGTTGTGATAAGAGGTTTGCCCGCTCTGACGAGCTCTCCCGTCACCGACGCACACACACCGGAGAGAAAAAATTTGTCTGCCCCGTGTGTGAACGACGATTCATGCGCAGCGATCATCTTACCAAACACGCCCGCCGCCACATGACCACAAAGAAGATACCCTCCTGGCAGGCCGATGTTCGCAATCTGAGCAAAATGGCTGCTGGCAAAACCCCTCCCTCTAAACCTGGCATCGCCACCCTAAGCATGCTGGTACCTGCTGGCTCAAAGTAGGCAATGAACAACTGCCATCTTACCCACTCCCAAGATACCAGAGGGATGAAGGGAACAGCCAAGCACACACGGCTGCTCCTCTTTTTATTCATGGGAATAAAGGACTAAACATGCACTGGACTCTTCTTGCTCTACTGCTCATTTGTACACGTATTTTCTCTTCAGAAAAAAAAATCTTAATTTACTTTGATATTATTTATAAAATGTATGCACTCTTGCCAAAACCTTTGTATGAAGTTTGTCTTAGACATTTCACTTTCTCGCAACACCTTTTCTTTGTGTTGATACTGATGTCTTTGTGAATGTATCGTTTGTTCTAGTATGAAATGCATTCATTTGTCATTTTTGGAAAAAAGTTGACACAAAAACAACAATGTATATATTATTCATCAGTACTATGATTATATCGTGATTATATCTCCCTGTCTAACTTTTCATATTATTTAATATCATATTTGTAATAATAAAAAAAAAGCCCAAAACGGTTAAATGACTAGTTCTTTGTGCATTTTGTGACATGGTCAGCATGTAATCCAAGAGAAATAATGACTGGAATCAAGACATGGTCAGCAATGTTTCCCGGTCTGAAAAAGAATGCAGTGAGTAGTGTCTGCCCACATCCTGTGTGCGTCAGTGACTCCCCCTCCACCACCACCTTCTTTGGTCAGCTGAAACTCAGTCGTGTTCTTCAAAATGTGCTTACGAGCATGTGGGTAGCTTCCTGTTGGATGAATGATTTTTTTTTTTTTCTTTCTGCGTTATAGAAGCTCTTTTGGCAGATCATCCTGGAACATTGTGTCCTCATCATTATTTTCAAGCCGGAACACTTGATGAGTCAGAAGACACAGACAAGCTGCTTGTCATTAATTTATATTTGAAACTTGCAGATCTGTCACTTGAAAAGAATACCTTGAACGGGTTGTGATTCTTACGTAATAGCCCACTGAGTATTATTTATCAAAAAAAAAAAAAAACAGAGGATGTTTTAGCAAGCATGTCATGTTCTTGGGACTTGTGGTTAAGAAAGATACTAATTTCATTTGGCACGAGCAATGACATGGAACAAATGAGGAAGTTGTTAGCAGAAACTGGGAGGATATAAGTGTGGAGTTTTATAATACATGAAAGAGCTTTGACAGACTCACCATGATGCCTCAGCATGAGGCATCATGGTGAGTCCAACCAGTATGAGTCTGCTCTTTGGCTCTATTGTAATTCTTGCTCTGGTAAAATATTAAATGTTTTCCCTCTTTCTACTCAGCCAAGAAATATTTCAAATTCCCATTTAATCTCTTTATGCATGACATATAAATATATATTTATTTATATTCCTCATTTTGTGCAATAATTTATATATTTTCTTTCTTTTATAACCTATATACTTGTAGATTCTTGTACATAAATGTTGAATGACATTTTGTGTGCCTTTTTTTTTTTTTTGCATATATTTTTTAAATCCTACTTTTTTGTCTTTGCTGCTGGAACATGGAAATTTCCCACAAGTGGGATTAATACAAAATCTTATTTTATCTTATCTTAATCCTCTATTTCTTTCTCTCTCACACAGAAACACACATACACACACTAATTGGCAGCCGTCCCACACCCAGTAACAGCACACCTCTTCCAATCACGCAGAGAGAAATATGAACTGCTGGTGGGTGCGACCAATCACCGTCCTTCCCTGCACACCCGCCCATTTTGCCTTACTGACCGACATACTCTGGCCGCGTGCCACCTGAGTTGCGGTCTACAGCGACACCTGCTGGACCAAACCTGTCATTGCTTTCGGAAATGGTGAAACTTAAATTTAACACTTTTATCTATCGTCTTTTTTTTTTTTTTTTAGAGATTTTTATACTATGACTAAGGCTAAGGCCAAATTGAACTACAAAAAAATAACTACGTACGTACTGGTCAAAAAGCGAATATACTGTATATAATACGAGGTGTGCTTTTTTTATTTGATAGTTTTTTGTTTTGTTTTTTTAAAATAATTTTTTACTTTTTTTATTTCCAGTGAATTGATTTAAATTAATCTTTTAAAACCATTTTGAAAAGTTGGTTACGTCCTTGTTACGCCAATGATCCCGTTGCTATGGTTACATCAACAAAACTGCACTGCTTTGCTTCCATTACAAATTAGCAGTGGTCTTACCCCACAAGACGAGGTAAAACGTTTATTACTCTATCTAAAACCGAGTTATTGTCACCTTTTCATAGAAGGTAAAAGCTTTTGTGCTTAAAATTGTAATTTTCTTTACGCTGTTGGTCACGAAAGTTTCACTAAAATGGAGGTCCGGGATAAACTGAAAGAGCTAAACTTGACGCAGGATGAAGTAGAAAGATTTATTAAAGCTTTTAAAGATGAGAAATTCATAGAAATGCTGCGCGATTACGCCACAGAAATCTCAGACCCCGAGAACAAGAAAATATACGAAGAGGAGATTAAACTCTTGGAGCAGGAGAGGGGATTCAGCGTCCACTTCATCCACCCGACGCCGTTCAGGGTCATCAAAACGAGCGTGGATGGCAAGCAGAAATGCTTCATCAACATCTGTGGCAATGACCACGCTGGGAAACCAGCATCCAAGGTTGCTGTGTCGGAGGACGGCCGCAGAGGACAGAGTTGGTCCCTGCCTCACATCCTGCACCCTGGCAGGCAAGACACAGACCCTAAAGGTATCAAATTCATGATTTATGACGTGATTTTCCACCCTGACACCCTCCACATAGCAAGCAAAAACAAGAGATTTATGGATATGGTGGTTGACACAGCCATTCAGGGAATCCAGGGAAGTTTTAAAGTGATGCTGGACAAAAATAACGTGAGAGAGATGAGAACTAAATACAAAGGTACCCCGCAGCCTTGTGTGATCCGCAAACCCATACCTGAATACAAAGCCAATGAGCCAGCTGATCAGCCTGACCTCCTTACACGCCTCTACCCAGATGACAGCCAGCCACAGAAAATGCCTAAAGAGGCTCCTTCATCAAAAAACAGCAGTGATGTTAAACCATCAACTTTCCAAATCCAGCCTGAGAAAACTGAAGAGCCAACAAAGCCAAAATACATGGTGAAATACAGATCTTTTATTGATTTACAAGACTTTCGGTGCTCTAGAGACTCTGTCCAAAGCCCCAGACCTAAAGAGATTATTATTACCATTGATCTGCCTCTGCTTAGGTCAGTCAGGGACACCAGCCTTGAAGTATATGAGAAAAGTCTGCTGCTGGAGTCCCAGAGTCCAGCCTACAGACTGGCCCTGCCCTTATCCTTCCCTGTGGATGAAGACAAAGGAGAGGCCAAGTTCAACAAACAGAAAGGACAGCTCACCGTCACCCTGCCTGTTCGTCCTCCTGATGTGGCTTGCAATGTTTTTGTCGGGCCCGCTACACCTGAAAGTGATCCTAAGAGTGAGAGGGAGGAGGAAATGAATGGGGTTAAAGAGAAGGGGGGGTATAAAGAGCAAGAAGGAATGAGAAGAGAGAAGATGGAGCAAACAGCTGCTGAGAAGAGGGGGGCAGAGAAAAGCTGCATGGAAAAGTGTAAGACAAGGGCAGAGAATGGTGAGGAGGAAAAGGAAAATGAGGAGAAAGAAGAGCAAGGACAGAAAGTTGAAGAAAAAGAGAAGACTGGTGAAGAGGGGGAGAAATGTGAGCAGCTGGAAAAGAAAGACCAAGAAAGCAAAGAGAAGGAACGTGGACTAAAGGCTAAAAAAAGTAGCATGATTCCTGAAAGTGAAGAAAATGAGAAGACAGAGAAATTAGAGGAGCAGGTGAATGAGGATGTTGGACAGTTGACAAAGCAGCACAAGCAAGACAAAGACACTGAGATGAGTTACAATAACAAATCAGAGGAATGTGACAGGTCAGCAGAGTCAGTGGATTCTTGCATAGCAGGTGATTCCCCAGTCCTGAAAATAGGAATCTCTGATGAAGTAGAAAAGCCTGTCGCTGCAAGTTACATATTTGATGCTTCATTTAAAACTGAAAATCAACACATTTCAATCTACAATGAATATTCCAATATTTTAAGAGAGAATAGAGAAAACCACTCCTCTAGGTCTGAATCAGCATCCGAATTGAAGTCTTCAGAAATCCAAAAGGAGACTGAAATGGCAAAACACGTACAAGGAAACGCACAGGTGAGACAAGATGTTGTGGCAATCATATTGATAGAAAGGTGAGAAAATAGACCCCAACTCATCAAATTTGTTTTCTTTTTTAAATTTCTTGTCTAATAGGGGGGGAGAAATGCTGCACTTGAGAATCACACATCCAGAGAGACACTGCAGACTGATTCAGAAGCAAAGACAACCAGATTACAGCACAAAGACAAGGACGTCTGCACTTCAGAAGAAGGCTCTAAGTCCAGTAAGATGTCTGCAACATATGTAGCAAAGAGCGTAAGTGGAGGAGATCCAGCCAGAAAGCTTGCAGTTTGTTCTGCAGAACCCACTATGGTCTCTGTTACACAGTTGGAAAAGGAGGATGAAGATGACCTGCAAACAGAGCAAATCTTCCAAACTCACAAGCATGACAACAAAACGCCGCTTGCGTTACTGAGGGAGGTCGACACAGATGGAAATGAGACAGCAATCAGTGATCACTCCACATCTGCTGGGTTCATCTTCCAGAACAAACTGATGTATGAGCTGGACTGATTATAGTCAGAAATGTTTTTAATTGATTAGTAAGCAGTCTTGAATAAACCTTTTCATTCACTTTGTTAAATGCATGACAAAAATGTAAATAAATACGTAGCAGAATCAACTACTTAAGGCATAACAACAAATACTTTTATTTATTTCTTCATGCATTTATAAAAATCTTGGGTCATTTGCACAGTACAACAGTGGCTATTGCTCATGGACCCTTAGGCACTGTTTTCAGGAAATTCGTCTTTATTCCCCTGACGTTTAGTAGGTCATTAGGAAAACCTGCAATGTGCTCTGAAAGGTAAGAAGAATAATAAAAGACAAGATATTTATGAGATTTTCCAGCAGCACAGAATCTTGCCATTACAAATAGTCAGTGCCACTCCAGAACAAATGGAGGAGATGTTGTCCCTGACAGGGAAAAACAATTTAAAGTTTGTAAAACAAGCATTTTCAAGCATTTTTAAAAACAAAGCATAACATAGTCCATACTGTCTTTTCATTTAAAGGCATCATTACAAAACCATCCAACTAGGCAACTAACTACTGGAACTTCCTCTTGTCATCATCTGACCACATACCCTCTCACAGCATGTCGCAACATGAACTATTGAAGCATCCACAGCAATATCCTGCTTTTACTGCGTACTAATGTCAAACACGTCTGGTACTTCTCATCTGATCCCTCTCTGCAGGGAGCTGTCCAAAAATTCAGAGTAGCAGGAAAGGGAGCAAAAGTGTTGTTGTACAGGTGCGTCGGTGCCTCCCATGTCATCCACCAGAACCACTGTGTGAGAGACTTGGTGCAGGTTCATGCTCACGGCGGTCTTGATGTAAAAGTTGATGCAGGCGCGACCACAGTCACAAGTCTTGACTAAATCAAGATCCCGACACAAGTGGGCTGGGATCAGGTGAGGTCCATAAGAAATCCTGGGAGGTGAATCAAAGAAAAACAGTTTTAGTGTTAAAGCTGTAAAAACTTGGGAATAACAGAGAAGGTTAAAATTTGACATTAAATCTCACCTAAGATTAGCTACAGCTCTGGAGGCTATTTCTTGTAGTGGAAGGGGGAATGAAAGTTGCATTGTGTGGTCCAGAGGGTTGGGCTGGATAAACGGATTTCCAAACAAGTCCAGGTTCTCCAGACTCAGCTTGCGAAAGTCACTGGGAAGAGCAGCCAGTTGGTTATGTGCAGCAGACAGGTACCTCAACTTGGAGAGCCGGCCAATGTGGAATGGCAAACACACAAGCTCATTGTCGTCTAGTTTCAGGTTCACCAGTTCTCTGAGCTGGCAGAACTGAGAGGGTAGGGACCGCAGCCGATTCTGGCTGACGTCCAGGATTTGGAGGGTCCGCTGCAGAGTGGACAGGCAGAGGGCCTCGCTGAAGGCCTCCAGGTGGTTGTTGTGAAGAATGAGTTCAGAGAGGCAGCTGAGGTCACCGATAGTGGCGGGAAGTTTTTTGATATGGTTGTTGCTGAGGTCTAGTTTACGTAAAGCTGAAAAGAGGAAAACCAAGGGAAAACTTGGTTACACAAAGAAGAACTCCATTTAGTTTTCTGGACTTCTTGGTAAACTGCCTTTTAAACAGAATCTACTATACAGTGCTTGTCAGATGCATGGAATAATAATCAACAAAGGTAAAGATATGCACATGCACAAAAAAAGTTTAATTGTTGGCCTTTTTTTTGGGGGGGGTTACACTTGTTTGCTTCCTTATGATCATATTCTGTTGGACAAAATGTAATTTTTAGCACATCATCATCAACCCACTCAACTAAATGTACCTTTGAGCGACAGCATCCGCATGTCCACCCGTGACAGTTTGCAGTAGGAGACCTGTAGCTGCTCCAGAGAGTAGGGGAAGTTAGAGGTGAGAGGATAGTCTTTCTTTGACATGATTGTGAGCTTCTTCTTTGGTTGCTCTACATCTCTGGGACGAACAGGAGTAAGAGTGGACAGAGGAAGGCTGCTCGCATCACTTCCTCGATCTGCCAGACGAGCTGCTGAGAGGAAATTCTTCAAACTATTTGCATCTGCCTACAAAAAAAAAAAAGTGTGTCAGTAGTTTGACCAGGTAATACGTACGTAGCGCACTGGCAGATCATCTACCAAGCTGGTTGGTTGCCTCTGACCGGCTTCCTTGAAATATCTAACCTGAATTCACTGGCCTAGAATATCTCGACATAGTTCTTTTCAGAGAACAGGATGGTCTCTGGGCTGTTGGGAATACAAATGTCAGTAGCATAGAAAGAGCAGAGTGTGAGGATGTTGAACGCCTTCAGAAAGCCAAGCTATTTAGTAAAATAGACCCGCAGATTGGTGTTAGCTTCATCAATGATGAGACCATAATTTCTGGTGGTATTTTATGTTCTTTTAAATATTTCTCAGAATGTGGAAACTGTTGTTTTCCTTGATTAATTGTTAATTGCACTGACTGTTTATTTTGTTTGTTTGTTTTTATCATAACAGCTTTTCAACAAATGGAAACAGGTTATTATAGTTTGTTATGGTGTCTGTCCTGGAATTAAATGCATTAAAAGAAAAACAAAACCCATGTGTGTGAACAGTTGACTGTTAACTGAGCAAGTGAAGAGCTTTGTTTCTGAAAGAAAACTTGAAACTCTTGTGCCAAGAAAAAAGAAAAACAACCCTGACTTATTCTTCAGACTGTAATTACACTATGCAAAATGTCATACCTTGCTCAAACAAATGTCAACAGCTGGCTCTTTTAACCGCACAGTGGCCTTGCCTTCTTCCACAAACCAAGTGAAGAACTTCTCTATGTTGTCTTTCAGCTGAAACAGAAATTGGCAAACATAAGAAGTGGAAAAATACATTTCATGAGCTTAAGATGGGATGGTGTGCGTCATGCACAAGTCCAGACAGGAATAGTGATTTCACTATTCAACATGCACATTTAGAGATCTTTGGCCCTTTAAATCGGATTTCTTAAGTCCCTGAAGGAAGCATTTGAGACCACAACTCTATAAAAAAAAAAAAGGTAATTAATAAGACAATTAATAATTTAAAAGGTAAATTTAAGGGACCGGAATTGACTGGGATGAAACTGTGAGCTGACTCATTGTTGCATTTATGTATAGGAATAATTAATTCCAATCAATTCTATGAATAGCTTATTATTTCAGCTACAAAGGCTAATTCGACCTCTATACAACAATCTTCTATTGATTTAAAACCAATAAAATTAGCTTTAGAAATCTTCTCAGCGGAGGTTGGATATCAACATATAGAGGCCACGCGCCGCGAGTAAATAATAAAATGATCTGTACTTGTTGTACAGTAGCAGAAATAAACATCAGCAGCAGTAATAACAGCGTACAGACCTTATACTTAGATCCTGCCCTGTCTTTGGATGTACAGATCATCATGTATATGTTGCTGCGTTGACTCGTTTTGTCCAAGTGTTTCCCGATGGAGAGCACCGCTCTCGTCCCTTTCCCCCGACTTTTCATCCCAAAAGTGGGGAGCATCCGATTCACCACCTCGACATCACACTGCAGTTTCATCGCAACTAGCTACAGAAGTCCGGCTTGATGCCGCGACACAGCGAATAAATGGTTTATAAATGCATACCAATAGAAAACTTCCGTGATAGGGCAAAAGAAAAAAAAAAAGTTAGACTAGCAAGGCGGCTCTGAAGGCGCTGTCACAACACACATCTGTGTGTCGGATGTCAACAACCGTCGAGTCTTCTTCACAGAGCTGCAGAAGCATCTGAGCGGGTGCTAGAAGAAACTACACATCCTCCACATTTGGAAAACGTTGGAGCCTGGCGGCCAGACGCGGTTTTGCTGACTCTATAATCTATACTTAACTGGACGGGGAAGTCGCTGAATGTTCTCGGCTGTCTGCTGGTTGGTTAGCTACAGTTAGCACAATCTGGCGCGGGTGGGAAGTGACGTAGGAGGCGCGTGCACGTTGGCGCGGTCGCCCGTTTGGACAGAACAGAAGAACTGACTGTTGTTTGGTGTCAGGTGAAAAACAGCGTAATAAATGAATAAACGCCACGCAGCTAATGAATGGCATCACTATGGTCAACACAAGTTCATGCTAAAATGTTTTAAACTCTTTCCTTAATGCTGTCTCTCCAACTTCTGTTGCATCTGTTCAGGTGCGTTCCTAGCTTTTTGGGGGCCCTGCAACATGTTTGTTTGGGGGTCCCCATAGAGAATGAGTAGTTTAAATAATTGGTGGTGGTGAATTTGGAGGTGGTAGCCACCTAATATCTGCTTTGCTTACAGGTCATCTTTCCTCATTCAGCGCTACCATTACAGCTGAATGGTGAAATGCAGACAAAAAAAAAAAAGAAATGCTACTAACACCTTTAGGTCCTCCAATATTTGTTAGATAATATTTGAAGTTGTTTTTCTTGGGTTTTGCTGACATCTTTTCTTTTTTTGGTGGTTGACAAAGAGCAAAATCGATACTACCACTACCATGTGGTTTGAAAGATAGTTTTCATGTAACCATGTTCTTTCACTGACCACTAGGCGCTGACTCCAGAACAGGGCAAATCCCCAATGTCTTTGCAACAGAATTTAACCTATTTACAGCTTGGTACAACAATCGATTTTGGTCTCTAGATGTTATTTTCACAAAAGCTGTACGGGAGGGAATTTTTTGAACCACATCAGATGAATATTTATAAAGCTGACCAATCAGATGCCTGGATGAATTTGCCTTGCTTGAATAAGAGCTAGCCATTGCCCTGGCCGTGGGCTTTGACAGCTTTGTCCCAGCTTTTGTCCCCAGCCACCCTTGAGATGAAACT
>JBAMYA010000015.1:8295530-8321821 GCA_037176975.1 Arrhamphus sclerolepis | reverse complement strand
ACACTTTCAACAAGTTCACCTCCAAAACCTGTGAATGAACGGATGGACATAATAATGAAAGGAAAGAAAAAAACAAAAAAAACTGCCTGTCGGAGTGAGTTTTCTCAAAGGCAACTCAGTTGCAGCAACTCTCGCTTTTCATATTCTCTTATTTCAAGTTGCTTTGATTTGCAACTTATTCTTTGCAAACTACCCACATCCCGGCACACAAACGTCTCGACCTTCTAATAAGGCAGATGACAGGATAAGACTCAGCACACAGGTAATTAATGGCTGCTGCAGCTCCACTCAGTGACAGCATTGAACCTAAAACAGATCAAGAGGAAGAACTAGAACGTTGCTTTTGAACATGATCCATCCACGCTTAACTGATACAGTCTGTGAGGGAAAGCATGTGCAGATGATGCATGTCAACGACTTCACCCGAGAAAGTGGTTCTCTCCCAGCTGTGATGAGTTGGAGGTTATTTTAACATGCAGCAACCCCATTTCGGCATCAGACTGGCGCTGAAATGGGGACAGGGAAGCGTTCCCTTGGGTGCATCTTCCAGCATATTTATGGGTTAGTTTAGCACCATCAGAAAATCCTCCACACAGGAGAGCTACTACAGATCTAGAAAAATGCCCCTAAAAGCAGACATCAGAAAATCGCTCATGCACAGATGTGGAATGTAAGCATGTTGTTCACATTTAGAGCCGTTAGTACATTAAATTACACTGTTTTAATCGTCTTGAGATTCAAGGAGTCTATTCACTGCAGCAGAGCAGAAAACAGACCAACACTGTACATGTGACGTTCATTATGTCTTATGATGCAACATGGATAAAGACAAGGAAAAGTGCATTTATTTCCATAAAGCATCCACTACAATCATAGCTTTTCATTTTAGAATCTTGGTTAGGAACGTTAACAGTAGGCATCAAAACCACGCACAATCTCATGAGTCCTCTGTGACAACCCAGACTGCTCTGCAGTGGCCGCACACAACGTTGTAGTCAAGGTGATGATACAGCAGCGACAAGAGGCCAGTGAAGACGATGATGGAGATGGCAAGAACTGCGAAGGCAAAGGAAGTTGTAACCGCTGGCACGTAGAAGGGTGAAAGGAAGACGCCGCGCCCTGTGACATGTCCTCAGACCCACCCCCCATCCCCTCCCACCCCGGTGGGGCCTTCAGTCGGCGATGAAGTGTACGAAGGTAACAGGGAAGGCACCTCTTCTCAATGGATCACCTTCAATGTGGCCCAGCTGTGAAGAAGAAAGACGGAGGAGAGGTTAGGGGGGGGGCCGACACCAGCAAGAGCAGTTGTTGTTGAAGAAGCACTAAACAGTTCCACTGCTTTTATCAAATTCTGCTAAGGCACATGCACAACACTAGCACGCAACTAGAACACGACCGTAGGAATGGGTGTTAAAAAGAAATCTAATAAATGACCATTTTTACTCAGCCGATCCAATGTTGATTCTTCAAATCCCAAATTAAATGTTTGCATTTTAGCCTTGTTTAGGGTTTTGTTTACGGACATCTTTGTACAAGCACAGTGGTTCATGTTTTATCAATGAACAGAAATATGGCCTGATTTCCAAAAAGGATAAAGATTCTCTCGTTCTTCCAGCAAAAGTTTTCTCGTTCTGAGATCCTCGGGCACTACTCTTCAGGGGTCCGTCCACACATCTTTAAAAGGTTTTACAGTTTTTTTTATTTATTTTTGAACGCAGCAGTCTGAGGAGTGTGCAACCTCTGTCCCAAAAGCCCAAATCTTCACTGAAATGTTGGAAATTCTGTTTAAATTTTTCCCTTTATGCCTTTTGGAGATCAGCTCTCTTAAGCACTCATGATACACTGTAGATGATGCAATTCATGATGCAGGAAAAAAGCGAGTCTTCTTTATATAATCAGAAATTAAAATTGGGATTTTCTGAAACAAAATTGAACCAAACTTTGAGATCAAAACAACATCCAGACTTACTTACAATAATACTTATATCTAACGCTGGGAAGCTACATAAAACATCTCAAAGACATATTCAGAATTACTTTATTCTGTCTCTCTCTCTTTTTTTTTTAATTACCTTGAACGACAAAGATGACGGAACTTATTAAGTCATTTTAAACGTAGTCTAGACCTGAAAATAAAAAGCTGGGACATGTTTCTGCTCCGACAATTCTTTTTACACAGCGTTATAAACAAACATGGCAAAAACCACTAAAAAAACAAAATACATGATAATCATACACACACCACTGCGTCCACAAACAGCTAACAGATCTGCTTTAAGTTGCTTCCCCCTTTTTCTCATTTAAAGACCTGTTTTCTCGCCTTTGTTTACTCTCATCACTGCAGGGATTTCAATATTTCAGAAACAAAAATAGCCATGGTATTACTTCTAGAGTGACTTTGGGTTCCTTGAAAGGCGCTATATAAGTACAAGTTATTATTATTATTAGATGGAGAGCAGAGAGCGAGGACTTTGGGTACCCTAGGCGACTGTGGGTCCATGCAAAGGACAGAGGGAGGCTGACTAAATACGGTCATAGCTGTTGGGATGGCTCAGAGGAAAACAAGCTGCAGCTGGTGGACGTTCACACAAGGGGTCCCACAGAGGAAGCAACAGCCGTCGGAAAAAGAGGAGGAGAAGGAGGAGGCGGAGGGGATGTTGGCCGGAATGAGGTCATAACTTTTTGCTTTGAGCCACCATGGTTACTGAGCGTACTGACAACTACACAAGGGAAAGTGCACCACAGTGAGTTACAGTTGTGCTCAAAGTTAATAGTAAACAGCCAGTAAAGCTCAAAATCCTGATACTTTTAAACCAAAGACGGAAATGCGCAGGGAACACCGCACGTTCTATTAAATCAAATGTCATGTCGCTCCAAACTCAAACATTTACTGTATAAACCCGAGGAATACTTGAAGATTTATCTTATGAATCACTGAATGAATATTTTGTTTTATAACCACTGTTTCTGAGAACTGCTTCATTTCTGTGTTGCGTGGAGTCGATCAACTTCTGGCGCCTGTGAACAGGTGTTCAGGACAAGTGGACGATATTCCACAATTCATCTGTATTTCTTGGTCTTGCATCAGAT
This sequence comes from Arrhamphus sclerolepis, assembly GCA_037176975.1. NCBI lineage: Eukaryota > Metazoa > Chordata > Actinopteri > Beloniformes > Hemiramphidae > Arrhamphus > Arrhamphus sclerolepis. The sequence goes on along the minus strand of JBAMYA010000015.1, from coordinate 8,318,731 downwards.
GCATCATTTTGGGTTTTGGGGATTGGGCTGGACACTCCATAACACTAATCTTGCTGGTCTGGAACCAAGATGCTGCTGCTTACTGGTTCGTTTGGGGGTCATTGTCTAACTGAAACACCTGTTTTCCTCTTTGGCATAAGGTAACATGACATCTTCAAGTATTCTGATGTATTAAAACGGATCCTTGATCCCTGGTATCAGATAAATGGGTACAACACCATGGTATGAGAAACATCCCCATATCTTGATACTTGCTCCACCATGCTTCACTGTTATTAGTATACGGTGCCTTGAATTTTGTGTTTTTGTCATCTGACAAACTGTGTGCGGCTCTTACACCCAAAGAGAACAATTTTGCTTTCATCAGTCCATAAAATGTTGCTTCATTTCTCTTTAGGCCCGTCAGTGTGTTCTTTGGCAAATTGTAATTTTTTTTTCAGCACGTCCATTTTATTTAAAGTTTTTCCAATAATGGGACTTTGTGGGGGCTTCTTGCTGATAGAAGACATCTATGTGAAGCCTACCTAAGTGTTTCAGTACTCACAGGTAACCGTACATCTTCTCTGATCACCCTGGAGCTGATCATTGACTAAGTCTTTGTCATTTTGGTTCTTCCATCCATTTAAACAGCAGTTTTCAATTTTCTTCAACATCTTTCTGGTTGTAGTTGCCATTTAAAAGCATCTGAGATGATTTAAGATGAGTAGCCTCATTTTCTACATTTCTTTATATGCTTTCCCTTCGCCACTTGTTGTTCCAAACAACATCTGGAACAAATTATTTTACTCAGATTTTGAGCAAAAAAACCAGCACTTAAAACATTTGCTGCCTTTGTCCTTAAATAAAGGTCCCTTTAAATTTAAATCCAGTTTTCCTTCGGCATATTTAAATAAGGATAGTCTAGCGTGTCAATCAGACATGCTCTGAACCTCAAATCCCTCTGTCATGTCCTTCATATGGAAATTTTACGACTTAAATATTCAGCTGAAACACAATCCGATCTGAAAACTATGTGAAGAAACAGAACACAGTGACAAATTTGCAAACGCTTGTTGAGCTTTCCTCGCTTTTTAAAAACACACTGCTTGTATTATTTTCAACATAACTGTACTTTAATGGGAATGGTTTGTACTTTGATCTCAAAAGCATCCTAAAAAAAGGCGACGACAGCGCGAGGCTGCAGCTTGAGTGATACTGACCCACCACTCCTGGTCCTCCTCTCCATCCACCACGATCACCTCGCCCTCAGAGAAGGTCAGTTCATCAGGGTTGTCAGCTACACAGTTGTAAATGGCTTTTACCCGCTTAGGCCTCTGTTTCTGACACACAAGAACAAAAATACAAAAAGGTTAGCTCAACATCATGTTGAATTTTACGTGATCTTGGCAACTAAATAACACCTAAATTAAAGATACATTGAGAATAGCTGATTTAAATAATCACTGTACACTGTTTCTTAGTCTGATCACTTCATCTGGGATTTTTTTCCCCCTTCTTAATTAAAGTTTTTGTGTTTTCGGTGGAGGGTAGATGCGAGCTCTAGGCCTAAAACAACTCCAGCCTCAAATTTCAGAGCAGCAAATCAAGTGAACATTGTTAAATATATTTACGCATCTCTATCGGATATTTATTTACTGGTATTTTTCTGTAAATATCCACGACATTTATAGTCAATATTCCTTCAGTGATAACAAGACATCCAGGATGCTCGGTAGCCAGTTGTAGTGCCATACTATGATGCTACCTCCACCATGCTTCACAGTAGGTATAAAGTCTTGGTATGGTGGTGGAGTCCATTTACTAATTGAAATATAGTGTTTATTTTCTCAAAAGGTTAACCTACAGTATAGTCTCATTCGTCAACAAATCATTGTCCCAAACGTTGTTGCAAATTTCACACTGGATGCATGTTTTTATTTTTCCTTATATTTAAAGATTTCAGCCTGTGGTGTTGTGCTCTGAGACCCCCGCTTCCAATTTCCTCCCACTCTCTGAGCGCGACTCAACTCCAGGGGTATGGTCCAATCATCCAAAAAAAAAAAAAAAACCAACCCTTTTAATCTTGTTTCCTAAATATGTTTTTTGAAACTTGACGGAAAACACAGAGGTCAAAGAAAAAGGAAGCGGGAATTCACAAAGGAAAAATGTTGCCGCAAAGAGTCTGACCGCACTTACACCAGGATGTGAAGTGGATGTGCTGGGATGAACCTACAACTGGTCAAAAGTTTAACTGGCTCTCAGCATGCTGGTCATTGAGATACTTCTGGCTGAATTTACTCAAAAAGGAAACTCCCTGAGTGAAAAGTTCTGTTCGTCTGTTTGACCACAGCTCAGATTTTTAGAGAAGCCACTAGTGCAGGTGTCTACATGCTTTTTCTAGCTTGGACTGTGAACAAGCACTTAAAATCAAATCAAGTTTTTTCTACTCATGAAAAAAGGAACAGGTTTTGTGCAATTAGTTTATTCAGATGTGTTTTTAACTGTGACTAAACTTAAGCTTAAATCACACCCTATGAGTAATCTAAACGGAAACTCTGGCTGTTCCAAAAGCTTAACTGCAACTGTGCATCTGTTTGGTATTTTCAACCTCTGATCAAATTCATTTCTTATTGTTCATGACACCATGTAGGTAAGAGAGAGAAAAGTCAAATAAAGAAAACCTGCATCGCCCCTAAATCAGCCACCTCTTCTACCCAGAAATGCAGCCAAACAGTTGAGAAAATACTCTCAAGAACAGACGTGGACGACAGGAAGGAACTTTACAACACAAATAGACAATGGAAACACAACAGGGAAGAGAGCTGCAAGAGAATAAACCTCTGCTAGGAAAATAGGAGGATGATGAACAAGCACAAGAGAAAGAATGACTAAGCAAAGGTGAATGTGATCGACAGTAAATGCACGAGGAACGTACTGGGTAGGCCTTCCTCGGCATGGGGGCTGGAGGCAGCGACTGACCCATGGAATTCTGGGGGCACCCTGGCTCTTTAGCTGGAACAAGAACAGGAAGTTACATCACAATGACTACAAAAACCTTCCACGTTTCCTAAGGAAAAAAAAAACAAAAAACAGGATATTATAGTAACATTTACTCACCCGCTCTTTCAGTAGATTCTGTTCGGCTCAGGAATCCTCGGCTGAAGCTTTTGTCGTTGCTGAAGATTGACAAAAAAAAAGAAAAGAAAAAAGAATTTTATAGACAATTCCCCTCATCAGAACAGGTGACGTGTGAAGACACAGGCCCCTGAGGCTGACAGCAGTGCCGTCAGATTCATAACAGCACTAGCGGGTGATTAAAAAGACACGATGGAGGAGGAGATCCTGCGTATGACGTTCAGAACACCAAGATAAAAACGTTCCTGTCAATATGTAGTGAATTACAAATCCGTTGCCCTGTAGCATAGCGAACAAAGATGGCGAATTTTACTTTTCCTTCTTATTAACCTTCATCATCTCAAAAATAAAAAAAGTGGATTTTCTTCTTACCCAGCGGGAGATTTAGGCGGTACTGCCCTGGAGCCCAGAGGCCCCTGCCCTGACTTGGACTGTACACTCATGGAGTCCATCTTCGTCACAGGATGAAGACCCAGACCTGGAGCACACGTCAACATCATCAACACAAGATGACATTTGTGCATTTCAAACCCTGACATTCTGTCTATGCCTTCATTTTCGTAGAGCTACATCATTCCTATTTCAGTCGCTGCCTTTTTTGATCTCCACAAACCAAACATTGCTGACTGATGTGAAACTCATCACCACTGGTTTGCTAACATGCTTATTTCAACACGGACAAGATATTTAAAACCCAGCTTTACTGAATTTATGCACACAGTCATTTGGTTAGACCTTTAATTAGGATGAAACAGGCTTGCAGCGTAGATTTAAGCAGCCTCAAGAAAGTGTTTTAATAATCTGGTATATTTTTAAGCACAGTTATTGTTCAGATTTGAGATTAGGGGCCTTTTTTTGCCCTTCATGTCCATGCAAAAAAGAAAGGATGTTCAGGGAAGGTGAGAGATGCTGATATGGGACAGGAAATGAAAAAAAGAAGAGAGAGAGATGCTGGTATGCGCATCTGAGTTCTTTTAAAAAAATATATTTTTCTTTGATATTTTCTGTTGTTTTGTTTTTTAAATACAGTAAAAATTTCATAGAGATTCATCTTTTATTTTACAAGAGCATCCTGGCTGAGATGGACTGTGGCCAAAGTTCCAACAAAAAAAGATTTGTGTGGAACAATATTTAACTGGATAAACAGACAACGTAAAACCAGATGGGGTCCCTCACCTCCGGTTGAAGTGAGCCTTATGGGGGGGACAGGGGGGTGCATGTTGGGGGGGTCCGATGACGACCTTTGTCGGCCTACCAGGTCTAAAGAACCTGACTTCCAGCTGCTGGAGGCTGGAGATTGACTGATCCCTCCAAGAGCTGATAACTGGGCTACAGGAGATGGAGAAGTGGAAAGGATCACTAAAAGTAAAAAAAATAAATAAATAAAAAATTAGGGAGACAGGACAGAGAGATCTCTTCCAGTTCAGTGTGACTGAGAGAAAGAGTTAATAGTGAGGTGAGCAGCACAGCTGGTTGCTCTGCAGAAGGCCACTGACGCTGAGAGCGATGAACGAGTCGACACATTCATTAGCTGAAGGAACTACAACAAATTTTATCAACTGTTTTAAAGGAATCCCCTTCTGTCTCCAGAAGTTCATCAGTTGTTGTTTAACGAGGTCAAAAGGTCGGTCAGATGTGCTGAGTAAATGAGGTTGTTCCCGCAGGCCGTCCTCTGTAAACTTCACCCCCTCAGCACAGGAAAGAAGCCAACTTCAGGTTATAGAGGTCATCTAGACCGTGATAAACATCTTTTTCAAGCATCCTCATAAACTCCAATACTTCCATTATTGTGTCACTTGAAACGGCTGATCTTACCCAAGTTCCTCGGAGGCAGGGGTGGAGCTGAGGCCGCCTGAGGGGAACCGGTGTTGAGTATGGTGCCATAAGTCTCGTTGTTGACCAGGTTGGGCATGTAGGGTCTCTGCTTGTCCTTATTGAGGCTAACAGCATCCCGACCTGCAGATCCCAGGCTGGACTGGAGGTGGGAGTTACTGCCGGGAGTGTAACAGCTGACCGGACGCTCGTCTCTCCGGTGAGGACTCGGCTGGGGGCGCAGGGAATGGTCAGAGGAATCAATGTTGGCCAAGCCAGTGAAAGAGAGAATATAACGATTCGCACTGTGGAACTGGTGATGTAAATGCATAGATTTCATACTTCATATCCAACTTAGACCATCTGCACAGCTGCCAAATGTCACTGTGAGATGTAAACTAAAGTGGATTATTTATCTTGGTCATAGTTCACACTCTCTCATTTCTCGCTGTTTTTTTTTTTGTTTTTTTTTTTTAATTTCTGTCTTTCAAACAAAAGTTTTTGTCTCTTACTTCCTAACTCGACTGTTGGAGAAAGGACACATCTAAATTATGGCTCTAGCGCATTTTTTCAGGAGTTCAATTGCAGATAATTGCAAAAATATTTTTTGCACATCACCTCTCCCTCTACGATAAACCGTGTTGCTGCAGAGCCAAACAACACTGAGATCCTGTCAATCAAATGAAACGTTAGCAGACCAGGCTAAACAGAAAAAAAACCAAAAAAAAAAACTGTCGAGCTGGAGAAAGGATTTTTGAAGAATGTACCAGCTGACACACTTCTGGCTGCATGCACAACGCTCTGCAAAACAATTTTCTTTTTTTATGCTGAGGTCAAACCTCAGCTGCTCAGAAATACTGCACCGTCACAGCCTGAGGCTTTAAAAGAAAACAACAAAAGACTCATTTCTAAACACTGAACCTGTAAAATAGACCTTTTTTCCACCAACACAATACAATTTCACTCAAAAAACTCTAACTGGCATAAAAAAAAGGCAAGAAACTGCTCAGAGATTTGCTTCTCACATCGTTTAACATCTCTACAAGACGCATACTCTTCACTTCCTCATCCCTTCTTTTTCATAACAGCTTCCCACAGATAGTGTTATCAGAAAACCGCCACTAACTTTCTCATCCAGGTCCTCGTCGCTCTCATCCAGGTCTTCATGCTGCAGGCGCCACTCGTACTCAACATGGACATGGGCGTTGAACTTTCCTGCCAGCGCCTGGTTCAGCTGTAAACAAGTCACGGCATAAAACGACTGACTGCTTTAATGGATTTAGCAGGTGATGCTCACCCTGGCGTACGTAAAACTCACCAGCTCTTCGCACTGCAGGTGTTTGAGCCTCCGAGCGATATCCAGCGGCGTCTCCCCGGCTTCATTGGCTGGATGGGGAAAAAAACCACAGAAACATGTAATCACTATTGTATCCACCCCCACCGCCCGTTTTCTCTCTCCCTCTTCCATCATGACATAAAGCAATGTGTAATTAAACCGTTTCCCACACTGATCAACTCCCTGGCTTCTCACAGCTCGTCTTTGCTCTGAACATTTTATCTGCCCGTTCTGTTGATTTCAGAGCAGGGCACAAAGATTAGTATTGTGAGAAAACATGTCCGCCGTCTGTTCTCAAGGTCTACAAGTGTGGGAACAAAAAAAAAAAAAAAACAACAAAAAACTGAATGTTTGAGAGTGGGACCATGAGAGGCTATCAGAGGGAAACAAAAAATGGTAGAGACAGAAGTTGAAGCATGCATAATAAAAGTAACACTACATCAACACAAAAACCTTCAAATTTATCTTCTGAAACTGTTCTAACAGGAAGTGCTGGTTAATATGTGACACATTTATAAAATGATCTATTTTAATACCTTTTTTTCACTCACAACACTCAAATTAACACACGAGCAGCCTATTTGCAAGCGTAGGCTTTATAGTTCCTATTGTGGTATGTTTGGGTGCTAAAATCCTGGTAACTTCACTACTGAATATTTCATCCTGCTTCTAATTCGAGATTCTTTCTCAAGAATGTTTTCTGGAAAGAAAAGTGTCCATAACAAAACCAAAATTGTTGCCTTTTCATCGAAAATATGTGCAAAAATGACCAGAAAATGTAATGGTGCAAGGGTAGGAAGTAGCAGAATTGGAGGTTCAGAGTATATATAATTATCTAAATTCATCTCAAAACTGCAGTGACGTTTCAGTGATGAAATAAAAGGTGAAAGGGCGAGTTTTCTTACCGATATCGATGGAGGCTTTTCCTCGCAGCAGCAGCTTCAGACATTCGCTGTTGTCGGTCAGGCAGCAGTAGTGCAGCGCTGTGCTGCCTTTGGCCGTCTGCTTATCCAAATTTAAACTAAACACGGGCAGAAGGGGGGTGGACTTTACTTGAAAACCCAAAATTGAAGACGGATAACAAAATGTTGCTCTTGTCTCTCAAACTTCAGTGACATGCAATGCCATCCGAAGATGAAAAAAATGAATATACAAGAAGCTCTGGGCGATGTTTTTCCTGCTTTAGCAGCATCAATTTTGTAATTCTAGTGATAATCCCTAAAAGAAATCTAACACGAATAGAAAATTAAATCTTTATGCAAATGCTTTCAAACTTATCAGGGAAGAAATAACAGACTTTCAAAAAGGGGAAAAAAATGTCCTTTTTATGGTTGCCTATTCAGAGTTCGTCACCATCAAAAGCCACTCAAGCATTTTTATTGATTTTTGTCATTTTTCTCGCCCTCTTTACCTGTTCTGAGTGAGGAAGTCGACAATGTGAAGAGATGTCCTATCCACCAGCCTGACCGCTAGATGAAGGGCCGTCTCCCCCTGTTCCTGTCAAAGTGATACAACGTGCCTGTGAACATGAGCTCGCTTTTTAAGGAAGATAAAGTAAAGTGAAAAAGCTATTGTCATTACATGTCCATTTGCGAGAGGTATGGGCTCCATGAGGTCCACTCCCTCCGCGTAGACCTGGATCAGTGAGAAGATGTCTCGGGCCTTCACTGCCTCACACAGCGTGTGGAGCCGCGACGCAGCGTCAGGACACTTCTTCTTGGCGAAACGTTTCTCTGTGTATTTGGCTGTGATGAAGTCTTTCCTCGCCTGCCTGGGGAACAACATAAGCACGCGGAACATTGTGCAACTTATTCACTGGACGATGTAAAAGGCTGCTTCTACTGGGCAGGAAGTAATGACTTCCTACAGCAGCTCTGGAGAAGCTTCTGACTGGAGACGTTTGTTTAAAATTCAGTGTGTAGTGTAGAGGAAATCTAGTGTTTTCCATTATTTTGAACAGCTTCTCTTTTCTGCAAATTATTTTTCTGCACAAAGTCAGCTTTTTTCATTAGTGTGAAGGACCAAAGAACATGCCCTTTCATGTAAAAAGGTACCATTTCCAGTTCAGTTTGTCCCTGCAGGCACACGGGCCACCCACACCATCTCCACATCTGTCCCCTAGAGTTAAAATATTGCCTGGCTTGTTCTTAGTCCTCCTAAAATCCACAAATATCTCCTTTGTGCTGTTCACATTCAAGATGAGCTGATTTTTCCTCAAGCCATGCTACAAAGCGGCCAACCTTATCTGATATGGTGGGACGTTATCTATTAACAAAAAGCATTACACGTTACAAACGAGAGAGCAAAGCACAGACGTTTAACTGACCAGATTTATGATCTGCCAGGTTTTTTTAAACAGTTTCAGAAAAAAAAAAAAGTTCTGCACAAAGCAGCAGGAGGGGTGTGGCAGAGACGACGACGACTTACATGTCACTCGCTGGGTTGGGCTTCACCACATTTTCAGCACTTAAACAAGCCTCCATGATCTCATTAAACCCTGCATTCCCCACATTCTTGGCCAGCTGCGAGACACACATACATAAAAAAAAGGAACAACAAATATTTAAGAGTCTTTTTTTTGCGTCATGCGGATTAATTCGAAAGTCATCAGTGCAGCTAACACGACCATTTGGAAGGAACAGACACCCTGAACTGTGACTGTGGAGCCAGTCGTGTCTGACTGTGGCCAACATGATTGGTGTCTTAACACCAAGGAAAGCAATCAGAACTAGAAGCATTTAATCCCAAATGGCCCACAGGCTGTAAATCTCTGCACCAAACAGTGATTTTAAAAAAGCCAAACAAAATCTCAACTATTCTGGATCATTATTCTAACCCACACATCAAGCCTCATCCTGCCCCCCCCCCCTTTACTCTGCCAATGAATCTCCACAGAGACCTACTACTAAAAACAGAATGTTAGGAAATTTTCTGTAAAAACACAAACATGATCTACCAAGAGCTCTGAGGTGCTGAGTACATCCAGAGTGAGGGACTGGATCCGGGAGTAGTGGACTCCCAGCTCCCTGTGGATCCCTGAACATTCAATACAGGTGAGGATACCCAGGTTGGTGGACAGCCACGTGGGGTCTGAGGGGGAAAAACAAGGGCACGTTGTTAGGAAAATGGACACGAGAGGACATAACTAAATGGGAAATTGACATCTATAAATGGAAGGCATTACTGCAGCTCGGCAGCCAACTTCCACGTGTCCTTGTGAGAAGCTGAAGGTCCTGCAACTGTAATAGCTGCTTGAGGGGCTGCTCAGTATGTCACGGCAGAAAATAACCAAGGTGAACTTGAACAGATGTGAAAGGCCTGGGTGATTTTTTTTTCCCTCTGCTATATAAATAAGAACTTTCATAACACTCAACATTTGAAAGTCCACTTATTTAACAAAACCTCATTTCAAATACCAGTTGCTTTACAACTCACTCAATTTCAAAATACCTCTTTATGCTCCTCGGTGGTCAGTGCAGGTTTTCAATTAACTCAAAGGACAAAGTCTATGTATATCTCTCTAAACCCCCCCCCCCCCCAGAGATGCAACAAGGGAAATGAGTGCATTGTTGACTGCATGCATTGTTAACTTGAGGCATTCATCTGGTCATTCCAAAAACATTTTAAAGTTGACAGTTATGTAATGATGTTGTTTAAGCATATCATCTTCAGTGTGTGAACACATATGCAAAGAGCCCCGGGCTCCCTTCAGGGATTTCTCCAGGGAAATGAGAGCAGACATTAGAGAAAAATACCAGGAAATCCTGAGATCCTAGTTTCTGGCATTCAGCACAAGCCTGGGTCATTTATAAAAGGATGCCTCGTGGTACGCTCAGGACTGAGCTGGCATCTGAAATGTATGTCTTGGCTTCTAAAGTTCGCCCTCAAGCAAAAAGAAACCCCAAAAATAAAAATAAATGAGAAATAAAAGTATGGTGGCAATTAGAGAACAATGTCAGTCGGGTCGTTTTCTTGTATAACTGTTGCATATTTCAGATTTTTACTGCACAGCATCAGTAAAGTTGTTGCATTATAAGTTGAGAGGTGGGATCCCAGAGGATCTCCATGGATCTTTTTTGACAGCACATCCCACAGATGCTTCATCAGGCTGAGCGACAGATTCAGCGAACTGTATGGACTCTCATGGCTTCTCTTCTACCATGTAACTCATCGAAAACAGGCATTGATCTTATGCATGTTGATTTTTTTTTAAGGAGAAAAACAAATGAAAAGTGATCTTGATCTTCAAATAAATAAATCTGAGATCAAAGCATGTCTTAATTCCGAGCGGCAAGCTTTGGTTAAAGGGTTTTTCCCTTCCATCTCCGCCACTCACTGGGGGCGCCGCAGTCGCAGCACACGTCGTTTCCCGTCATCCTCTTCACCTCCCCCAGGATCGACTTGGTCAGCTCCTGCACAATGTTGTTCTCGCCAACATGTTGGTCCCCTTTAAAAGCCTGATTTAAGGCCTCCTCCTTGCTGTTCTGCAGCACTGAGATCCAGCTGGGGGAGAGAGGGGAAGATGGACGGAAATTAGAGAGAGGTGGCAGAAGGAGAAAGTGGGTTGGGGTATACTGTAAATGCAGAGAGGAAGAAGTGGGAGGTGAAGATGAGGCCTGGTGGTGTAGAAGGAAGTGCGTGAAAAGTAGTTGAAGTGATAAACAGGATGCGCTAAAGCAAAAGACTGGACGCGTACGCGAGGAAGGAAGGAACAGGCACTTACATCTGACAGTCCTGGTCGTCCTCGGCCTGAAAATGATACGTTCTGTCATCTAAGACACAAAAAAGAGAGAGATGTACATCACTTTCTTATCTGCTGTCAGCTTGGCAGTAGAACACTTAATCCCTTTCAAACTGGCAGAGATTAAACCCATAAAAGCACAGTATTAATCAAAGTCAGACATTATTATACCTTTCAGCCCTGCACATATACTACATGGTCATGCTAACAAGGTTAATGGTTTGATTTAACATTTTCAACTGGCCGTTTCTTTTACATCAACAATTGAAAATATGACATTTGCCTTTGAAAAATCTGACAATTTCTCAAAGAGCAAAGTTGGAAATACATTTTTTGTCTGATATAAAAGCCAATATTGTATTGTCGGTTTAATGGTGGCTGGAGGCAGATCTCTGTATGACTGTTACCTGCCAAACTAAACAAAAAAAAAAAAAGAGAAACAACAAAACAAAACTAATATTCATACTGCTAATGAGCAAATTGCTGCTGCTTTCTGGAGCCAATTAAAATGAAGAGTTTGACTAATACAAAAAACAGTGGAAAACAGGGGGGTAACAAACAAAAAACAAAAAAAAAAGGCAAACTGGTCTCACTTACGTGATATGAGGTCAAAGCTTCGCTTTTCGTCAGGATTGTGTTTCACCTGGCAGGTGAGCAGGTTGAGTTTAGCTGGTGGACGGTTGGCCTGCCGGAGACGAAAGTCAGAAAGGAAAGTAGGGAGGAGAAAAAAAAACAAAAAAAAAACGATACAAGTGAGGAAGAATGTTGGATTTGATCACATGTGACTGCAGCTGGAGCCAAAAGAAACATCTGATAAGCTGCTCTGCGAGAGAGGCCTGTCTTAAATCTTAACAAGAGGAACGTTTAAGAGTTAAGTGAGACAGCCCTGGTGCCCTGTGACCTCTGCAGTTTAATAGCATATTCATAATTAATTACAGAAACACCAGTTTATGACATAACAATGTAATGAAACAGTTAATGAATGTGATGCTGCTCATATACGTCCACATCATCTTCTTCACATCAGTGTTATTTGCTTACCGTGCCATGTGAGATGGTGAGGTACCCGTTCCTTGCTGTGCATTTTCTCTTCTGCCAGACTTTCCTCAACCTGCAGCACACAATGGACAGTGACCCATGTGTCAAATATGCAGCAGTAGACACATTTGATTAAAAATAATAAATATGATCTAACAGACATGTTCACAAGTCAAATCTCAAGTCTTTGAGGACCAATAATAAGTCAAGTCTTTTGACCAAAGTCCAAGTCAAGTCTCAAATTAGTAAAATTACCACTATCGTTAGTAGACACAAGCCATTTGCTCTAGATGAGACGCATTGCTGTATGTTGTGGAATGAAAGCATTTACTCTGTTATCAATAAATGTAATATCATTCATTATTCACTGCACAATCAAAATTGATGAGAGCATGGTCACTTAAGTGGGCTATTTCAATCCAATGTAAAAAAAACACAATGAAAGCTTGTTTGAAGTATATAATGTATTTTGAAATATGTACTGGCTCTGCACCACAGGATACATTAACAGACATTAATAACTGGCTGTGCGCAAACTCTTTATAACCAAATGTCACAATATATGGCACAGCTTGACGCTGCTATGGTTCGAGACATTTTGATATCAGTCTGCTTTATCAGACATCGGAATGAATAAAATGAAGATTAGAAACAATAACAATAATCAAGTCTCAAGTCTTGTAAGGGGAAGTCTGAAGTCAAGTCTCGAGTCTTTGTTTGTGCGACTTAAGTGCGAGTCGAGTCATGTGACTCGAGTCCCCATCTCTGTGATCTAACATGTTTTATTAACTCCCAACACCCTGATTCTGCACTAAAAATCACCAAAAGTGGAGTACGAAAGGATAGGAAAGACAAAGACGCAAGACAGACAGTGATGGATGTGGCGTGTGTAGCATGCTGGTGCATGTGGTGGTTGGGTGGTGTATGTAGATGAATAAGTGGAGGTTTGGGCTGTAATGTTACACGCAAAACTTCTATCCACACCAGAGCTAAAGCAGCTCAGCCGTTGGACGTAAAGCAGTGATGTTGACTTCTAACACTTGCTAAGCATCAACTTGTGACCACAACCAGCGCTACCACCAGACTTTCACCGCTATTCCAGGAACCCAAATGTCTGCCCAGGGTAAGGAAAGAAACGTTTAAAAGGAAGATCAAAAGTGGAAATCAAAAGGACTGGGCCAGAAATTTTCATTGTGGGTGATGATGCCATAAGGAATGTGAAGGATTTAAGCAGCAAAAACATCCAAATATACTGCTTTCCCAAGGACACAGTCCCTGACATAAGAGAGAGAATGTCTGACATCCTGGCGAAACATCCAACAATCAAATGCATCATCTTACATGCAGGGACAAATGACTTTGTGAAACAGCAATCTGAAATTCTGAAAAAAAAAAAAAAAAAAGCTGACTTTGCTGGATCTCTCGATTCCACATCCAAATCAGACGGCTGGCTCTGAACATATGGCTTTCAGCTGTATGTCCCTCACATGGAGTACACTTCATAGACAACTTCAACTTTTTCTGGGACCGAGGACATCGTTTTCCGGCAGATGGAATTCATCTTAATAAATCAGGGGTAAGACTATAAGCATCTAATCTGTTTTATCCTGTGTGTCATCTGTCAGGTCTCTCTGACAAGGACAAGAGACAAGAAGATCCAGGACAACGGGACAAAGATAAGATAAAACCCATCAGAAATGTTGAGATTGAGGCTCCTCTGGCCCCGCCCACAGGAAGTTCCACCGCCAAGGATATTCATTACCGAGAGAGAGATCCTTTGGCCAACATGATCACTCCCAAAAAAAGGGACATCTTCTCTCCCCTTACATCATGTGAGCCTCCTCCCCTCCCCAACTTCCCCCCTTCAAGGGTTCACTAGCCAGATGAATGAACTGGTCACTGCTGGGACCAAGCTCACACCCCTTCCACTACCCTGTCCATCTCCTTTTTTGACATCCCTGACTTCTCCTCTACACACACTCCCACCTTTAGTCCTAAACCCCCAGCCAGCCTTAAAACCTGCATCCAAAAACTGCTCCCTGCACCTCGTCCCCGTTCACTGCTGATGTGTGTTGGGTCCAGGTCATGAGGATGATAGCACTCAAGAACGCCTCCAGGACAAGCTGGGACCCAGTGTTCCAGCTGCTGTCTCTATTTATGAGTTTATAGGTCTTAGAAAGAGAGTGGTACCTGTAATTTTTCCACCCAAAATAAATTATTTAGTAAAGATTCCTCGTTTTAAAGATTCCGTTCAGGTCCCCAACCACCAACTTTACAAAGGTAGATCTGCAAAATGTTCAATGTCTCAACAAGTCATTCTTAATCAATGATTTTATTACCAAGCAAAATCTTGATTTGATGCTTTTAACTGAAACCTGGTTAAACAGTAGTTGCAGTGTTCCTGGTGGTGTTGCTGCCTTATTTAAAGACTCATTTCAGTGCAAACAGTAAAGATGTGGTGATTTTGATTCATTTGAATATCTGTGTTGTGTTGAAAGGCAGTCCAAAAATCTTGTTATTAATTGTCTACAGACCTCCAAGGTTCTCTGCAAGTTTTATCAACAACTTCTCTGAGCTGCTGCTGTTATCACAACAGATTTCCACCATGTTGTTATTGTTGGTGATTCTAACATTCACATCGATAATCCTGCAGACAAAACTGCCAGCAAATTCTGCGACGTGTTAGAAACCTTTGATCTGCTACAACATGTGAACGAGGCCACACATAAACGAGGGCATATGCTGGATTTGGTAATTAGCAAGGCTGTTGATATTTCTAACACTGTTGTAAAAGACGTTTGGACTTTCTGACCACTTCTGTTTACAAATGATCAGACTGCTCACCTTTTTATGGAAGTCATGTCTACGTCAGTGAGCCAAAGGTCCGAGTCTGTTGATGTGCTTCTTGAAAATTTTGAATCAAAAACACTTAAAACTTTTTGATATTATTTTCCCTGAAAAGGTAAAAGTCCTGTCTGGCAAGCAGAAAGCACCGTGGAGAAACTGTCCAGCTGTTGAAAATCAAAAGAGAGAGTGCAGGAAAGCTAAGCGTATATGGAGGAAAATAAGAATATATTTCTGACAAGAATATATTCGGACATGATTAGCATAAATAGCAATAACAATCAGCTGCTTTTTGCCACTGCTGAGAAACTAACTAACTCTCTATCACAGTTAGCTCCTGATTTTATGACCCAGAATGGTTGTAATGAGTTTGCATCTTCCTTTGATATTAAAATCAAAAGCATCAGAATCACTATTAAAACATCACCACCAAACACTGGAGCTCCTCCAGAAATGCAGCCTCACAGCAACAGTTTGATCAGATTGTCAACATTTACTCCTATCATGCTAAAACCCTGGAGGAGCTAGTTAAGAACCTAAACTCATCATCATGCTGTTTCAACAGTTTACCAACCAACTTTTTCAAAACAGTTTATGCATCTCTAGAAACAGACATGCTGAAAATCATCAATATTTCACTCCTATCAGGCACGTTTCAAAGATCCTTGAAAAATACAATAGTCAAGCCCCTTCTGAAGAAGAGAAGCTTAGATCCTTCAGAATTGACTTTAGAAAAAAAACAGCACTGGGAAGCTCTGGTCAACATCTTAAATGACATTTATCTGAACACTGAAGCAGGTAAAAAAAAAATTCTTGTGCTGCTGGATCTTAGTTTAGCCTTTGATACTGTGGACCACAAAATCTTTCTGGATAGACTGGAAAACTGGGTGGGGTTATCAGGTCCGGTTCTCAGTTGGTTCAGATCTCATCCTGAAGGCAGGAGCTTTGTTGTTTCCATTGGTGAGAATAAATCTGAGCTTATTCCACTGACCTGTGGAGTCCCTGAAGGGTCAATTCTTGGACCACTATTATTCAAGCTCTACATGCTTCCATCAGGTCAGATCATACGTAACAGCAATGTTCCTGGTCACAGCTATGCAGATGACACTCTGATCTACTGGTTCTTTCACCAAATGACTCTGGTCCATTAGACTCCCTCCGTCAGTGAATAACTGTGTGCAATCAAGCTTCCTTCAGTGAAATCAGGACAAGACAAATAATTGTATTTGGTAATGAAATAGACAGAATGAGAGTTGTCACCCAGCTTGAATCCAGAAGATAGTGAACAAGTAATGGGAGCAATATAAGTGTTGTGTGAATTGGCAAAGCAGATACATGAGGCAGGCTGTGAGAATGACTGCAACTTTCTGGGGACAAATAAGCCTACGAACCCCTCCCCCAACCAGTTTGCCTTTACAAGCTCACCCATCGCTCTTCTTGTAAAGGAAACCACTGCGCTCGGTGCCGTGCTCCTTGTTGCCCTGCGGCTGGTGTAGGCTGTAGGTGGTGGTCTGCCGCACCTGGGAATCCTGGGAAAAAACCCAGAGATAACAAATCAGGAAAAAAAAAAAAAGCAGAAAAAGTAGAAGCTTCAAACCAGATTTGCAAACCAGTATGCAATTAAGGAGTTAACTAGTTTACAATGTTCGTCTGGGTCCTCTACCCTGCTGAGTATTTTGAGACAAACAAACGCAGCAGCTGTTCACCTGACTGAAATTCTGCAAAATACAGGTGAAAGTAAGAACAGGTGGAGTCTTTCCAAGTGTGTAAAACTACTAGCTGTAAGTATCATAACTAGCTCTAATCAATCTGGCTGCAGATTTAACACATGGAGACATGCAAAAGTTTAGACACCCCTCATGAGACTGCTAATGTTTGCTCTTTGTATATATGTATGTATATACACATATATATGTATTTTATTTGAAAGTAATCTAAGAAAGAAGAATTTCCCTTTTCAAATATATTTTTTAAAACAATAAATAAGGAAAAAGGGTAAAAGCAAAAGTTTGGTCACCTTGGTCAGTCAGTGCACGCTAACACGTTCTAGCATAATTCATGGCTTGTAAATAATCTTCAGCAGCCAGGAGCTTTTCAGCTTTTGTTTCAGACTTTCATCCCCACTCCCTATCTCTGCCGTCAAAATGCTCTAGTTCTGTCAGATTCCTGTGCCATCTTGCATGCACTGCTCTTTTGAGGTCTGTCCACATCCTCCTCTCATCTTCAGCTGTTTAACAGACGGTCTGACGCTGGCCTCCAGACTTCACTGGAATTGAATTGCATCCATCCCTCCCTCTTCCAGTGAAGTGCTCTTCCTGCCACAGGCTAATACAAATACACGTATGGCCATTTCACCCTCTCGCTTAATAGACGGAAATATAACCTTTACATTTACCTTGTACTGGCAGTTACATTTTTAAACTGAGCAAATAGTTAATTTGAATCATTCTGCTATATATTTTTTGCCTTCTCCTGCTTGGGGGCATCATTTATTCTAACTTTCACATACAAGCAGCTGTTTTGAAGGTGTACATGGCTGCTGATTGTTGGGGGGAGGTTAAATGACTTTTTGTAATTATGTCTCTGAACAGAGACATAAAGAGAAATCCCAGTAGTTTTAAATCCTCACAATTCTATCAGTTTTGAACTCTGACTGGCAGTCAGAACTTTCCACAGGTATTTAATAGTTTCCACGACGACCTAAAGTGAAACATTCCATCTGACCCAGACTGAAAATCCACTTAAAAGTTTTGCCTGAAACCGCCGCTATTTAAAGAGAAACTGTAACTCCAAATGAGATTTTCTTTTGCCACGAGACATTCCTGGACGCACAAGAGTGACATTTGTGTTTCTGGAGTAAAACCGTCAACATACAGGCAAGTTTGAGAAAACAAAAACCAAAGAGATCCTGGTCTGGTTTTGTATTGGACTGTCCACTGGGAAACTCCATTTCTGTTTTAGTTATTTTTTGGTATACAGAATCCGACTCTGTGGCACCAAAAACATGAACAGAAGAAGCCGGGTCTGTTCTTCTGTCTCCTCTAAAACTGAGCATGAAACGTGACGGCTGTAGGTGAGAGTGTAGGTGGTGCTCTCATTTTGTTCATGATAAATCATGTAACACATATGTCCACAACTTCCTTTTTAAACAACATTAAAAATTAGATTTTTATTGGAGAGGAATTCTGATATAAAGCTATCAGAGGGATTAAATGTTATGAGGTGGTCACAGTTTTTAATCACGGTCTAATCCTTTTTTTTTTGTTTCATTTCGAAAGTTCTCTTTATGAAATTTAGCTTGATTTATCGTCACTCAAATATTTATAACCAAAAAAAAAAAAATTAAATGTGGATGCCCAAAGCTTTGCATACCACCACATCTAAAGCAGACTTAATTTAAATGGATTCATGTTTCAGATATTTACTTTGAAATCAGTTTTTCCAATGTCCATGCTTGGAAAAAAAAAAAAACATAAGAAAGAAAAGCACAACTCCAGTTTCTGTTTAAAAATGATGTGGAAAAAAAGAAAATGACAATGTCTTGACTGGGGTAAAAAACAAAGAAATCAACCAAGCTCAACTATGTCATTGGACACTGAAACTGAAACAAAACACGACATAAAGAAAACACAGAAAACTTTTCTTTTTGTGGTCCAAGAAATCCACTTACTCTCCTGGGCTGGTTTTACAAAACACGGAGGCAGAAAAGGAGACAAGAAGAAAATGTTCAGAGAAAAACAGTAGCTTATTTGTGCACTAATAAAAAACATGGGATTTCTAACAATTGAAAAAAGATATTGCTATATTATGAATATAAAATTCTGTGTGGGTATGAATGGTGAGTTAATGACATCACTGACACGGGGGAGGGGTTAAAAGTAATGTTTGTTTTTGTGTCCAGTAAACTATATACAATATAATCTGATTTTACAGTTGATTTACATCATGTAAGAAGATTAAAACATTCCATATAGGGCTGAGATCTTGTCTGGTGTTGTCACGACGACCTTAGAGGCAGATACGTACTTTCGGTTTATACGCGCCTTACCTCTTTCTGCTCCACCTGTAGTGCCGACTTAAGAACGTCTCGTAACTGAGTTAGCTGCTTCCTCTCCTCGTCCTGCACCTGCTTAATCTAATTAATAAATAAAACAAAATAAATTAGAGTGAAAGTCAGACAGAATTAAAAAAAAAATAAAATAAATTGACATGATTTCTGGCGTTTTCACCGTGTGCAGATCTGTGGCCAGTTTCTCTATGGAAGGTTTCAGGTTGTCCACAGCTTTTAGACCATCCTGAAAGAAACTGAGGAGGAGAAAACAGCAGTTAAACACAGCGCAGGAAAACATTATCAACACTTACGAGCGAAAAGGATTACAAATGAATGAAATTTCTGAAGGAGACATAAAAACAAGCGCATCGTTCGTTATGTCTTACTTGCACTGCGCATGGAAGTACTTGATGAGGTTCTGGAGCAGATCCACCCCCTTCTTGATTTTAATCTCATTCACTTTGAGGAGATACTGTAAACAAATTGAACACAGAAGGGTCAGGCCAGGTTCAGCTCTCAAATCTGTTTACGCTCCATCTCATACGGGTCCTATGGATGTTTCATCTCATGTTCAGTCTTCAAAGCAAAAGATTTGCACTTGAAACATGTACTCCAGCAGGCCCAGTCTGTGCTACTTGCTGTTTGCACCATTAAAACCTTTAATTCCCTCCCCCCTCCTCCTCGTGTCATACCTCACACATCTGCAGCTGGAAGAATCGTCTCTCCTTCTCCATCTCCTCAGCGATTTCTGCCCCGCTGATTTCTGTTCTGATCATCCCGTGCTGTCTGGCATGCTCCTTCTTCTCCTTCTCTATCTTGGTGCTGGCAGGAAATGACATTATAGGAGTCAAAAAACACAATTGCACAACCATGACATGTACATACACGTATAGAAGTCGTTATACTGTGTAAAAATCAGCCCTAAAGCTGTCAGGATGCCTTAGGCATCCACAATTTTACATATGGGTTACAGATGATTAGTCATCAATAAGATTAGAAATATGGAGGCTGGAACTGACCACATGAACAAAATTCTCTCTATTTCTTCTTTCTCATCAGTAATAGTGGAGTCCAAAAAAATAAATTAGCCAAAGACATAGAAAAGGGACTAATCATTTTATATTGGTGATTTCTTTGCATAAATTCAAATTATTCACAGCAATAGTTACAAATTACTTTTGCACCTGCAAACATCCCGTAATTTTCATGGCTGGCCTAGTATTGTCACATGTCAAGTCACTGCACATCTTTTCTCTATAAACTTCATCTACTTCATGCCACGTTGTCTCAAAGGACAATTAGCTCTCCCTTAACCCGCTGCAAGTTTTATGCGCCATTTAATCTAGTAAAAGCTTCGTGTATAATGTCAGGAAGCAAACACAGCACAGGAGTACAACAGCAGTAATAAACGGCTCACTGCATCGATTTCCCTTCGAGTGAAAAGAGGAAAAACAGAATGTGTTGCTGTAGATCTTTTTCCATAGGAACACCCAAGAATGAGTTTAACAGCACTGAGCTCTTTGATGGTTTTGGATGTTTCAAACACTGAGGCTTCAGTAAAGCTCGTTTGTGTAATCAAACGCTTGTGAGACCAGGATGTAAAGGAAAAAGACAGCACATGCTAAGCAGTGACAGCAGTTTAACAGTTTATCTACAAAGCCTGGCGTTGTACATACAGTAATTAGTCCAGATTGCTGTTTTTGCGAATACATTCTTTTGTTAGCGATAATTAAAACAAGATGTGAGTTTGGTGCATTAAAAACATCAAAGAGACTGTAAGCATATGTAATTATAAATTGAAGATTTCAGTGTTTTAATAAATTTCTCTCTCTCTCTTTATTTTTTTTTAAACATACTGGCAAGTTGCCTGACAGTCAGTATTCAGGGCTGATTTTTCACACCGATTCTGCATCTTCCACAGGCCGAACAGGAAATCACAGCACACAAAGAGGGGAAAGCACCATTCCATGCAGCAGCTCATTCTTGTCCATATGCTGTATTCTCTGACAGTATATGTCTTATAAAAACCCTTCTGAAGTTTTCTTTCCACAAAGAAAGACAGGTCTTAACTCTTAGATGCTTAACTGTGACATGTCATTGAATTAAATACAAAGCAGCCAGTTTTAAAATTCATTGGAATTCAACAAGAATAAAAAAAAAAAAACACAAAAAAAGGACAAATAGACTGTAAGTACCTTTAAAATGATACATAATTTTAAAGTACCCACAAAGAAATATTGCAATATTTTGGAAATGAACTGAGGTTATTTTAATGTGTTCATCACATCTAAGTTTTTGTTAGTTGTCCCACAACGTCAAGATTACAAGCAATAAAAGGAAAATAAAACCGAGTTATAATCATGGTCAAAAAAATGATTCATATGATCTCCCCTTAAAACCACAGTTTGCTTTTTTTTAAACTGAATAAATAAATATGTGGTCTATGGAGCCTCCAGCTTCATAGTAACTTATCCAAGAAGACGGATTTCTGCCCCGATGATAAATCAAAAACAGGCTTCAAGACCATTTTGTACAGGACTTAAAAAGAAAAGACAGAAATATCAGACTTCTATCAGACCTTCACTTTGCACTTGGATGGAGTAGCGGCAGTGACAGCCTCGAGTCTTCGTGGCAACGATCCTTCAAGCTTGGCACACGCATTCAAGCTCAACCAGGTAGATCGGGGAGTGTCACTGCTCAGCCACTTTCACATCTCTACAGATGTAATTTTCTGAGTTCAAGTCCAGACTTTGAGAGCTGTGTCACTCAGCAGAGTGTTTCGGGTTGTTGAAATGTAATGCTTCGGCCCCAGCCTGAGATCCAGAGCACTCTGGAAAAACCTTCACAGTTAAACGGAACGAAGAATGAAGGCGGCATCACCGTGTTTGACTCCAATGTCTGGTTCCCTTCGAGCACGCTGATGGGAATTGTGGTTAAATAGTTCAAACCAGAAAAAGTTCTCAGTGGGGCGTCACGTCTCATTTAAAGAGGAATGACTTCTGCATGTCTTTTTAATCCTAAAGGCCCGACTGATGAACAGCGATAGCCCTTCTGTAAGGCTCATACGGTTAAATTAGTTTTCACTTTGACACACATAATCAACTGTCAGACAGATTATGTGCCATTTTGAATATCTCCAGCAAATTCAATTAGGCCAAGGTGACTGGAAAACGTTATAGAAGCATTTCAAGAACCGCAAACCAGAGCTCAGTAGCAAATATCACAGCGAAGGGTCTATATAAGGTCTTTAAAGGAGCTGTATATTTCAGTCTTTTATTTTTAATAAATATCAAAACATACACAGAAAAGAAATTGTCTTTGCTTTGCAAAAGAAATAGAGACAAACTGCATGAAAAAAATAAATAAACACAATCAAATCGAGAAGGTCTGAAAACTATATCGGCGCTTTCTTGACGAGCAAGAAAGCAGCAAGTATTTGCCAAAAATGTCAAACTCCTCCTCTAACATGTCCCTTTCATGAAAAGGAAAGCGTACATTTTTAAATCACAACCTGTAGTACGGGTTCAAAAACCAAAAACTGCAGTGGTGCACTTTGTAATCATGTATCCAAGAAACTATTTCTTGATGTGGCTTTATATCAGTCATAAATATATTCAATTTGAATTAACAATACTTTATTGATCCCCAATATAATTGATTTTATATGTATATTTATGGCCAGTAGTACTTTGTATTTTTTCATTCCCCTTTTGGCCTGGCCTGTAAGAACCTGATTTCATTGAGCGTGTACTTGTGGCCTTTTGTCACCCGAATCTTCAGCCCTGACAGCATTACAGCACCACCACCATCATCATCATTCGGACTGCGACCAACAGAGAGGCACATGTTAGCCAGGCTGCTTGTCCGCCACCCAATCTGATCGTTGTTTGACGGCGCTGACAATCAATTCACTCTCTGTACTGTCAGTTCAGGAAGTGATGAGCCAAAAACAAACTGGACTTAGTCTTTTTTTTTTCCTTTTTTCTTTTTACCCTTCAGGCAGTCTGAACTGAAACTTAATAGAGGATGATTGACTTCTGTTGTCGGCTTACAGATTGATCACTTCTTGAATGGACAGCAGTCAGTGTGAAACAATCTTCAATGTGGAAACTGAAAACAAATGAAACACTGGAGGTTGGGTGCAAAAAAAAAAAAAAAAAAAAAAAAAAACCCACAGAGTAACTCAGGGAATGAGAAGTCAGGAGTTAAAACCAAATCATTAAATCTCTCTGTGTTTCAAAGCACAAAAAAAAACTTGTTCCCAC
>JBAMYA010000015.1:8280095-8293450 GCA_037176975.1 Arrhamphus sclerolepis | reverse complement strand
GGGTTGATCACTTCTTGAGTGGACAGAAGTCAGTGTGAAAAAATCTTCAGTGTGGAAACTGAAAAAAAAGGAAACCCTGGAGGTGGGGTGAAAAAAAAAAAAAAAAAAAAAAAAAAGCTCACAGAGTAAATCAGGGAATGAGAAGTCAGGAGTTAAAATCAAATAATTAAATCTCTCTGTGTTTCAAAGTACAAAAAAAAGCTTGTTCTCATAACAAAAGACAACAGAGAGGTCAAAGAGTACTCATAAAGGAGAGCGGTAGGATATGTTGGAGATCTGGACTCTAATGATGACCCTTTTGCCATCAGTAGAGTCAAACAAGGCCGGCACGGTTGGGAACGGTCACAAAGCATCCAGATTAACTCTCACTGTGAGCACAAAAATCTGCACCGAGTCATCAATACAGTTTGGAGAGAAGAAGTATTACCCTTTCAGTAAAGAATGTCCTTTGCAGCTTGTAAAAAAAAATACGAAAGTGCCATAAAAACACCCGTTTTCTCTGCATGCACAGTCACAAGGGAGGTGTCAGTGAAAATGGAGTCTCAGCATGGAGGTGGGGAGATGATAAGAGTGGGAAATTCACATAATCAGAGATGTGTTGGTGTTAATCAGAGGCAGAATTTGCACAGTGGAGCATAAGACAGAAACAAGACTCATCCAGCACACAGATACTGCCTGAAAAAAGCAAAACGAGGCCATTTTAAACTTAATGCTGAATAACTCAACTTTGTGATGACTGATGGAGTTTTAATAGCACATTAACAGTTGTCTAAAATCAGATACTTTGAAAAAAAAATAAAATTAAATCATCTTAATGGCAAAAAAAAAACAAGTTTAACTTAGTTCAACTTACACTTTTGTTTCGTAGTCCTTCCAGGCTTTATCAAAAGGCTTTTTTAGATCCTGTGAAAAAAGAATTCAACAGTTAGGACAGTGTTTTGTAAAGATCATCAACAGAGAATGAATAAACTATATCATTTCTTTTTATAAAGAGCCCCCCCCCATGTGTCAAGGGTTCACATATCACTGAAAAAACAACAACATGCTATCAACAGCTGTGATGAGATTGCTGAATCACACCTTAGATGTGAAATGGGAACTGAGCCCCGAGATAAAGTTGATTTACCAGTCTGGCCAAGTCCCTACCTTCATGCACGGTCATGAATTTTGGCAAATGACAGACATGAAAAAAAAACATGAAAGAGTGAAATCGGTTTTCCTTGCTTGGTGGCTTTGCTCAGATTGGTAAAGGGGTCTGGAAGTCTTGAAGGAGCTGGGAGCAGACGCACTGCTGCTTCACTTTGAAAGAAGCCAGGAGAGGTTGGTTGAGACACACGATAAGAATTCCCCCTGGGCAGCTCCCTTTAGATGCGTTTTTTTTTTCTGTTTTATTTTTTGTTAGATGGAGCTCCAAGACTCTCTACAGTGATACTCTGGGAGGAAATGTAGTGGTCACAGCACCGGAAGACCATGTGACACCAGTTCAATGTACATGTTTAAAGCTTCAACAGAACGTTTGGTAGGACGTGAGTGCTAACAGCAAATAATACACTGAATAAACTAAGTAAACTGCTTTGCAGAGCTGTCATCAGCTATAAGCCAAGCTGCATGTGGCAGAAGTAAAATCATTAGGTGTTTGGACCTGGTTATTTAGAAATCTGGAATAGGAAGAAACTGTTGCTTTAGTCAAGCCAAAAGAAAAAAATTCATTAGTAAGTCTTCTTGTTTATATTGAATAATATTGGTCATGTTTTATATAATACATTCCTATATTCCTTCTGAAAACAACTTGAAATTACAGGTAAAAATACAGTAAGTACAGTAAACTAATTACAGTAAACTGAAAAATGGAGGTCAGACACTAAAAATACTGGGGTGAAAACAAGGAATAGTGTTAATGCACCAATAAAAATGCAAAAAAGGTACATGTATTGGAAGAGGGATTGAAAAGAGGCCACTATCAGCTTCATGATAAATGAGAAATGTGCGTGCGCATGTGTGCAGGTATGTCTTTCTCAACCACGTGAATCAGCACATTGAGTCACTCTCCTCACAGGTGCTCAGCAGTCATGCTGCTCTTAAACAGCAGGGAACTGGGAAAGTCTACAGTGTAGGCTTTCTGGAAGAGTAAAGATGTGAGGAAATTGTTTTTCCAGCATTCGTAACATAAATCTACCGGCCATGCCGACAACAGGTGACTTTAATTTCTACTTCTCATGTGTGAGCTTTCATTAGCTGCTAGAGTTAGCTCGGTTAACAACAATCTTGCTGCTGCGGTGACTTTTAAAAAGGGTCAGGATGAGCAAATGTTGCTCACTAAGTAGCACTAATTAGCTAATTTAACTGTTGCGTAATAACAGGGTCAAGAAACTGCCTGCTGTTGAGCTCCACTTCAGTGACAGAGGAATGGCACTCAGACACTAACTCCACCAGCGCCAAGGGAAAGAAGGACATTTATTAAAAAAATAAATTAAAAGACTGGCAAAACTCATGCCAAAAACATGAGCGAGAGCCCACAAAGAAAGAACGGCAGGTCCAGATAAAGCAAGGGAGGAAGGAAATATCCGAGCCAGAAAGAGGAGAAAAATGGCAACAATGGCTAAAAATATCATACATAGGCATTTCTATGCAGGGGAGGGTAGAGCAGAGCAGGTCTCACACTCGTTTTCCTCTGCCATTCGTAGTTTAGTTTTGGTGCATTTTAGACCTCCTAATTTTAAAACTCAGTCATGAGCCTTTTGTACAAGTCAACATGTGCCCATGTCAGCCGAGTCAATCGCTGATTAGATGCGGCCTGGCTTTGGTGACCTGGTGATGCCAACAAGGAAACCTCAATAGCTGTACATTAGATATCAAACATCTGCATGGCAGATTGACACCACAGCAAGGTGGGATTATATGATCTGCTGGAGATAAAAACTTTCATGTTAACTGACTACGAGTAGTTCTAATTCTGCTGATGTTTTAGTTATTTGCACAGTATGCAAACCAATGAGAAATGTCAGGCTGCTCTTATCTAAGAAATCTCTTCAGTACGGGCAGGTGCTTCTGTGTATTCACGACCTGCTGAACCTCAGTGAGGCAGAGCGCAGCTGGACTTGTGGAACTCAATCCAAATGCATGACTCCACACAACCTCCCCCTTCCTGTCCTCACCTTCCAAATAATCACAGTAGTTTCTGCAACAACCAGCCAGACGCTGCCATTGAATAGAGATGAGCCGATATGACTCATGGTGTACTAGAAACAGACTTTGTCAATGAGCAGAGGATGAGAGCATGAACTGCAGGCATGACATCATGCTGGCCTGAAAGTCCACTGTTAGCAGAAACGTCTGGTGAACTCAGCACTTACTCGTTTCCTCTGAGTGGGAGTTTGTCTACAGCAGGAACGCTGCTACATCGGCCATAAAACCCACCGCAGAAATGTTTATACTGAAGAAAGTAATAGAACTATATTCCAATTGTTTTCCCATGTGTCATTCACCAACTATGGGAACTAAGCGGTGAAACACTGACAGCATCATAAAACTGTTTACTTTTACGCGTGAAATTATAATTCGTTCTCTCCAGTAAGACAGCTGAAGGGGCAGGAAAGTGAGAAATAATAGGGTTTCAGCTGAGAAACAGCAGCGACAGGTTGCTAGGTGGTAGCACTCTAATCACAGAGCCATTAGTGTCTGCCTCCCTCTGGGTCCCTTTACTGCACTCAGCCCCCAAAGGCAGCACAGGCTGAATATTAACAAGGACTGAAGGTACATTGGTCAGCAACCACAACAGCATATATGCATCAGAGGTGAGTCACATATTCTCCTTTCTTCTGAAGATGTTTTCCCTCTGTGCAGGTTTTTTTTTTTCTTTCCACATCAGTGACTCTATGTTGCTTTTAAGTGCTGATGAGCCGACTCCAATGACTGACTCCCCAGACACATACCTTCATGACCTTTAACTGAAAAGTACCTGTGATGTGAATTCACATGAAATATCCCACTGCTGTAACTCCAGCTAACAAGATCCAAAAGTCGCCATCTAAATGCATCTGTTTTACAGAAAACATATTTAGATGGAAATCAAGCTTCTTAAGATGGATGAATAAATGCAAACCACTGGACTGCTTTGTGTAAAATAAGAACTATTTTAAACTGTGATGTTACTTTTGGCTTGTGAAATACACATTTCCCACAAGCGCTGGACTTCACACCCACCTACAAACATCTTTGATCTTTATGACATCCATATTACTTAATCGCACTTTCCTCCCTGCTCTCCCAGCAGTCTAAACACTCAAGGAGGTCTGGACTATTTCCTGCTCCCTCTTCTCCTAACAGGTACTGCCTATGAAACATGAGGAGAATGAAGGAGTAGGATAATGACACCAGATGAGGAGGAGGAGGATGATGAAGGGAAGGAGAGAGATAAGGGCTACAGAACTGAGCAAGCTTCTAAAGGTTTGGTTAACTTCTTTATTACACTCAAAGTTTAATTCCTGGGTTTAGTTGCGCTACACTAGTGGTGACATTTACTTTTGAGTCCGCGTGTCCAAAGTATAAAACAGCCAGCAGCTCATTAGAACTCGGTCAATGGGGTAATGAGAATCATCTGAGGGCTAATGAGCAATAAGTGGGGAAGCATTAGAGATGCAACTGGAGGGGGCGGGTTGGCGGGAACACAGAAGGAGCAGTGGTCAAGCAGAGGGAAGGAAAAAAAAAAAGGGGGGGGGGGGTGAGAGATAGCTGTGGAGTTAAAACAGAGACGAGAAGACAAAGACGGGAAGTCACAGACGTGGAAAGCAGAGAGCAGCTGAAAACTGAAGAGACAAAAGTGTGTGACAAAAAGGACAAAAGGGGACAGTTGTTAGCTGGAAATGCAGCCAAGCGGCTGACGGTCATGGTGACAACTGGTGTATCCATGGCAACTGGCCTCATTAGACAAATGACTTTATTCTCTTGTTATCTCAGTGTAAACCAAGTGAGAAGTCGCAGACTGCTGGGGACAGTAATGAACGCTGATTAGGCTGCTGGTCAGGGCTTGTTTCAGTTTCGTCTAATAAGTGGACACATACGACTGACCGACTACAAGTTACCACTTCATACTGGACCTCAGTATCTGGCTGCGGCACCAAGTATCCAAACTCAAATTGTTTTCAAGTACAATTGTGGCTGGATTAAGTTTCGCAATAATCCTCTTGTGTTGCTGGTGTGTTTCACCACTGTTTCACCAATTTGTGGGAAAAAGGGTAAAGGTATCGACTTGCTCTCTCATTCTCCCAGTGCCTTAAGTGCACAACTACTCTAGAAGGGGTGTCTGCACCCAGAGACCTCAAAAATGCACTCTGGCTCATTTCAGACCACATATCGACGTAAAGAACCCCGTCGCACCCAACAGGAGTGTGTGCAAAATTCTAGGGAGAAATGGTGATTTCAGCACCAATGTAACAACAAATGTAATTGCAACAAAGATTTTTTTTGTTTCGATATTCAAGCAGTTTTCTGTAAAGCAAAAAATGTTGGCATTAATGGTCTGGTGTAGTCTCTAATCAGAAAGTCTCTCCTCCTCATGACTGTTAATCTACTGATGACATAAGAAGCCACAAGTTACCAAACAGCTGTCAAGCTCAGGAAAAGTTATTGATTGTGTGTTGTGTTGACATTTCTGAAAACTCTTACGGGAAAGAGGAACTTTCTTTTTTTTTTAAAGGAAAATATCTACATAAATTACACTGTTTAGACTTTATATGTTGTATACTGCAGCATAAATAAATGAATGCAGAAAAACAACAACAATGATTGTAATGCTAAGGTTTGTTTGAGCCTCAGTTGACACAATGCTCTCTGTGTCCTCCTTAGGCCCTTCCTCTTAACATTCCTTCTAAACTTGCATTAAACTGACTGAATCTGGTCACAGATAAACACATTCATACACACATCGCCTCCATCCGATTAAGCTTTCATGGCTTTCATCACGCTAACTGAGCACATCGTGTTAATTCTCACACCAGGCTGCAGAGAGGAAAATGGTGTGATTTTTATTTTGCAGGTTAATAAATTTGATCTCTCTTTTTAGCTAAATTAACTTTTTAGGAATATGAGCCATTTGAGACAGATCAAAGCAGCATAACTTTAACCTTAATAGCATCACTCAGCAATTTGATGGTAATGACTGTGGAGCAGTTTCAAACCACAGTAGGTCCTCTGTGGGATTTTAGCGCCAGCCAGTTTCCTTGTGGAAATTAACACACCACAGATGAGACTCTCCAGACTGATATTTACATTTAAATTCATCATCACCTAATCCAAAACCCAACATCAAGATTTTTTGTTAATCAGATCTTTAGCGACCATAAACCCTCGAGGGCTGATTATTTAAAGTAGCGACTTGCTCGTTTTCTTTTTTTGGACTTTTAACAGGTGCAAAACTCTACTCCTACGTGGAACGTTGTACATGTGTTTGTTTAAATTGTAGGGCTTTTGTGTAAATTGTGATGAGGTTCTACATGTTTACACAGGCCACTGAAGTTAAACCCACAAGCCAACAAACATTCACTCATATGACACTTCCTGTTTAGTTCAGCCCCATGAGGCCAGGAGGGTTAGGTGCCTTACCCCTTTGACACCCTTCAGGTCTCCTTTCAGCAGGCTGTCCAGAGGGAAGGTAATGATGTTGTTCATGTTTTGGAACTGGAAAACAGCCAACAGAGACATTGGTGAGGTTACAGTACATAAGAGACAGCAGACTTACCACTGTGGGTCTTTCTGTTTGTGTTTATAGATTCGTCCTTCAGAATAACACATGAACACCAACGAGGAAAGAAAACTATGTTTCATAATCTTGCATGTGGTGGAGTTAGGAGCTTTAGATGTAAAAATGACATTATGACAAGTACATGTGTGGTTCTGCTAAAGGTAAGAACTCCTTATATGCAGCAAAGTCTAACTCCTCGATCCCAGCAGGGGCAGAAGTGCAGTGAAACGCCAGTCGGTGTGGATCAGGGCCATTTCAGTCAATGAGAGTGGTCCAACCAGAAGCTCCGGCATGTTTTAGAAGCGCCCGCTCGACTCCGCCCTTCTCTATCAAAGAGTCCATTTTGGCATCCATTCACTCATCACAGATCAAGCTGGTGGAAAGTTGGATACAAGAATGTATTAAGGATGCGATGAACTTTCAAAGTAGGACGTCGTGTGTGGGCTCCAGCTTGTACATCAACACTTCATTTACCCATGGATGCTGTGGGTACGCCACCCAGAGGTTCTCAGAAGAGATTTTAACCAGATATGAGGAAAGGATATACGTCTTTAAAGATTGCAGCTGAGCAGACAGTGCTCTGAAGTCCTCTGCTTCTGAAATGTCCTCGCTATGACCTAAGGTCATGCCAAGGACCAAACCTCTGCAAAAGCGGAGCGCGTTAGTTACAGTCTGAAGCTTCCATAGTTTGCAACTTTTAATCATTTATAAAATGCTTTTCCACCCTGAATGAGCGGAGGAAATACCGTTTCACTTCCCTGGTACTATGACAGCCACCACTGCTTGTGTAATTGGACTTGCTAAAGCTTTCAAAGATTACGTCTTCACATGCAGATAAGATAGAAGCTCATATTTCACCCATATGAAGGTGATAACACTAATCCAGAATCCCAGTCTGAGTTAATAAAGTGTCTGTGAGGAGCAAATTAAACAACAAATTTTGCTAGTTGTTGCTAATAAGCTCAGGGTGAATCAGATCTAGCAGATATCGGGAACTGAACGGGACATTTGGCCACCTCAGTGGAAAACTAGAGCGATGTCCTCTGGGCTTTAAGTTCCAGCTGGGCATGTTGCACTCAAGATGTGTGTGTGTGTGTGTGTGTGTTAGAGAGCACACAAATGGACTCAGGGGGGATAGAGACAATCAGTGACAGCATGGAAATCTTACTTTGTCCCAGAGGAATTTACTCGGCCTCGTCTGACCAACACATGAACACAACCACACACTCTGTCGACTCACAAGGTTTTTGAAAAGCGCAGTGAGCTCCTTGGTGAAGACCGAGAACTTGAGGAAGGCTGAACCCAGATCAGGATCGTCTCTGTACACACAGTTTTCTCCAAACTTCTCCAGGGCCTGAGTGTACTGCTCCTCGTTCTCTACATGGGCTGGAAAACACACACAGACACATGCGGTTTAGATTTGACATGAACTGGGAATCAAACTCACATCCTTCACTCATCCTTCACTTCATGGGTTCACAGTGATCCCCAAATCATTGCATGTTACTGCAGGTGTTTTCTGTTTATACTGAGTTTGACAAACTTAGATCAACATAACTTAAGATTTTCCTTAACGTGCAAATGCAACCTGTAAAAACATGCACAAACTAAAGGATGACTCATTGCTATTCTATTGTAACCAGAAGCTGGCACAACTTCCTGAGATTTAATGGAACATCTGAGACATGTCTTGGTCAAAATGGCACAGAGAGACAGTACAAAGACCCTTTATCATGTACTGATAGCTGCTCTTTTCATAAAAAGTGGTTTTAGGGGACAGTCAGCCACTTGACTCCACTTGAACCTTCTTGTGTGCCTTATTTTGAAATCAGCGCTCAAGCTTTGCTCTGCCTACGCCAGCTGAACAGCAAATGCAAGAAAGTTAAGTGAGTTGGAGGAAAAAAACATGGAGAGCATGGACGTTTCTGTTCAATTTTCAGATCGAGACAAGGAGACAGGGTTGGAGTGTGTGGAAGATTTTAGCTGGGTATCGCTTCAAACGCCAAATTAAAAGCTCTCAAAGTCAAAGTGACTTAATTTCATATTTAATGTTGCATCGTCCTTTCAGTCGCTCTCTTTGTTCGCTTCTTGCTTTAACCTTCCATCATTAATAATTATTCCCAATTGACGTTACTGATTTTGTGCTTCTTAATGTTTTCGATCTTTCTTTTCACACTTTTGGGCCTCTGCGTGTTTCTTTTCTTGCTTGGCTTGATCTCAAACGAAGCAGACATGCTTCAGCGTACACCAAATGTAAATTCAGGTGTAACCTGGTGTCTAAAGTTGGCCTCGTCATCCACAATGTCAGGCTCAGCCGATTCAGCTTAATACACTTCATGGCAGAATAAGCAGCTGATAAAAAGTAATGCCACTGGGACGGTGCAGGAGCAGAGGAACTAGCGCCACAAGACTGTTGCTATGACAACACTGGCAGAGACTGAGGGGTGGGGTTGGGGTAAGAGAAGGACTTGTGAAGAAAAAAAAAAAAAGAGGAAAAAATGTGATGAAGACTAAAAAGACACCCGCAGCCACATGACGACTCAGATTTCCAACTTTTCTCTTTAAATCATTTAAAATAATTTGATTTATCAACAGAAAAAACCCCAAACAACAACAAAAAAACCCTACTACGTTACAAACATTTTCAAGCATCCACACATTAAAAGACTCCCTTGCAGTGATGTAAGTCGTGCTCAGGTGAAATCAACCTCCCCGTCAGTGTCACTGGCTCCGAGCCAACGAGGCAGTGGTCTGTTGTTGTTTTTAAAGTGGCACTTGAGAGCTCAACTATTCAGAGCTGACACAGCACAACCCCCGGTCACGCCTGCCAAGTGGGTACACGTGTAATTGTTGTAACGTGACCTAAACACATCACACATGGCGGCTCCGAACCCGAGAAGATCAGAAATGTGATCAGAGATCTGTGAGATGAACTGATCTACGTGGCAGCAAAAGGACTGAAACTAATTTACAACACATCAAGGCTTCATGTAAACGTGCACACAAAGTCTGGGCCTCATCTTAAAGCAATGTTTTAAAATGAAATTTGGGTCAGAAAAGATCTCCAATCACTCAGATCATTATTAAAGCAGATCTGTTTGCCATCTTCTATCACGTTATAGGCTTGGTGATTCAGTAAACTACACGTACTGACCCAGAACAGGAAATCCAACAGCAGCAAGTCTCCATGACTCCTCTGATTCACATCTTTTATACCTCAGATTAAGGCTGCATGATATTAGGAAAACATTTGTGATGTCATAGGTGAAATTGCAATGATGATATGTCTTTCAGCTTACAAACTAATACATAAATGTCATGTCTTCAAAGTTAAAGTTCTGCAACACGGTTTTACACATTAAAGATAAGTTAATGCCGCTTCAATGTAGCTTTGACCATTTCATTTAAGGAAGTAATGTTATTCATTTTCTCGATCAAATGTAATTACAAAGTGTGGTATGACGCGTGTCGAGCTCATGTTTAAGCAGACTAGAAAGAAATGACTGGAAATGGTACTCGGATATTAACTTAAAACATAATTTTGTAGGAATTTTGCCCTTTTTTGTTCAATGAAAGGAAACCCTTTGAAAGTAAATATTGAAATGGTTGGTTAAAATGAAGGATAACCACCCACACATCTAAAACACACACAAATGGCCTGCTAATACCAACTGTAATAACCTCATCTTATCTCTTAGCATACGTGCCAAAAAACACAAAAGAAAAGCATGAAGAGCTTCCAGGCATCTGCTGAGGATTATCCAACGTCCCAAAGGTTTGTTTTGCAGCTTCTTCCAACATTCTTTCTTGCACACATACGTACACGCACGCACGCGGGTGTTTAATCATCAGACTACAGATTGGCCTCTGCTTCCGCCTCTCCCACACTCGCTCTGTCAGGTTTACTCTGCTGACGCTCAGCGACCCGGTCTGTGGCCTCAGATTAACTCCCTATCGCTCTAAAGTTTGTGTGAGAACTACGCTGGACTCCATGTCCACTTAACAATATGACACCAGCGCTGGGAAAAGGTAGCGTAACTTAAAAAACAAAACAGTAGAACATAGTTAAAGGAACAGTTACACGTCTGCAGGAATATATTTATTTGATTTTTTTTTTTTTTTGTCTGCTAGCAACACTAATCAACACAAGAAAAGTGTTATATTTCGCAAATTAAAACGTACAACTTCGTTTTTTCTTTTACTCAACTTTTTTTCACACAATAAAACAAAGAAAGTATAAAATCTTGGTCAGATTGTCTGCAGCAGAGAAACGCATTAATGCAACTGATGCCAACAGACACATTATTCTCATCTTATTTTAGACTTTTTGATCCAGTGTACTAAGATTAGAACTGAACTTATTTTACTTTTTTACCTGTACAAGACGAGACGTGTGCATGTAGTGACCATCCAGCAGACACAACCAGATTCAGTGTTTTTCAGGTGCCCACCTACAGGTTCGACAGCTGTCACACGGTGTGCTTCACTGTCATCTGCAGCTCTGACAGACCTGTCCTCGCAGTTCTTCTCAGTCACCTCCAGCTTTGCTTTTCTTTTATTCGTGTCAGTTTGAGAGGCTGCTGCTGCTTTATTCATCAAATCCAACGAGCTGACAGGTGCCTGCAGGATCACAGGGCGCGCTCTCTCAGTCATAATGGCTCACCTCTTTCACGCTCAGTGTCTCATCTTCCGTCTTCGTGTCTGGTACAAGCTCACAGAGCTTATTTATCTTCATCAACCCTCACATTCGTGTTTATGCCCCCGTCCCCTCTCTCTGCTATATATTAATATTCTTCCCGTTCAAGCTGAAAGTATCCTGGCTGAGTTTTAGACTCGACAGGCGTGTACTCCGAGGACTGAAGGAGCCGGTGTTGAGACTCCCTGTTGTGCCACGGTATTAAATTTTCACACATCACCTCTGAGTAGCATCAAGAAAACTGGTTTCACCAAGTTTTCTAAGCACAAAGATGGTCAAGGCTGAATGTAAGCACCAGATCATGACAGTTTCTCCATATGTCAGAGAATATGCAGTTGTCTAGTTTAGCCATACATAAATTAGGTCCAATTTGTGTCATTTTAAGGAACTGCTTTAACATTAATTTATGTCTGTGGAAGTATTAATGCCCATTCTTTAGAAAGACTTCTGATTAAATAAACTTGAGGTCTCCTTTTCTATTTGACTCTAACCTGTGCATGTGTGAACTATAAATCACATTTTTACAGACCACTGTCTTATACAAACGTATCTTTTGTAAGTATCCTGCCTGAACAAAATTCCCTCTTTTTATTTTGCACACGTTTCTGTAACTAGGCTCCAGATCTCCATGACCCTCAACGGGAATAAGTGGTTATAGATAATGGATGGATGGAAGTGAATGGAAACCTTGCAGCACTGAAGCAAAAGGCAGGAAAGTAACTTTTAGAGATAATTCCACTGCCTACTCACCCATTTCTTAATCTGCAACAGTTGTGTCTGGTCACCTAAGAAATGCAAGTCCCATTTCCCTTTCTAAAGGCCTTTATCTGGTGCTATTTTAGGATGCAGTGCACATTTTTGCATTTTCCTACAACAGGAGACCACTCGTTCCCCCCTCAGTGCTGCTTTTGATGGAAAGACTGGTACATACAGTACTGCAGAAAAGTCTCAGGCAACACCAGCATTATCAAAATGTTTATTTTAAATGACCATGTCTATTCTCTGGCCTCTTTATTAAAGGTAGAGTAAGCAAGTTTAAGTGATTTCTAACCCTTTTGGTCACATTAAAGCACAAAAAGAACTAGTCTTCATCCACAGTACTGGCAGAAACCCAAAGCCCAGGTATCAGAATCAATATCGGAAAGGAAAAATTAGCATGGGAACATCTCTCAGTGGGGGGAAGAAGAGGGGAGAACATGTTTTTTTTTATGTGCTGTTTCAAGTATCAGACATGATGTCATCCAGAAGTGGAAATAAAACAGAAAATACAGTTCCAAGATTAGAGGCAGACCGATTAATCGGTTGGCAGGAGCCTGAAATAAAGCACCTTGCTTTGATAATGCAGCATGTGTGCTTTGATTTTGTGCAAATCTAATTTGGACAATCTTTGGAGCCCCTTTCAGGGATGCATTCAGTACAGACTGACGTCTTGTCAGCTTTTCCATGACAGCGAAAACAGGTGACCTTAGTTAATGCATGCTTCCCGTGAATAAAAGCAAGTGACAGTATTCTGAATGGTATTTCCGCAGACATGGCACTGTTTCTACTGCAAACACTGATCCAGACTGGCTTCATGCTCAGAGGCAGAAAGCCTGATGTACTTGCTCAAACTTTTCCCCTACATCAGATATTTCTGCTGATAACAAAACCAACTTTAAATGCCTGACATAGCTGCCGTTCTCAGACATGAGCAACATTCTGCAAGTGCACATGAAGGCCAGTTCTTCTCCGTGCAAACCTG
Source organism: Arrhamphus sclerolepis (assembly GCA_037176975.1). Lineage (NCBI taxonomy): Eukaryota > Metazoa > Chordata > Actinopteri > Beloniformes > Hemiramphidae > Arrhamphus > Arrhamphus sclerolepis. Next base: position 8,280,274 of record JBAMYA010000015.1, on the reverse strand, counting down.
TATTTAAAAAAAAAAAGCCTCTGACTGTCATGTCCTGAGAGTCTGGCCACAAACAGGCAACATATGCGAGTGTAAACACATGTTTGATGGTACAGTGAGGTGAAAATGTGCGTTTGTCCACGCTTCAGCACACACACAGAAGCGTGGTGTGTGGGGGGGGGGGGGGGGGGGGGGGGGGG
>JBAMYA010000015.1:8259860-8277315 GCA_037176975.1 Arrhamphus sclerolepis | reverse complement strand
ATTGTGAATACATGGATATATTTTTGGTTTAAAAATAAATGAATATCAAACATGCCCCCCCACCGCCACCCGCCCCCGGATGTTTGAGTGTAATGACACTTTGTCTATCAGTGTGTGTTTGTGGGTGTATGCACGTGCATGAAATGTAGTTTAAATTCGGCTTGGATCACTGCCCTTTTGTTGCAACTGTGTGCCCGCTGAGGAGAGTCCAATCCTCATCGTCAGAACTGTCACACTTTAATAATAATAATAAGCTTTTAAGGATGCATTTTTTTAAGGATGCTTTGGTGGTGTCAGTTTGGGACCAGATTTAGCATCCATGTCTAATTATTTACATAACCAAAGGTTTCCAATTAAAAATAAATGAAAATATAAAGCGAGAATAAACGGTGGGAGGACCTGTGGGGGGTGTTGACCTCTTACAAGCGTATGCACGGAGCCACCTGCTTATTTAGTTGTATTATCCAACCTTTCCACTCTTTGTGCTCTTTGTTTGCATTGCAGGGTGATTCACACATGCCCACAGGCCTCTGAGCTTCTACAGCATCTGTTGTCTCAGACCTTACATGGGCTGGGTCGCTATACCTGCAGATCTTGTTAGAACATGCATTAAATAGATGCGCATGTGTGTGCAGTGTAACCCATGTTGGCACTGAAGTGTCTCTCTGAATCTGTCCATAGGTTTGGCCAAGCAAGAAGCACAGCTGACCCCCAGTCAGAAATACCTAGCTATCAGGTATGTGACTCAGGTATGTTTTAATGCGTCAGATGATGAGTTCAACTGCTCAGGTTGAAGCAAACAGCTGACAGGGTTTTAAACGGGCCTTAATGAGCACAGACTTTGAGGAATAATGGTCTTTAGTTTCAAAAAGGCTTCGTGAATCTCTGCACTGGAAATCATCACATCCCCTCACTTGGTCTCTCTAATTCAGTCTGGTGGTTATTAGGCACTCTGTATCTGGGAAGGCAAATGCACTAAGTGTTCTCAAGTGAATCATATTGTAGGAATGCACATAATCCTCTGTCCATCCTGCTTGACTCAAAACCCACCCCTCTACCCCCCACCGGCAAAAAAGCAAAATGTAGCTGCATGACTATTTAACATGGAAGTGATTTGTATGAAAGGCCTGGCCTTTTTTTTTTCATAAACTACAGCTTGGTAGGTCTTTTGGAAGGACAAAATAGAAAAAAAAACAAACATACATGCATATGGCACACAAACATTTGCACACAACCACAGGGTTGTGGTTTCTCAGTCACAGCATGGCCCCGCCTTAACGCATACTCTAAATGAGACCATAAATCACCAGAATTTGAGATTATCACATCTGGAAAATGTTTACTGAGAAGTAGATTGATTACCTTAAAGACTGCAGTCATGTTGTTTTTAGCCACAGGAGTCTGCTGCTCATTAGGTCACATGCAGCTTTTAAGGCGCTCACCCTGAAATCTGGAAAATTCATGCAATTTCCAAACTTTTCTATGTAGTATACACGACAAATTTACATAAACCGTGTAAGCTGATATAAAAAACCGACAAACATACCTCAGATCGCTATCATCACAGACAAAACCAGTGAGCTCAGCTCGAAGGCCTCAAATGTAAACCTTTGTTTCACAAGCGCTTACTGGGCTACTGTGAGTCATCTGCCAACTCTGAAATAGCTACTGGGAAGGTGAGAAATTAAGAGTACAATGCAAGAGCTCATGTTCAGGCAGTCGTATCGCTGTTTGGCCCCGTACTAGAAACTCAAGCACAAGGTCACAAACGATCCATCAAGGTCCCCCGTCTTTTCCTGAAGAGTTCAACAAAAAGGATTGTGCAGGTTTTAAGTGCCACTGCTCTGAGACATGATGCCCTGGTGTTTTCATCCTCTGGTGGTTGGCTTAGACCGTATAATGAAAACAGCCCAATTTATTACCCGTTTCGTGTAACTGAATTTACCAAGTAACATTCTTCTCGCCCTTAAGTCGAATGCCGAGCTTACTGGAGTACCTGAGCTACAACTGTAACTTCATGGGCATCCTGGCAGGACCCACCTGCTCCTACAATGATTACATGGCCTTCATCGAAGGGACGTGCTATCAGCCGCGCCACCAGGAGAATGCCAACGGAAAGGAGAATGGAAAGTTCAAGCAGAGCGAACCCTCACCCAAGGTGCAAGGTCCAAACATACATGTTAAGTCAGAAAGCATTGTGGCAACGTAGAGCTGCATGTTGAGTTGTGCTGTGAAATATTCATTTGAAATAGTTATATTGTTGAACCAAACAAGTGCTTCATGCTGCCATATAAAATTGGACTTTGAAGAAAGTGAAATATGCTGTTGCAAAAAAGAAAAAAAGAATAAAATAGGACTTGCCCCTAGTTACCTCACTTACCCGCTCCGAGGGAAGTTTTCCTTATTGAACATCATCCTTTCAAATCGACTGTTCTTTTGTCTGACGCTCTCTTCTCATCTTTGCCCAGAATGATGTGATCTCCAAGCTGTGCACATGTGCCATCTCCCTGGCCATCTACCTGTCACTGTACAAGCTGCTCCCAGTTGAGTACTCCATCAACGATGACTTCGTCAAATCGACACCCTTCTATCTTCAGGTCATCTACCTTTACCTGGCGATGCTGGCGCTGAGGCCAAAGTACTACTTTGTTTGGACTCTGGGTGAGTTTTATGGAACTGTAATTGTTATCAAATTAAAAATGTATTTTTTCGAAGTTTAACTCATTTTATCCTTTTGCAAATAACTGGCTATATTTAGTGTTTATATTATGCTGGGTTATTCAGTCTCATAACATCAGAAGAAGACAAGATCTTAGGTGGCTCTGGCCTCCATAATTACACATCTGATCTAATTAGGAACAGCAATATGATGAGAGGCAATAACAAAGAGAGCGAGTCTGGAGATGATGCAGCTCACTCCAATCAGATAATTTGTTTATTAGTTAAGTAATGTTGGATTCAGCCTTGAAAAATATCTACTTACCCAAACAGGATTCCTTTGTATAACAGTGCCATCTAGTGTTGAAATTGGAAACTGCAGCTCTTTGAGTCCATGTGATGGCGCATGTCCATCTTTTTTTCTGCCAGTGCTTCACAAACACATTTGTGTCCTTCTTCTTCAGCTGATGCCATCAACAACGCTGCAGGATTTGGCTTCAATGGATACAACAAAGACGGATCCCCACGGTGGGACCTGATTTCAAATCTCAGAATCCTGGACATAGAGGTTGGGATTTTATTTTATTTTTTTAAATCAGCATGTTTCTATGCTGATAGAAGATCTTTTTTTCATGGAATCTCAACATATGATGTTCTGTGTCTAATTTCAGTTTGCCACAAGTTTCAAGTTGTTTCTAGACAACTGGAATATTCAAACATCTCTTTGGCTCAAAAGGTAACAGCATTCAGATTGTGACAATGTGTGTGAGAAAGTCCTATCTATGGAGGGTTGTTTAAATATCAACATAAATGTATGCAGTAGTTTTCTGAATGGAATGAACGATCTGTCAATATTTTGCATTTTGGTTGCGCTTGTTTTGACTGAGAACTAAATGCTCCATGACGGCTGTCCTCCCAGGGTGTGTTATGAGCGCTGTCCGATTAACCCGACAGCTGCCACCTTTCTGCTGTCAGCCATGTGGCATGGGGTGTACCCCGGCTACTATCTGACCTTCGTCACCGGCATCGGCATGACCATGGCTGCCCGTGCGGTGAGTACACACGCTATTTCTGTCGATGCAGTGCTGCGAAATTCAGCAAACGGACAATAATCCCTTTCTGATCATGTGTGTTACTTTATTGTAAATTACCAACTATAGTACAATTGATAAGTTTTTGTTTTTTTTCAGAAGTGCTGCCACAAAAAGTGGTTTGTCTTCTTCTGTCCTGCGAAAGCATGAGAGCACTTTAAATTTACCGCAGCTACTTAAACACCAACAAACACATGACAAAATCGCTTCAGGAAGAGAGGCAAATAATGGAATAATGCACCGCTTTTAACCTCCATTTAGATGTTGGTCCATTAGCACTAATCTCTGCTAAGCCAGATTTGTTTCACTCTAGTTATGTGGACGACAAGGAGACATGAAGGTAGGACAGTGGGGTAAAGTTGAAATGCTCTACAACTCCCCATAATTTCCAAGGAAAGGGGTGTGTCAGTGTGTACCAGAAGAGTTGCTCTGCTGGTGAGTTCCAGCAGGCAGCTTTCCGTTTTCTCTTAATCTGAAAGAGAGCGTGGAGCATATTGACCCCGTTTTGCCATAAAACTAATGGCCACAGCCACGCAGAGAGGCTTAGGCCAATTTCACCGATGAGTTGTTAAATGAAAAATGACTAAAGAGGCTGCACAAAAGAGAGAGACGGACAGTAAGCTCAAAAAAGAAATAATGGCCTCTGTCATGCAGAGATTCTTTTGAATAAGGTCAGCTAGTTTAATTGGAGTTTAGTTTACTGTGCATTAGAATAAATGGAACTTAATTTAAAGTTTTTGAACTTTCTCCTCCTCTTTCAGGTGAGGCATAACATCAGGCCATACTTCTTGGTCTCAGACATGCACAAGTGCGTCTATGATGTCATCACGTGGGCATGCACCCAGGTTGCCATTAGTTACACAGTGGTGCCATTTGTCCTACTCGCCGTAGGATCATCGCTCAAATTCTACAGGTATGTACTCCCGAAAAACTCCACACGGCAGAACACGAGCCAGCGCTACTGTCTCCGCTTTCCTGCACAGTTATTGGTTTAGTGATGAGTTCAGTGCCGTCGTGTAAAATTATTGTAATGCAGATAGAGTCGCTTTTATTAGCCCGGGTCTCTGTAGCTGTTAACAAGACAGTTTAATAAGAGAGGGACATTGAGGATTGATGGGGAGGAAATAAAACGGGGGGCCCTAACATTGTCCAGTCGCTGCCGTGAAATAAATATCCGGTCATCGGCGAGTGGCTTCCAGACAGGCTGTATAAAGCAGACTCTGCAGGTATTTGTGCACGAGCCAGAGAGTTGGCCGGATTAAACGTTTGACCCGATGATTGTGTTTATGAAAAGGTTTGAATCCATTTTACTAAAAAAAATGAATGCCGTTGATTTAGTAGAACTTTGGGCATTTGCACAATTTTATTTCATTTATTTATTTTTTAAACATTGAATCAACATTCTTGTGATTTCAAATTGAATTTCCTTTTTATTTTTTATTTGTCTCCTTTGAGAGAAATTGGCTCGGACAAAGGGAATGCTGCACAACATAGTAAACAACAAAGCGTAAAAAGACAGAAAAAGAGACAACACTGTCGCATGAAATACAAACGCTCCATTTAAAAATTCAGGTTTAAAATTAAGATCAATTAAGAAAAGGGTAAGAAGCCATCCACACACACAGTGAGACCACACACAATACATCCACCTCTTACCGTTTTAAAAGGTTGACCGAGAGAGGGACAAAAGTGTTCATACCTGTCGTGCCTGCACAGAGGTACTTAGATTTGTACTTTATTCTGAAAATGCAACTCATAATAAACTCTTGCTTCACAGCTCTTGGTACTTCTCGTTGCACCTCCTCTGTCTGCTGGTGGTGCTGGCCCTACCTGTCAAGTCAAAACGCCGGCAGGCCAGGGAGCAGCAGGAAAACCCCCAGAAGGACAACGCACGGGACGCCCCACAGAAGGAAATTTCACAGGATAAACACACAAATCTCAACAGCACAGACAACAACTGCAACCAGAAGGAGAAGGCCACATGAGGTTCAGGAACGGCGATGCACAGTCCCATCGGCAGCAGAGACGACAACACTGAGAGCCGGAGCGTGTCAAGTCCGTTTACCTGACAATAGAACCAAAAAACTCTGAGAATCCTATCAGACAGAAAACACAAATCCTGTCAAAACTTCCAGTAGCAAGGATGACAGAAATCAAACCTCTGACATGGATAAGAGACCAAGATGAAACAAGTGATAGTGGTTACTTTACATTAGGTTAGTGAAAATAAAGACTTCCAAGCTGCCTTAAACCCTCTCTGTACTCTGCAGGTGAATTAAAGTAGACGGCAGGCTGCCAGAACATAAATACAGTTACCCCTGTGTGGTATTGTGTTATTTCATCAGAGCAGATGTACAGTTTGTGGAGGGTTTTTGTCATTGTCTGGATACAAGCCTCTGTTGGGTGGGAAGAGAAAGTGTGTACATGTTTAAGAAACATAACCTCTATCATCAGCTGCCAATTTAAAACTGGCCTTAGGATCCTCAAAGAATTATTTAATTTCTACGTCTTTTTCTTTTTGTTTTGTTTTTAAATCTTCAAGGAGAGTTCATGTTGTACGTGTTTTGTATTTAGATGTTTGTGACATCACTATTTGACAAGCATTCTTGATGAACCAAAAAGTGGAATTCAGATGTCGTCCATCTCCAGCAGTGGGAAGTCTAAAATAGGGAACTCGAGAGTCAGTTAATGGATTTCTTTTGTTTCTTTTTATACAATTTTCATATCCGCTGCTTTTTTTTTTTTTCTTTTCTTTTTTTTTTGGTAAACATGACTCATCAGAAAAGGTGTGTTTTGAATGGAGTGTTTTTACCCTCTTGTGACTTAAAGTACTTTTTTTTTTTTAAGGATTTTTGACTATGAAGAGTCATTTATCTCTATGTGTCACACGACAGGTTTCCTCTGTGTTCAAATGAATTGCTTATCTAATAAAAGTATTTAAATCATGGCAAGTTCTCAGTGAGAGTTTGGTAATAACAAAACAGTTGAAACGTTGCACCGTTTTTAATCTTGGAAATGTACAAAATGCAACAGAAAGCTAAAGAGATTACCACACTGACTCAAAATGTTAACTGTCAAAAGGTTTTTCAAATCAACTGAACTGACTTCTGTATTCAGGATACAAGTTACGTCATTATGCAATTTGCATTTGTCTGTGAGGAAATCTGAGGTTTTTTTTCTTGTATGTGACATAATATTGTACAAAGTTCAAAGGCATAGACCAGCTGTTGTGGTAAATGGTCTTATTTCATATTGTGTGCACTTAATGTTAGACTAGGGGATGTTTCAGAGTGCATTTACTGTATGGTGTATAAGAGACACTGGTTCCTCTTGTTTTTGGTCTGTGGCTCACCTTAAGCCTTTCAAATCATCCTGTTTACTCTTTAAAACACACAGGCGTCTGAACAGCTGCCCAGGGGATATCTTTTGGTATCATTAGTAGAATTTTTTTTTTTTTTTTTGCAAAGACAACATCCTAAACTGCATCTTACGGTTGTTTGAATAAAATGGCACATGTTTACGTATCTGTTAGAGCAGATATGATCTCCTTTCTCACTACGTTTTCCCCCCAACCCTTGGGAGAAAAAAAAACCCCACAAAAACATTCAGTAATTGAGTTTAATTTGCTTTATGTGAAGTCATAACAAAGCAGCATAGAGCTCTGAGGTGCAGACCTCTTGATTTGTTTTAAAGACTTTCTAACATTTTCATGTTCCTGCCATAACTGTGTGCGTTCACCAGTATTCATGTGATCTGTACATGTTGATGTGATTTCAAGTGAAACATATTTGTAGCCTGGGTCGTATGTAGGTGTGGACGGCCCACCTAAGGGAAAGGGATGTCATATTACAAGCATAGCGATTATTGCACTGCATGGCCACCCAAACCAGCAGATCAATGCAAACTGCTCCATGTGTCCAAAGTGCCAAACTACAAATGGCGCATTTTTTTTTTTTTTGTGTGTGTGTGTGTGTGCGTGTGTGCCTGCGTGTGTGTGTTTGTGCGTGTGTGTGTGCGCGCCTGTGTAACATAATGGGTATTTTTGTGTCAGAAGGAAATTTATTGAAAGATTTGTATAACAGTACATTAAAATTCTTGATTTATGTGGCAAAAATAAAGAGAAATTATTTTTAAACACTACTATCATGCTTGATAAATCTTTTATTTTTGTCCTATTAAAGGTTAATGGAAATTCGCAAAATGATACAATGGAGAACACGAACTAGTGTCGTGTTGATGTTAATTAGTACATGCTGATACTTGAGGTGAATTATGTCATCAGAGCGTTCATACATGTCATGAAAATACCGATATAAATGCTAAAACTGTGATGGCTAAACTCTGTTAAGATACCTTCTTTTTAGTGTTCTGTACATGGCAGCTGGATAACTTCAGCTATAAGTCAAAAGGCTTATGTTACTTGCATTCTATAACAAAACACACAACAACTTGTGTAAACTGAAATGAAATGTAATTCCATACTCATTTTTAACAATTTGCAGCCGGTTTTATTTAAAGTCACTGAATATTCAATAATGCCCTCTTGCCAGTTACAACCCCAGTTACAAAACAGTTGGAACGCTGTGTAAGACGTAAATAAAACCAGAATGCAATGATTTGCAAATTTCATAAACCCAGACATTTTACAATTTCATGGAAAATATTAGCTCATGTTGGCTTTGATAGCAGCAACATATCTCAAAAAAAAAAAAAGTTGGAATAGTGATGCTTAGGATTGTGTAGCATCCCTGCTACTTTTAACAAGCATCTGTTAATGTGTAGAAAGTGAGTTGCTGGAGTTTTGGGGGAGGAATGTTGTCCCATTCTTGTCTGATGCAGGATTCTATCTGCTTAACAGTCCTGGCCCTTTGTTGCTGAATGTTTTTCATTATATGATGCTACAAATGTTTCCCATTTGTGAAAGGTCTAGACTGAAGGAAGGACACTCTCAGAATCTTACCCTGCAAAGCCATGCAGTTGTGATGGACACAGTATTTGGTTTAGCATTGTTTGTTGAAATATGCAAGGCCTTTCCTGCAAGAGACGTTGTCTGGATGGGAGTATAAGTTGCTCTAAGTCCTGTACTCTTCAGCATTGATGGAGCCTTTCCAGATGTGTAAGCTGCCCATGCCGTAGACACTGATACAACCCATACCATGGATGAGCTTTGGGCCAGAGAAGATGGTGGTGTTTGTGAATTGTGTTCACATGTGACTTATTCTTTGCATGATACAATTTTAACTTGAATTTGTGGATTGCATGGTGAACTGTGTTCACAGACAGTAATTACTGGAAGTGTTCCTGAATTCATGCAGTGATGTCCAGTAGAGAATCATGCCTGTTTTTAATGCAGTACAGCCTGAGGGCTCGAAGATCACACACATCCAGTTTTGACTTTCAACCTTGTCCCGTGAGCACAGAGACTCCTCCTTATTCTCTGAATCTTTTGATGATATTATGTACTGTAAATGGTGAGAACTTTTTCTGAAAAATTGTCACAGATTGGTGAACCTCTGCCCATCTTTACATCCCAAAGACTCTGCATCTCTGAAGTGGTCCATTTATACTATGTCATGTTGCAGACCTGTTGCCATTTAATGTAGGCTAATTGTCAAATGCGGCTCCATTTGTTTATGTTTATTTTTTCCAATTACTTTTCCAGCCGTCTGTTGCCCCTGTTCCAACTTTTATGAAATGTGTTGCTGTTGTCAAAGTCAAAATGAGCCAATGTTTCTCATAAAATAATAAAATACCATAACTTTTTTTTCGAATGGGGATTGTATAATGTGAAATACAGCAGAAGCTTGATGATGAAGAAACCTGGTTGAAAATACTCTACATGGTCGCCAGTTGTGACTGTTAGACTGTATCTGCAAAATCACATTTTTCTGGTGTAAAATATTGACTTAAATTTATGATTTAAAGTTGTAAAATTGTGAGCTTTGTATTTTTTGTAAGACGTTTTGCTTTAAAACCACACATTTTTGGTGGTTAAAACAAAGAAACAAAAATCTTTCTCCAAAAAGTGAAATTTTGAAATTGAAATTTTTTAAATAAAATTAGGACTTTATCTTAACTATAAATTTTGCAAAATTTTGAACTTTTTGTTGTAAAATATTGACTTACTTTTAAATTTAGAATCACGACAAAATTGGCAGATTAAAGTACATTTTTGTCAGTTCATTTAACATAAAATTGTAAAATACTGACATTTGCAAACTGCAGAATTGTGAATTTAAATGTATGCTATGAAGCTGCACTTTTCTTTTGAGACACTGCGCCCTTCAAGATCTCAGGGGGGCCAAAGAAAATGATGTGGAGGTCAGTATCTTAGTCAGTACATTGTCAATATCTTGCAAACAAATGCAAAAATACAATAACACAAGTAGTAGAAATTAGTTTCAAGTCTTTGAGAAAGTCTTTCTGTGGTGTGTGGTGTCATATAGAAAAAAAAAACACATTTTGACTTGTGGTTTCTATTTTATTTTAACCTGAATCTGTAAAGAAAAGGTTTTAAAGAGAAACTCTGAATGAAATCCCTTACACTACGATAATAATCCTGGCAGAATGGGGTTTTGTTGAATTAAAGTGGCCACATGTTCCGCCGCTGTAACCATAGCGGCTGTAACCATAGAGGCTGTAACCAGGGGCAGTGGGGGTGGAGCCATACTGACATTTCTGTAGTAGGCAGCAGGCTGTGAGCAGGTTACAGTTTCCCGGTGTTTATTTTATTATGACGTGAAAAAAGCCACATTTGACTGGATTTTCCGGACCGAAATCATTATACAGGGGAGTGCAGAGCAGTCCATCAAAGGTAAGACGTGGTGAAGGTTTAAACTGCACTTTTTTTTGTTGCTTTCACAGGTGATAAAAGTACGAACCTGTTGAGGAGCTAGCCGCTCTGTGCTAATGTTAGCCGTAGAGCCGCGAGGAGTTCGTCTGTGTTTTGTTTAGTTTCATGCTACGGAGATAAGGGAAGTACTTGTAAGACCAATATTAGTAGACGATACCAAAAAATTCTAAACCGTGCTATTAATCACCCTATTGTTTATTTTCTCATTTTACTGTTCTCTCCCTGGTGTCTCTTGAAACCATGTGATGTGTCCTACAGATGTTGTCAAGTTGTTGTTGTCATACAGATGTTGAACAAACCATAAAGTCAGCTGTGCAATAATTCTTTTTTTTATTTGTTTTTATGAAGAATGAAATTTAAAAGTGCGAAAGCAGATGAGAAAAGGAGAAAAAAGGTGTGCTTATTGCCAATATGTTGGTGTTTTAACAGTTTCTCATATTTTGAAGCCAGAGCTTTTTCAGAGCAGACAGGAAAATTATTTCCCCTCGGATGAAATTTTCCAGACAATTCAGCAACCCTTTTTTTTTTTTTTTTTTTTTTTTTTTTTTAAAACAAGCTGATCTTAGTATGTACTGAGGAACTGTGTTCTCAGCAGTTTCATACCCACATGACATGACCATAAGAGCTGACTGGTTAAATTTAGAGATCCTATCCTGTTGCATTCTAACTTCACTACCTACATTTATGCTCAGAATGTGTTCAGATAACAGTACATTTGACTAGAACTTCTTCTTCTTTTTTAATCTCTATGTTGTTATATAACAGTCTGTGTTTTTAGTGTAAAAAATATCTAACTTCAGGGAAGATCTTTGTGATTCTCTTTGTCATATATCTCATATTTATCTCAGTACCCAAAAAAGAGAGAGGAAGCAATGACTATTATGCTGAAAATACAGAAACATAGTTATCGCTTAAATAATTAATTTCCTTGGCCAATGTTTTTTTTTCTGAATTATGTATTTCAACAGCCTTTGATTGATTGGCAAACTGCTCTCTTAAATTAATTTTAATTCTATTAATGTTGTTAATATGAGAGAGTTAAAGTATTATAGTTTGATCATTTTTTTAAAGTACAGTTCAATAGGACTACATAGTCTAATATTTGGGCGTAATTTGAACAGTCATTTAAATTCTAATCTTTTTACCAACAGAAACCAAATGATCTTTTATTCCGTGCATTCAAAAAAGAAAACATACCAGGTTGTCAAATCTTAATTGCCCCCTAGTCCTTTTATCTGCATCAGTGGGATCCAGGCAATTGCATGAAGTGAATGGAAACCTGAGAGCTCTGTCTATTGTGTGGGGAAGACATGGGCGTAGGCCATCCCACTCATCTAATATTCAGCTGTTAGTAAAAGGGGGGATGCTGAGCGTGAGTCTGGCAGTGCTTGTTGATAGTCTGTTCGGCAAGGACTCAGTATTGGTACTGAACCAGTGAATACAAAGCAACTTTCACACCACACCAAGGTAAGATTTTTTTTGTATCTTTCTTTGCACTGTAGGATACAAATTTCTTTGCTTTAAAATGATCTCAAAAGCTTTTTGCAGTTATTGGAGTTTGTGGTTATTAGGTGTTAGTGGCTATGTGTTTCTTTTAAGGATATGGTATTGTTGCTGAACAGAAAGGGAGAGATAAATGTCTACTGATTGGCTCTTGTGTGGTGTAATCATCCACCCATTGTGCTGAGAGACGGGGAGCTCAGGAGGGCGTGTCAATGGACTCCTAAAGCTGTCAAACAAAGGATTTTTTTTTTTTTTTTACCTCATCTTACACGTGAATGGTTGACAGGTAGTGTGAAAGACGGTTAGAGTTTAGAAAAATAAAAAGATTATTTACTGTAGATAAGCACTGATTTGCTTCTCTGAATTTGGCTGAACCCACAGGCCTTTGTACTGACAACCCATCAAGCATGTGACATTTAAGTGTTTATTGACCTGAGCCTGAGCAGCTTGTCTCAAGGATTATGATGAAATATTGAGCAGCATGTTTGGTTGTTGTTATGTGAAATCCATTACCGAGGCAACTTGCAAGCAAGTGAACACAGCTCATTAACACTGGTCAGTCTTACTCTGGCAGAGAGTAAGACTGAGAGTAAGACTGACCATAATGGAAGAGCCCAATTTAATGAATCATTAATGAGCTTTTGATCGATCAGATGAATCTGTACTATAGCAAAAGCCATTTTATTTGAGTAATACACTGTTGTCCGGTGTTGGTATACATACAGTGACAGAGAAAATTATTGCTGTAGTTACAGCAGTAAAGGAAAAAAAATATCTTGACCCACTTAAAAAAAAATGAATATAGCCATTTTTGTCTGGGTTTATATTTTAAATGGTTGATGTGAGCTTGTTATACAGTCACGTTCAAAAGTATTTAGCTCTGACAGAGTTGTTATGATTTTGTCTTTATCACACTATCACAAAACAGCACTTATGTGATCTGTAGACTTTTAGGTTTAGTATAAGAGGTTTCACAAAAGTATGGTGTTTGAAATTCCAGCCATTTTAAGCAAAGTGCCTTCAATTTCAGGGTCTTAAAAGTATTTGGCGATCCATTCCCTCAATACCTCAAGACAAGTAAGGCAGGAAAATTTCAGGAGTTGATATCATGTACTGAGTTGTCGTTTGGCAGCTGTTTTAAAGTAGCTACCATTCTGAAGTCCAAGGAAATCTCAACGTAAGAGAAGGAGGCCAACTTTGCTTTTGAAAATACATAAAATCTATAAGAGGGAGCAAAAATGTTCTGTGGGGTCAAATGAACAGTTTGGTACATTTTTAAATAGAAAGAAAACACTAGGAATTGTCCAGGCATCATAAAATGCCTGAAAGACAACTGAAGTGGATGATGGGTTAATCCTTTCCTAGGTGGAGAAAAACTTCTTCACAGTATTAAAAGAATTAAAGAATAATTTGAAGAAGATGGGTCAAAATCTATAATCATGAGACACTTTCATGAATGTAAATACAGGGGTTTTACTTCAAAGTGCAAACCACTGGTAACATTCAGTAACAGGACAGTCAGATTAGACTTTGTCTGTAAACATTAAAAATAATGGTTAATTGGTGACTCTAAATTTCCCTCAGGAGTAATTGCGAGTGTGTACGTGGCCCAGGTCTGCCTTGTAAAAGAGATTATTGATCTCAATGGGACTAACCTGGTTAAATAAAGCTTACTACATAAATAATAAATAAAAATAAGCTTGTATCGGAACACTGAGAAGAGAACATTGTGTGTCAAATGTGGTGGAGGCAGTGTTATGGAACGGGGACATATGGCTGCCAATGAAACGGGCTCACTGGTGTTTATTCACAATATGACTGCTGAAAAACAGCAAATGAACTCTAAGGTGTGTAGAGATAAGCTTTGCTCACATTCAGTCAAATACTACAAAACTCACCTTTTTAAAGGAAAAAGGGAGAAAACTCAATTTTATGATGTCTATAGGCTCCACACATTCAGGTGCAATTGTAAATGGTTGTCATACAACTATTAAAATTATGATTATATCTGTAAATATGTCACTTTGTACAAGTACTTTTGTGCCCTTGGAGGTACATTGCTTAAAGTGGCTGTAATTCCTAAATAGGGATTGCTGTATTTTTGTGAATCATAAATTAAAGCTTAAAGTTGACACTTTGATGACATCTTCATTGTTTCTTTTCAAATCTATCAAGGTGGTTTGTAAGGGAAAATGATATATAAAAAACACAACATATAGTTTCATTAAAATAGTGTGCAGTTTTGTGACTATTGTGCTTTTTTATTTTTATTTATTTTTTTAAGCGCATATTTCTGCTCTTCTTCTTGTATGCAAAAAGTCTACAATGTCCAATTTCTGGCAGAGGAGCAGAGAGCAGAGATTTGCCTTGTTGTAACTGGAGTATTCAGTCGAGTGCACCAATTGTCAATGAAGGAAAGTTTAATGACTGTTGCTTGGCTTTGTTGGTATTTGTTGACTTAGTTATCTATCTTTAAAAGAGCATTAGGATTGCTCTGCCTTCATTATAATGAACACATACATTTATATTTCTGTTTTCAGCATGAGCAGATGCACTCACAAAACTTAGAAGAACTAAGAGCCTTAGTTAGCCCTTTTATAATGCATTGAGCATACTTTAAAAGCCTATTAGGATAGTATTTCTTGCTTCTGAGAAAAAAACCCCACATAGAATATTTTGGAAAGTTGAGGATTTGTGCATGTATTTGTGGGCTGTTTGTGTTTGCATATAGGCAAATATGTAGCATTTAGTTTTATGTTTGCATTGGCTACACACAACAATGTCTTACTGACCACATTTTTAATTCCAAGGCTTGTCTCTCACCTGTGCACAAGGCTAATGGATATTGTGGCTGCCTTTTGCTGTTTTTAACGATAAATCTGCTTTCATCTTTCTTTACAGTGGTGTACAGGCAGTTAGCCCTCAGCCATGGATACCACAACTTCCCTGAAGATGACTTCTCTGGCTGTCCAGAGTCTGTTCAGCTATGTGGAGGAAGAAAACCTGGCTGCTATCAAGGCACACTTGGACAAGTTCAGAGATGTGGACAGCAGGAGCGATGTAAGTTGATCTTATCACAACAAGACCCCTGATGGTTCAGGACAGTCAGAGAGGATTACGTGATAATGATGGCTCTTTAAAATTGTGTAACAAGAGTTCTGTGGGAAAAGGATTTTAGATTTAGGGTTACAGTACTCATTAAAAGTATTAACTCCTTTTGGACTGGGGTATTTGTGCCTTTTTTTTTTTCTTTACAAAGAACAGCGCCACTTAATGGTAGCAGTTTGTTGCTGGAGCTTCAGTTGTTTTTGTCAGCTTTGACTTTTTTTTTCTGTAGTCTTCTTAATTGAAAATATTGATTTTATTTTTTTCTTTTTGAAGATTTTTCACTCTTGGATGCTATTCTACTTTATGGATTTCATTTCACTTACCACTCACCACTTATGTTGACAGGACTGGTTGAACGTTAAGTACCATCCCATACCACCCTGGCTGTGGTAGTGCTTTTTGTGAACCACCAATAAATAAAAGAAGATGACAGCAAAGGAAAAACAAACTAATATGAGGAGATACCTATGAGATTATATTGTATTATATAATTTGATTCCGCTAAAGCTTTAAAACACAGGTTTAAGGGGGTTAATTTTTTTTTTTACAGGCACAAAGTAATATATCGAACAGTATCCAGTTTATCTCTAAATCTGACCAAATATAAAGGCCGAATTATGGTCCATGTTGTCCATAGAAATTATTTGTCAGGTTTTCTCAGTATATTAGTGGAAATAAAGTGATTGTTCCTATTTATTCTTGTCCTGTGATATATTGTAGATGTATGTAGATGTAGAATGTAGATATATTTATTTGGCTTGTTGATATGTTAAAAATTGCTGTGTCACTTGTTGCTGTGTCCTTGTTTCAGAATGGACAGACTCCCCTGATGGTTGCAGCAGAGCAGGGCAATTTGGAGATAGTGCAAGAGCTCATAAGGAGAGGAGCCAATGTCAATTTGGATGACGTTGTAAGTGTGCAAATCCTCACACATAACGTATCTAGCAGCCTAATATGAGCACATCCCAACCAATGTGGGTGTACACATGGTCAAGGAACAGGTGAAAAACAATACCATTATTGTAACCACATCCTCAATTTAACAAAGAAGACTTTAACTAGTGGCATTGATGTTCCATTTTGCTGAACTCACCACACTTTGACTCAGATCTCAGTTATTATGGGCCATCATGACACCTTAATTACACCTTATTACCTACTTTTACCTTCGTTTTTTTGACTAAATGACAGGATCTACTCACTAGCCAACACCCTATGTCTTCAGAAGCCAGCCCCAATACACGCACACACTCACGCATGTATGTGCCCGTCCCACTTAGGCACACGCATGCATATGCTCACACACCTCTTATTAACATCTCATGTACAAGTAACCTGCTATTACACATGGCACACTTAAACTTGTGTTCACTCTCACCAAAGAAGAGAAGAAAATCATTTCATTTGGTAGTTACTCTTGTCTCCCGTTCACTTCACTCTGACTCCCTTGACTGTCAATGCGACACCGTGTTCCAATGAGCACCTGGTATGACCAGCTGGTATGTATGGCGGTTTGCAGCGGATGTCCCATCCATTGTTTTGACCGATGCTTTGTCGATTGGATTTGAAATCTGGTGGGAGTGCTCAGAGTAACAGGTTGACGCTGTGTGCAGGACTGCTGGACTGCATTGATCTCGGCAGCTAAGGAAGGACACATTGAGGTGGTGAGGGAGTTGCTGGAGAACAATGCCAACTTGGAGCACAGAGACATGGTAAGAATATAGAGCATGGATAATTTTTTTTCTTTGTTCAGAATAACCATTTATTCTTATTTGATGTTTTCTGTGTGAATTTTTTTTTCCAAGCACTCAGCCTAAGTTAGGCTGAAGGACATTTTACTATGATTTCTTCTTTTCTTTTTGCTATTCTAATCCTAGTTTTTGTGGAGGAAATTTGGGACTAGCATATCCATTGCCTTGAAAATGGTCTCAAATTAAATTACTTTCTGTGTGATGGCTCCTCTCTAATAGATATTCCATTTACTGAACTTTGGTTACCTTGGCAATGAGCAGTGATGTAATTTAGTCACTGGATCTGGACTTATTGGAGTCAGGCATTTGTTACTAAAATATACCAGCTTTTCAATATATTTAATACACCATAGCAGAAAAAATGCATATACGACATACACACACCCGTAGATATAACTGTGTATTCACCTCCTGTGTACTTACTTATTAGTATTCATTTTCATTCAATGTGTACTATTTTTATAAATACACACACACATATATATGTATAC
>JBAMYA010000015.1:8230741-8259760 GCA_037176975.1 Arrhamphus sclerolepis | reverse complement strand
TATATATATGTATATGTATATGTATATGTATGTATATATAGCAGTATATATAATGCATTTGGTATTATAGGGATAAGTTATCAATACGTTGTAAATAGAACTAGTTTCTATATATATATATAACAATAAACACTTTATTTTTCTTGTCAGGGAGGATGGACTGCTCTCATGTGGGCAGCCTATAAAGGTCGGACAGATGTGGCTCAGCTGCTTTTAGAAAGAGGAGCAAACCCTAACATCACTGGACAGGTACTAAGACTAAACCTACATATATGGCTTCTCTGAAGTTATTACCATTGTGGTTAAGACTTTTAAAATGTGCAAATACAGATAAATCCTCCTGGTTTTCAAACAAGCTGTAAATGTTACTCTTCCATCACCTGCTGTTTAAAACATTTGTATGACCACAGTTCTAACACTGATCATTACTTACTATCAGTATGACTTCACTGCTGTCCTCTGGCTCAACAGTACAGTGTCTACCCTATTATCTGGGCGGCAGGCCGAGGTCATGCACAGATTGTCCATCTTCTGCTGCAACATGGAGCCAAAGTCAATTGCTCAGACAAGGTAACTGCAGACTGACTGATGTTTATCATTTTTGTTGTTTTTAATCGCATAGAGGATGTCTATTGCTGTTTGGGTTAAGGTGTAGTTCACATCCGCCTTCTGCTTCTGAAGTCTGCCATCTATCTACTGAAATTGTTTGTCCTTCCTTAATATTTATTAGAAACGTCTTGGGCTGTGAAGTGAATAATTTATTTCCACTAATATATTCTACTCTGTGATATAATATTCTTTTCTTTGTAGTATGGCACCACTCCTTTGATTTGGGCATCCAGGAAGGGTCACTATGACAGTGTTATGCACCTTCTAGCCAATGGAGCTGATGTGGACCAGGAAGGGGCAGTAAGTAGACCTTATCTCTCAGTTTAATTTCATTTGTTTAATTTCTTAATAAACATCATCGCTTCCTGCTTTTCAGGCCTGCTACACTTTACAAAAAGGTTAGGATAGGGTATGCCCTAGAAAGGAGAGGAATTAGGATTAGCTGCGCAAGACAGAATACATGTGTGCAAATGAGAGGGACCCCAAGTAGAACAGTGAGGCTACAGAGAGTTGAAATAAAGATGTTGGAGGGTTTTAAGTACTTAGGTTCAACAGTCAAGAGTAATGGAGAGTGTGAGAGTCCAGACTGATGATTTATTTTGGTAACCATTGAAGGGAAAGCAGAATTCTTTAATGTGTTTCGAAACTTTTTTGTAATATTTTGCAAGCCTAAACTGGAGGGATAGAGGGATAAGTGGTTCATACTTTCTAAAGTGAAATAAGTCACTGTAAATATGCCAATCCCTGATTTTTTTCTTTTTTGCATGACAAGGTTGCATTGTTCGTAACATCCCACGTTTTTCTGATTTGGAATGACACTATTTAGTCTGTGTAAATGTCTGCCCTCCAGTCAAGTAGGGATTAAATAGAGCTCCAGTTTGTGGTTTACACAGTTTTAAACAAGTTGATACTGGAAATGTCTCTCCTGCTATGAGTGTCATATAAATCATGATTGACATATATCAAAATTAGTCAGTGTAATTCCTTGAGCATTGTAAGAGACAGTTTTAGAACAGACTGACATTCAAAATACTCGTTGGAAATAAATAGATGGGTGTGTCCAAATGTTTGGCACAGCAGGTCTGACAGGATATAGCATGCTTGACTAAAAAAAAAAAATCATCTCTAAATCTGACTGTGAGGAATATTTTGTAATGCCTGCATGCCTTTAACATGAGTTTCGGTCTTAACATTTCATATGATACAACTGAATAGTCAAATGCTTTGGACATGTCACTCTCATCAAAAATAGAATTTAATGAACAATGTGGCTTGAAGAGTACTTGACGTCATGCATTCTGGGAAAATAAGGACTAGAATGTCATTCATTTTAGTGCCATCCATGGGAATATTAGTGAACCTTAATATTGTGTAATTGATTATGCAGATTACGCCGAGCATCTGTGCTCCTTCAAGTCATGTTGCATCTGTCATGACAAACTGAATGATTTGGCTGCTCTTCATGCTCAATAATCAGGTGGATTTATGGTAGCTAGTGTACATGAATTAGTATGTGATCAATCACATTGATTTTATTCATTTTTCATAAGTCTGCAGTGTTTCCTAAAGATGCTCAAATAAAGCATGATAGAAATATTTTGTTCTTCCTAAGACTGATCTTTGTTGATCATTTAGCATTTGTCATTTAAACATTTGAAACAAATACACCTTTTACATTAATTTGTTCAGAAAAAAAAGTGACCCTCAAACGTACAAATCCATTTTCTTCTTTGCTTTTACAGAACTCAATGACAGCTCTTATTGTGGCAGTGAAAGGTGGCTACACAGAGGTTGTTAAGGAACTGCTGAAGAGGAACCCAAATGTGAACATGACAGACAAAGATGGCAACACAGCTCTCGCCATTGCTGCCAAGGAGGGACATACAGAGATTGTGCAGGATTTACTTGATGCTGGCACTTATGTAAACATTCCAGACAGGGTGAGGCACACCACTGTATTTACACCAACAGTATATATACCATGAAATACAGTGTGGGTGATTTAAGTCCATATCTGTGTGTTCGATTACCTCTATCTCTTTGTTTCCCCCACTCTGTCAGAGTGGGGAGACGATGCTGATTGGAGCAGTGAGAGGAGGACATGTGGAGATAGTACGAGCTCTGCTGAACAAATATGCTGATGTCGATGTCAGGGGCCAGGTAGGCGACTCTCTCCCACGTCTTTAGTTCTCAAGAGAAATATAATCCTGGCACTAACTACTGCTCATCTATACGTGTTTTTTTTGTTTTGTTTTGTTTTTTTCTCACCAAGTGGACTTTCATCTACACGTGGAAATTGCACACATTTGTCAAATAAACAGACATTTACTTTATACAAACTGTTTAATTGCTGTACATAATTTAAAAAATTATAAACTATCTTTTCAGCTATGCAACATTTTTTTATTTTTAAAATGAAGCAGTCATATATTCACTTTGTCCTTTTTTTTTCAACAGGATGGAAAGACTGCCCTCTACTGGGCAGTGGAGAAGGGTAATGCCACCATGGTGAGAGACATCTTACAGTGTAATCCTGATACGGAGAGCTGCACAAAGGTACACAGAGCCATTTGTAAATGAATAAAATGCAGTCCATTCCTCTTTTCACACTTAATGCTGAGCTCAACTGTGGGTGCAATTCACTAGTCAGAATTGAGTTATGGAGTTTTTAAAATTACATACAACTGTTGTTGGGCAGGATTCCTCTGTTTTATATGCATTATTGTCAGCAACAAAATTGCATCTGTCCCAATCCAAAAAACAAACGCTAGCCTTAGTCCTACCAGTGAGAAAAAGGTAGCAAGAAGAAGCAAGGAAATGGAGGATGTGGGCATAAGAGATCCTCAGAGGAACAGTTTGGGTTATTCAGGCTTGTGAATAACCCAACCCATTTACTTTCACATCACTCATCAGCCTGTATGGATGCACCGTGTGCTACATTCCTATTGATTGCACAGTAATAATTGTCACAGAATGCAGCAGTCAAAGTTCAGCTAGGCTTAACTAAGTGGAACTTTGACATAGTTTGACCTCGGCAGGCTGGGGATATTGCCAAATTCCATCAAGCCATCACTGTACATTGCAAACCATCAAATAGAGTGCAGCAGTGCAGTCATCAATTTTGGTGTAAAAGGAGCATATCTGATCTTTTCATATGATTCGCTCTTATTCATTTTCTTTTCTCTTTAAAATATTTCCAAGCTTAAACTTAAAGACTTAACGTTTCATTTACCTAAAATACAGGGTATTACTTTAAAGTCGAATAACTGTAAATTTTGTGCAAGTGTTTTCTTGACTCTGATGTTGCATTTGTCTTTTGTTTTAGGAAGGAGAGACCCCACTTATCAAAGCCACAAAAATGAGGAATATAGAGATAGTGGAACTGTTGCTGGACAAAGGAGCTAAAGTGTCTGCAGTGGACAGGGTACTGTTATGGAAAGACTAAACCTAGTCTTTGAATATTTTCATGATTTTAAGTCGTTTTATTGTCCTAAATGTATTCCTTCCTTTCCTTCCTTTTGAAGTATGTTTTTGGTTTTCCTCTTATTTTCAGTTAGTCAGCTGTGTGGGTGTTGTTGTTTTTTTCTACCCTCAGAAGGGAGACACACCTCTTCATATTGCCATCCGTGGACGAAGCCGAAAATTGGCCGAGCTGCTGCTGAGGAACCCGAAAGATGGTCGCCTGTTGTACCGCCCCAACAAAGCTGGAGAAACACCATACAACATTGACTGCACTCACCAGAAAAGCATCCTGACGCAGATATTTGGAGCCAGTATGTCCACTTTTTACATTTGTTCCTAAGAGACGTTTGACAAGATAAGCATGTGAAGTTGTTAAAATGTTAAATTGCTTCATGTTAACTTGTTCTCAGCTGTCTAACAACATTCCTGTCTTTCTCTCTCAGAGCACCTGTCCCCCACCGAGTCAGATGGAGACATGTTAGGCTATGATCTGTATAGCAGTGCTCTAGCAGACATCCTTAGTGAACCCACCATGCAGCCCCCTATCTGTGTTGGCCTGTATGCACAGTGGGGCAGTGGCAAGTCTTTTCTTCTTAAGAAACTGGAGGGTAAGTTATAGGACTGGGCAGTACAAACTCAGATCAATTTCACAATTAAAAGATTCTGTCGCAGATATTGTGTGATTTAGTCTTGTTTTATATTTTCTTTCATTGAACACTGACAAGATTTTTGTGATAAATAATCTCAACAATTAAAACTGAGATATTTTTCAAATGAACGTGTACATATCTTTTTGATTTTTAAAATAAGTGGCATACATGAACACACGCAGTGGGTGATAACAAAAAATCGACATGGACATGTTGGTTATAAGTTCTGAATGTTGGTTTTGATTCATTTTTAACAAATTGTCCAGCCCTAGTAAATAATCCCACACCATAAAGGACCACATCTTAGATAAAGATATATGTGTTAGTATATAAAAATTGTCCTCTTTGTGCTGTACCTATCCTCAGTTTCTTCTTGTTTTTATTCTTGTTCTGGCTTCTTTAATTCTTAATTTGTCTCTTATTAGATGAGATGAAGACATTTGCAGGTCAGCAGATAGAGCCACTGTTCCAGTTTTCCTGGCTCGTGGTCTTCCTCACTCTACTTCTTTGTGGCTCAGTGGCGGTTGTCCTGGGCTTTACTGTGGATCCTAAATTGGCAATTGCTGTCTCCCTCAGCCTCCTTGCTTTGCTCTACATCTTTTTTGGTGAGTAGACAAGCTAGAAATTGCTTGCTCAATTGCTTTACTGGAGATAGACATGAATACCAAATACTTTGTGTGTGTGTATATATATTTTTTTCTATGTATCATTTGAGCTTTGTAGGTTATCACACAAAAGCATTTTTAACTGCAGTGTTCACTAGAGGGTGCCATAACAGAACTTATATCAACTTGTTTCCCCAACTTGAAATTCTTGCTGACTTTAAAAATGCCAACTAGTTGAATTTTAACAAAACTCCTTTATCCAGTATTGGTGTACTTTGGAAGTCGACGTGAGAGGGAAAGCTGGAACTGGGCGTGGGTCATCAGTACCCGTTTGGCTCGCCAGATCGGTTACTTGGAGCTGCTGCTAAAACTGATGTTTGTGAACCCGCTTGAACTTCCCGAGCAGACCACCCGTGCCCTGCCTGTGAGGTGATGCATACAAGGGAAAAAAAAAAAAAAGCAAAAACCTCTTTCTTTAGTTTCTATAGTTATCTATAAGAATATTGGCTTTTTTTTAGACAAAAAACATCTAATCAAATGTTATGTTGACAATTGCTTTGTATTGGATGTAAGTTGTAAAATGTAGCACAGTACAATTAACTATCATTATACCGTAATTCTATAATATTAACAACATTGTGAATGCTCTGTTTCATTACCAGGTAGCGTTGTAACAGTACAAGACCAGTTAATGTTTATTTTTCACATTACACAGGTTTTTGTTCACGGATTACAATCGTCTGTCCAGCGTTGGAGGGGAGACCTCCTTGGCTGAAATGATCGCCACGCTGTCAGATGCATGTGAGAGAGAGTTTGGCTTCCTGGCCACCAGGCTGTTCAGGGTTTTCATGAATGATGAGATAAAAGGTATCATCTCCTATTCTTTACCTGGCTTGAAATGTTGTGCTGGCAGAAAATGGAATTTGATATATACAAATGCTAGCGTAAATATAGCTGATTATGTCTGAAAGCTTATGAATATTTAATGGATTTTATTCCAGCTGCAGTGTAGGTTTATTTTTGATGATTAGCCTACATGTAAATGCTGCGTTTACGCAGAATAACTTAGAATAACAATGTTTGGATTGTTGCATAATGATGAAACTGGTCTAAGAACAGCATTTTTTTTTTTTATAATCAAATCAAATTTTCTTGTTATGATTGCTGTACTGCACCTCCATGCAGGGGACATTGCCTCAAAAAAAAAGTCCTGCTCACAAAGCTGAATGGCCACAATGACAATCTGAACGTTTCTTGATGAGTCAGTAAATAAATAATGAAGCATATTGAGATAGAAGAAACGGCCTAGTGACCCGTCACTCTCCCAGGTGCCGATATACCATATGGTTTGGTCCCATTGCTCTGCCCACCTACTCATTCTGTACAATCAGAATTTGAATCAGAATAACTAAATTAATGCCCCTGCTTTTTTAGCAGTTGCTTACAATTGTGTTATAAACAATGAGACAAACATAAGTGATCTACAATAACTGATGCACTGAATACAGTGTCAGCAACAGACATCATGAATGATCAGATAGCTGTACTGATGATAGGAAAGAAGGAAAAAACCTAAAGTAAACACCGCACTTCCAAGGCAGCACTTTCCTCATTAACTACATCATTCTACAGATAGGAACAAAAAATGATTTTGTTTGATACGCTTGCTGTATCTGTCTAATATCACTGTCTACCTCTTTTCCAACACTTCAGGTCAAAAATGGAAGAAAACGTGTTGCGTTCCCTCATTTGTGTTGTTTGCCTTGACAATGGCCTGTTTGATCACTGGTATGGCACTGTTAGCTATATTCAAGGTGAGTTCATGAAATGCAACAAAAAAGCTTTCTGCTTGTTTATGCAGTTGTTAAAACTACATAGAAAGGACACCATGATTGCAATTTTTAGTTTGCTGCTTGACTGAAAATCTTATTTTCTGTATTTAAAAACATGGATAAGCAGTAACAGACAAAAGATTCATGGGAGCAGAAGTAGCTGCAGGGGAAGGGGGCTTATCCATTTGATACAGTTTTGTGTGCATATCACAGTGCTAAAATTACATTTACTCTTTTGGTTGTTTAGGTGGACCCTGAAAATCTGACAATAAATGCAGTGTTGATTGCCATGGCCTGTGTGGTGGGCCTAGCTTTACTCTTCAATTGTAAGACCTGGTGGCAGGTGGCCGACTCTGTCCTCAACTCCCAGAGGAAGCGCCTGCACAGTGCTGCCAACAACTTACATAAGCTCAAAAGTGAAGGATTTATGAAGGTAGAATAATACACTTAAGTAATTCCAGCTAATCAAATGGAAATGGAAACCTTTGACATTCTGTTGTCGGCACTAATAAGACATTCCATTGCTTATGAAGTTATGAAGTTATCAAGTTGGGTCGTCTAATGCATTTAATTTCGTTGAGTAGATAAACTTTGAAAATGAAATTTCTTCGAATTAATGGTTTTAACATGTGTCTCAACAGGTTCTGAAGCACGAAGTTGAAATGATGTCAAAAATGGCCAAAACTATCGATGGTTTTACCCAGAACCAGACACGCATGGCCGTCATTATTGATGGGCTAGATGCTTGTGAGCAGGATAAAGTGCTTCAAATGCTGGACACGGTGGGTGTTTACATGAAAACTGCAGCTTCTTCTTGACACAGACTGATTTAATTTCTTGACACCTGCGACTCTCAAAAACGTATAACCATGAGGCAAACTTTTGCAGAGCAGCTGTCATGAGACCTTAATTTACAGTGGGACTTAGACCTGTGATCTCAGAGCCCACACATCTCCGTTGCACTGCAGTCACCTTGCTGTTCCCAGCTGCCACAGCTCGCCTCCAACTTTACAGGCTTCCTCCCAGCTGCTGTAATATAATTTCCTTTAGCTAAATGTTATTATTTGGTGAAGTAATCCCTGAGAGGATGGCAAACTCCTGTGTGCTAATGCAATCTTCTAATCTCTGGAAGCACCTCCCAGTCACTCTGAAACCACCTTTTGTTGAGAATGTTTAAAACAACCCTGTCAAATTATTATTTTTTTTATGTTGGTTTCTCATTTATCATTTGCAAAACTGAATATTTTTCCACCCTAGGCTGTGTACTTTTCATACCAGTGCATTAAAGATACTGGCATCATGTGATGGTACTTTAGTTTTTAGTGCTGACAGCTGCTTTAGGTACGGAAGTTCATCGTCCTGTGGGGTGAGCCTGAGGGTGCTGGCCAGGGGTTAATAAACCATAAATGCATGTACCACAAATCGATGTCCTGTGACACTTCAACAATTCTCTTTAGTTAGCAGCAAGGAAATCCCCAGCCCCATGTGCTGCAGACAGTCAGCTCTCACAGGAGTCATTAAGTTTAAACACTACAGCCAACTGATGCCTCGAGCTGTGGAGCTGTAGACTGATTAGATTGTAAAGTACCTTTTTTTTTTACATTAAAGTAGTAAGCACTCTACTGTGGGATCTACTATGTTAAAAATTCAACATTTCATATGACTCAAACAGATCCAGTCCAATTTCAAAACTCTCCTCCATCTTAGTGAAAAATTTAATGTACCAGGCAGATTTCGGAATCAAGATAACTTTAAATGCCGCGTAAAAGGTATTTATAAATGTCCTTTGCATTCTAATGATTTTTATCTCATTGTAGGTGAGAGTGCTCTTCTCCAAGGGCCCTTTTATCTCCATCTTTGCCAGTGACCCTCATATTATCATCAAAGCTATCAACCAAAACCTCAACAGTGTATTGAGAGATTCAAACATCAATGGCCATGACTACATGAGAAATATTGTCCACTTGCCAGTATTCCTTAACAGCAGGGGACTCAGTACAGCAAAGAAGCTTTGCATGGCCGCTACCACTTACGGAGAGGCTATGGCTGCTGAAGGTAAAAGAGAACACACGTGCACAAATATCAGGAGGTTCACTTTGTAAATCCATAGGTTTAAATGTATTTTAAGGCTAATACATTAGTGATATTTTATCTCTTTTCTTATTATCTTTTCTATCTTTTGCTTTTCTCCAGGAATACATGAAGACATGGACCGGAAGGTATCTCAAAGCAGCTTGGCCCAAGAACAGGGCAAATTTGGCAGCAAGAATACTCTCAACCGAAGGGTAAAGTCAAGTCAACCTTATTTGTTTTGGGCAATACTACCTCTGAAATACTATTGGGTTTTAGAGACCCACATCACTGATTCCTGATATGATTCTTGTAGACGTGGATGTAGGCATGAGATTTAAAAAAAAAAAAAATTGCATATAATAATTCTGCTTTTCAGCAAAAGCTGGGTATGTATTTTGAGCAGTTGGAAGAATGATAATATTATACTATACTTAAAGGCATCAAAATCCAAGAGTAGCATTATAATAAATCCAAATCAGTTATTGAAGATCACAATTGTCCATTGAAAAAGTAAGTAATTTAAAATGATGAAATTGGCTTTCTGTAGCATTTAATCCCACAAAACTCGTATACATAAGATATGAGCATATTCCAAGATACCCATCACGTCTAGCAAATATTAATGACATGCATTCACTACCTATTTAGATTTTTTTTTAAAAATCATTGAGTTTTTATTTTGAAAAGAAATCATCTCTGCCCTCTCTTTCTGCCTCTGTGCTGAAGGGGATGTTCAACACAAGCATGATATTGGCAAGTAATGCAAAGGCCATAGGACAGAAGGGGGACACGCATACATGAAAACGGAGAGTTGCTGGTTGTGCGGCCAAGGTTCCTGGTGTAATTGATGTAATGGCTGTTTATCCTTCCTGCTGTGTTGCCACAGCCTAATGACAAGGCCTATCAGCAGTGGGTCCCTGTGACAAAACACTGGCACCAGGTCTGCTGGCAGGAGGTTAAGCGACTCTGCTGTTGCCGCTGATGCCTTCCTCCCTCCTGTGAGACCTTCCTATTACCCCCTTCTTTCCCAACCTTCCTGCCTTGTTTTTGTTTGTTTGACATTTGTTTGTACCTGAAGTTTGTCTGAATTATGGGTTATTGCCCCTATTTTTATAGGGAAGGATTCTCTTTTCTGTTGCTAATTAGATCATGGTAGGAGGACCCCAAGACATGAGGGCAAGAGATGAAAATTAGTTTCTCACATTTTTCAAGTTATGAATTACATGAATATTTTCACATTTCCTTAACATATTTTGACTTAGACGAAACTACACTAAAGATATATCATATTTTTTCTTGTCAACATTTCATTTGTGAACACCCTGTCAGAACTTTATTTCAATAAAGTCTGCCTGCTGTGCAGCAAATAAGGTATGATTGTAAAGGTTTAATTCCTCTGTAATGTTTCCATTCTCTCTCACAACAGCCTGTCCAATTAGATTTGCTGGCCTCCATATACCCTAATTACCCTCCCCTACCAAAATATGCTGTTTTAAAAGAAAAACAACAGACCCCAAAACATTATTTTTAATAATTAAAAAAAATCTCCAACTTTACATTATTTTGAAGTGCTATCGTGCAAATGTTACATCTTTTACTGCCCAGTTGTTAAAATACTGACTCAGTGCAACAGTGCTTATTTTGGATGTAGTTTCTAAACAAAAGGTAAAAAAAAAGAAAAAAAAAAGTGGTAGTCTTCACAGTTTTCCCAGAAAACGAGCAAAAAAAGCCTCCTGCCTGGATCTGTCACCATGCCTGCTCTGAGCCATTTCCTGTTTATTCTAGTTAAAGCAGGTATCAAATGGCTCAGACGTGTTGCTTGTTGTAATAGGGGCTTATAACGTAATACTGCGATTATTACCATTTCTCCACTCCAATTTGAAGTATCACCAGCTTATAAGCAACCTCAGCTTTAACATTAGTGAAACACAAACACAACATAATGCTGTAGGATTTCTCTCCCTTAAACTCTGCTCAGTGTGCTTTGTGCATGAGCTATTCTTTTTGAACTCACCACTATTCTCAACCACAGTTTCCCACAGAACGCCTTAGTCATGAATTACCCATTGTTGTTGTTTGTTTGTTTTTAACTCTTAACCATGTTCCCACCCATTCAAATAAAATTAATATCTTGACTATTAAAACCATCACAATAGAACTGAACCACATTTGCATCACAAATAAAATATTGGTACTTGTAATTTAACAGTCTTATGAGTCTCCAAAGTGACATTTTCCTCAGTCATAGCTCAGCTCCTCTCAGCTTGCTACAGTATGTTTACCTTGAACAGGACCATTATACATTCAACACTGCCCTCTGCTAGCACTGAAAGACTAAAGTCAAATTTATTCATCATTTTCTTCACCACTTATTCTGCACTCAAGATAAAAATAAATAAATAAATAAACAAGAAAAGTGATTTTAATTGATGTCTTAGCTTGTTTGGGGTCGTTGTATGTTCATATAAATCACTGTCAGTCTCTTGTAGAGTCATTGAACAATAATTAAAATTATCAGATTAAAATGCCTTTAAGTCAGTGTACACTGGACAGTAAACTTTGCACAAGTGTTAGTATGATGGAGCTTTTCCATTCTGACTGAGTTGTGACCATATAACCTCTCCAAGAAAGGGGGTCATGAGACTGGCGTTACTACTTCAAAGTCAACCAAAAGTCTTGCTTTGGCTCATGACCATGACAGCTGTCTGATTTCATCACAGATGTTTTCCTGTAGATCTATGTCAAAAGCTCCCCTGTTCACCACCCTCTGTTCCGCTTTAGGCAGTGGCCTTTTTGTAACTTCTGTTTATGTTTTGCCTATTCAGAGATCCATTGCATGGAAGTGGATATGCCAAGTTTAACTCTTATTACATCCATTTTAGAGGGTTAAAGCGCAACTTCCTGCTGGATTAAGATGACAGTTCTAGTTAGCAGATGCCCATTTGCTATAAAAAATTGCGTTTTGTCATTAATATGCCAAATGCAATTATTAATCTTTGAATAAGAGAACAGCAGTCAGTAATTGGATAAGTGGGTTTCATGTACTAAGTGGAAGTGATGCAAATGAGGTAAAGCATTTGACCTTCAGGGTCTATCCCGCATGTATTCTTCAATCTAATCGAGCATAAGAAGTCAAAATTACATGACCCAAGATCACACGGTGACCCTAAAATATCTCAGTGTACAGAAATAAAAATGCTTACTCCAAGTTCAATGAAAATTATCTGTAAATACTTTTGTTTCACTTGTGCTGTCTTGAGAGAACAAGTTAAATTGACCTAAAACATCTGTGTAAATTACACAACTTTCCTGTAGTTGTATTGGGTGCATGTGTCTCAAAGCAGTCCCAGTTAATCTCTGTGTTTTAATATAAATCTGCTTTATTGATATTTTTGCAAATGCACACCTTCCATGGACAGAAGTGGAAGACTCTTTTAGTAAAACAAAAACTCTTTTTATTATTTTAATTTTTATTTATTATTTTATTTTTTATTACTAAGCATTCATTGTCATAGACGGTTAGTACAAGTTGAATCAAAAGAAGAAAAAAAGGAAGCTGTTTGTTTTAGTTGCGATACTATATGTTTACCTTGTCAGACCACTCGTACACTTTGAATCTAGATATGTAATACTAAAAGATCTGTGTTAATTTGTCTCTAAAGGACACCTACCGGCGCCGTCAGATGCAGAGGACCATCACCAGACAGATGTCCTTCGACCTGACCAAGCTCCTGTTGACTGAGGACTGGTTCTGTGACATCAGCCCTCAGACTATGAGAAGGCTCCTCAACATTGTTTCTATCACAGGTATGGAAAGACCTAGTGTATGCTTCAGCATTCTTTGAATTTTGTAATGGCTACAGCAACATTTTGTTTTTTTCATTACCATTCATGGTAATTTAACGGGGATTTCTCAGGTAATCAAACTCCTTGCCATGGGGCAGTATTAGAAGGGATACAAGGTTTTGCAGAGGGAAACTAAAAACAAATCTCTGATGGGAATTAGATGTATGCTGTATGCTGATTACAATGCAATTATACGACTCGAATCACTGCAACCTTTAAAGCAGATTGATCAGAAGAAATTTGTTATGCAGATAGAAATAATGAGTAGATGAGTGGCCGTTGGTGTCTAATCCTCTACTTCAATGTTGACAGGTCGTCTGTTGCGGGCCAATCAGATAATCTTCAACTGGGATCGTCTAGCCTCATGGATATATCTGACAGAGGAGTGGCCCTACAGGACATCATGGATCATCCTTTTCTTGGAAGAGGCTGATGGAGTGTCTGACCAGGTCGCACTCAAGACCATCTATGAGAGGTTTGCACTCACTTAAATTCAGTCATCCACTGAATCATGTTCATACTTTGTTGCGTGATACAGCTTTAACTTAACATTTGTGAATATGCACGGCACCTGTTTGTGTGTGTGTGTGTGTGTCAAAAATCAATTTATTAAATTGCTTAATCAATTTATTAAATTATCTGTTATAGATGTGTGTGTATGTATAGTATTACTGCCAAGAGTATTCACTCACCCATCCATATAATCAAAATCAGGTGTTCCAATTACTTTCATGGCCAAGGTGTATAAAATCAAGCATCTAGGCATGCAGACTGTTTCTACAAACATTTGTGAAAGAATTGGTTGCTCTCAGGAGCTCAGTGATTCCAGCGTGGTACTGTGATAGGATGCCACCTGTGCAACAAGTGTAGTCGTGATAATTCCCGCTTCTAAATATTCCACAGTCAACTGTCAGTGGTATTATAACAAAGTGGACGAGATTGGCAATGACAGCAACTCAGCCACGAAGTGGTAGGACACGTAAACTGATGGAGCAGGGTCAGCGGATGCTGAGGTGCATATTGAGCAAAGGTCATCAACTTTCTGCAGAGTCAGTCGCTACAGACCTCCAAACTTTATGTGACCTTCAGATTAGCTCAAGAACAGTCTGTAGAAGCTGCATAGAATGGGTTTCCATAGCCGAGCAGCTGCATCCAAGCCATACATCACCAAGTGCAATGCAAAGCGTCAGATGCAGTGGTGTAAAGCACGCTGTCATTGGGGTTCGGTGGTTGCCAGGAGAACGGTACGTGTTTGACTATATTTTGCCAAGTGTAAAGTTTGGTGGAGGCGGGGATTATGGTCTGGGGTTGTTTTTAAGGAGCTGGGCTTGACCTCCTAGTTCCTGTAAAAGGAACTCTGAAGCATACCAAGAGGTTTTGGACAATTACATGCTCCCAACTTTGTGGAGACGGCCCCTTCCTATTCCAACATGACTGTGCACACGTGCACAAAGCAAGGTCCATAAAGATATGGATGAGAGAGTTTGGTGTGGATGAACTGATTGGCCTGCACAGAGTCCTGACCTCAACCTGATAGATCACCTTTGGGATGAATTAGTGGAGACTGAGAACCAGACTTCTTGCCTAACATGTGTGTGTGACCTCAGAAATGTGCTTCTGGACGAATGGTCAAAAAATTCCCATAAACACACTCCCAGAAGAACTGAAGCTGTTATAGCTGCAAAAGGTTGACTGGCATCATATTGAACCCTGTGGATTAAGAATAGGATGTCACTTAAGTTCATATGCGAGTCAAGGCAGGTGGGCGAATACTTTTGGCAATATAGAGTGTGTGTGTGTGTGTGTGTATATACATGCTATTTTTAATCTTTCTTTCCATGCCTGAATATTTTAAAGCCCCTTTTTAACTAAAGGCCACCAATAACTTAATTTTGATGAGCTAAACAGAAATTAAATCAAATGATTTGGCTCAGTCAGTCTTCTTCTGTTTGTAAAGCGTATAATTTTCTCTGAGAACAACTTTGCTGCTACAAACTTCATAGTTGAAGTCTGTGAATAATAGTTTATTGTTAGTTGACAATTATTGACAGAACTATAACCACTAGGTGGCAGTAGAGGACTTGGGGTTCTGTTGGAGGTACATTATCTGAGCATTCAGTACCAACGGCTTTGATTGCCATACTAATAGATAACCAGGAGGGGGAAAAAAACTGTAATTGATCACAGTGTTCAAGGGAACTGATGGGTGTATAAATGCTCGGTCTTCTTAAGATTCATGTGGGAACACTTAAGTTGTAAACTGTATGGAAAGTCATGTGCCTGTGTGTGTGTGTGTGCGCGCGTGTGTGTATCTGTCCATGCCTGTACCTGTGAGGTCATGAAAGCTTTGTAGCTGTGCTTACTGCAGACAAGAGGAGGAGACCGACAGCCAGCATTGCTGGGTCTGGGTGCTGCTGTGCATCAATCGCTGGCCTTTAAAGGTTGCACTCTGTCACAATACACTAGCGCCCACGACTCCTGCGGCAAGGAAGTGTCACAAACAGTTACTGTCAGCAAGTCAGCCAGCTAGATTCAGCAGACTACTGTCCATCCCCCATCTCTAATACAAATGGTTCTCTCATTAAACTTGTTTTTTTGTGGTTTGACTTTTAATGGATAAGAAGTACGCCTTCCCATTTTTTTTTGCATTGTAATTTAGTACTACATGGGAAGTAAGATCAGTACATGTTAAATCTGAAGCATTGTATGTTAAAAAAAAAATGAAGTCTGCCTTTTATAATTGAACTTGTTTAGGTATCATGGAAACCTAAAATTAATGTGCATATAATTGCCATAAATGTTCCATACATTATACTAAAAAAAAAAAAAAAAAGCCATAAAATTCCAGGATACTTCTTTATCTAACAAAAGGCTCTTACCACGGTATGGGCTCAGACATTGTTCATGACACTACTCATTAGACTTAATATAGCCATCATTTTGCTTTTGATGCTGTCTTTCTTTGTCTTCCTTCTCACTGGGTGTTTCCAAATGGCTGCTCTGTTCTGCAGCGGCCATCGAAGAAACTGCTTTAATGATGATGACAGGAAGCCTCAAACAGGCTAAACATGACGCCTTGTCTCAAGGCCTTATCTCTTGCACCAATCTTCTACTGATAAAACTCAGGCCTCTTGTCTGTGTATCTTTTTCTGTCTCTGTTCTTCTCTTCCTCTTTCTTGTGATTTGAAGCCCTTTAGGTCCCTTTTTTGTTCTGGATGAGTTATTCTGTCTTTTTCCGTTAGCGGTAGACAAGCACTTGACTGGCCTCTAAGAACCTCAGGGTGTTTCTCCTGAATGTCTGTCTGCTTGAGAATTGGAAGGCTGCTCTTATGAAGACACACATGCACCTCTTTGATCTGCACACAGCCACACATTATCTGAAAGTGTCAGTTTTCTTTATTATTATTTTTTTTCAACATTGTTTCATTTTATTTTGTTACCAAAAGACCATGATTATTCACATCTGAATGTATTATTTTATTTATTTTTGTGCACATTTATACAAGATGTTATGCTCTGCCATTTTTACACAGTGGAACTGCACATCCCCTGAGCGTTACTAAGTGAATATATTAGTGGTGAAGTGAACGTGGGGGTGAATCAGCCCCTTATAGGTCAACTGTCGCCCTGCATCTCAGTCACAAGGCAACATGCTCTTCCTCTTTCCTCTCTGAAAACCCTTAGCATGCCACACTACACAAATCAACAGAAATACATTGTACATCATGGGATTGATAAATCATACAGCTGTACTGGAAACAAATCTTTATTTGTACAAAATAGGTCATCCATGCATGAAGTCCTTTAGATGTGGCCAATTTCTAAATGTTGGTCTTGTTGCCCTAACTAGCTATGTACATTAAAATTTACCTCTTCCACTAATAAACCACATGGTAATGTTACACATCATGCCTTCCATTGAATAAGGTGACAACAGCTGTGCTGCATACCTCAGCTCTTGGAACTGAAGGTAAAAAACAGAAACGCTCATCTACCTTCCCTCCTATCTCTCAGAAACACACAAGGTTTCAAAACAGCTAAAAGCTTTTTTTCCTTCTTCTTCTTCTTTTTTTTTTTAAATAGCAGCTTGCCTGGCAATAACAACCTTTTAAAAATGGCTGTGAAGTGTCATTGTGGGGTATGGCATGAAAAGTGTAAAGCTAATTCCCATAACAGGAGCAGGTCAGTGCAGCCTTCTTAATCTGATGGAGAATGTGTAATCGGTTAATAACCTCAGCAATTTCCATCATTAATGGTAAGTCTTGGCGCTGCAGCTCAGACTAATGCAATGTAGTGGAGGAAAAGAACTGGGTGACAGATATGGCAATGACTGTAAAAGGTAGCGGCTCATGGTGATCAGACTTTCATCATCGCTAAAATGTTTGAACAACTGATTCTGTGGGGAAAATAATACATCTCAAATAATTAGCCAGAATTATGTTCCCAGTACACTGACAGAATCTAAAGAGAAAACAAAACAAGCAGATATTTCAATAAGTGCTTATATATGTATACCATTTATGTAATCTTTTGCTTCTCAGCAACTCTTCTGATGAGACAGTTTTTGTTTTTTTTTAGCTAAACTTAAAAACTTGATGACTCTTAACTAACCCCCTCTTTCTTCTGCTTCAGTTCAGCTTTCAAGCCTTCCAAAGACTGCTGATGGGGTCTTATGTTCTTATTTCCTTAATTCTGCTTAAAGTTGTAACATTACATTTTTTTCATTTAATAGAGGCTTATCTTTAGAGGAACTTAAACGGACTGAGCAATAACAGGTGCAGGATATTGCCAAATATGTTTCTGCAGAAGACCTGCCTGTTTTTGTAATAGTTGGTAACTTCCTGGAGGGTTTGGATTTTATGAATAACATCTAAAATTAAGTGCTTTCTTTTTGCAATTTGCTGTTAAGCAGGTTGTCAACAAGCATTATCTCCAATTCAGAATGCTTGTAAAACAGCAGTTATTAGAATGTAGTTAATCACAGACATAGCTAACCTACCTTAGCAAAGGGCATGCAAACCAAGTTAACAATGAAATAAACAAAATAACTTATTAATCAAGTAGTCATTCTGCAAAAATTTGAATATTTTTCAATTTTTAAGAAAAATCTGTCCAAGATCAGGAGATAGCATTCCTGTGCGTTTCCACATACGTTGAAAGTGTGACATTTGTACTTAGCGATTGCTTTGAGTAAAGTAGTTCTGATCGTGAAGTTAACATATTTGGACCTAATCATGTACAAGGGCAGGCTCAGTCAGGGCCTCAGAGAGTTTATTCTGGGATGCCCAGATCCAGTTTACAGCTCTAGAAAAAGTGTGACTGGTCTGCTGAGCAGGTTCTCGCACTGCTCTGACATCTGGTGCCCTGTTTGTGCCAGGATGCCCCTGCTGCACTCAGGAGAGGCTTTCTGGCGCTGCACCTGAATCCTCTGTTCATTACACACCCACACATTCAGACACACAAAGTATTGCAGAATTGCAGAGATACTTTGAGGTACGCTTCCATAATACCGTATTTAACTGGATCAGCATTGGTCACAACAAAACTTTTACCCTTGTATTTGTGCACATACACACACACATTTAGTCACATAACTCTGAAGCATGTTGTACATATAATACTCTCTGAAATACACACACCCACTCACACAACAAGCTCACACCAGTGTACAAACATATGTCACCCCAAACTCCTCTGAGAATCAGTTTAATTAATCAGACCCTAAGATGCATGCTGTGTTCGACAAACATGCACACACACACACTCACATTCACGCACTGCAAGAAACAGAAGATTGTAGAGAAATCATTTTCACATAATGTTTTTGTTTGGGACTGGATTTTTACTTTATTTTCCATGTTTGTAAAAACTCATTTCATTTGATGTTTTTGTTGTTGTTTTTTTGTGTTACAGCTTGGGAATTAAATACCTGACATAGAATCTATGATTTCTTTTCATCATACTCTACTCTGCATCATAGTTATATTTTCAGAGACATGTAACTTTTTGATGTGTTTGAGTGTCTATATATGTATATATGTGTGTGTATATACATATATACACCCATACACACACACACACACACACACACACATATATATTTTGTATATATATATTTTTTTTCTGGTTCTAATGACCTTTACCGCAGTAGCTTGACAAGAAATTAGGGCGGAGAGAAAGGGGGAAGACATGCAGCAAAGGGTCGCAGGCTTCAGTACATGCGCCGCTTGCTCTAACCACTGTGCCACTCAGCGATCCTAAAACCAATAGTCAGTCATTTTTGTCATAAAATTTCAAATTTCACAAAATGCTGTGATTTTGTGAAATTTGAAATGACATCAAATGCCTTTTTTTGTTTAAAAAAAAATTGAAAAGTTGCGAATTCTCTTTTTGTCGTAAAAAAAATAACTTTAGATTACATTTGCATGTTTATCATATTTGGTAATTTCCTCAACAGAAGTGATTTTTTTCCGTTATATTGGGACCGTCGCAACTAACTTCACTTTCCTGAGCTGCTTTTTTAACAGCTTTTACACTTTAAAAAAGTGTTAATGGCTTCCTGAATCATTCCTGTTGTGTTTAGCAGCAACAGTGTTTTAGTACAAAAAGGACGTGTTGGCCTTTGGGGTGTTTTTCACTCAGGAGGTCCCCTAAAGTGTTCCTTACTCTTAATCTGCTTTAGATAATTGTAAGTCTGATGCGTAAATGTGAACTGAAAATCATCCAGAGCTGTTCCTTAAACATATAGAGTCAGTATTTATATACATATATATATTTGCAGGTTGCCGTTAGAGACCTTTGCTGTCTCAATGAGCTTGATAACAGATGATATTAATTCAGCACCTCTTTAGGTAACCTGGCTTCAATTACTTTAATGATTATGTGTGGCTGTTTGTAAGCTCCTCTGTAAAATGGACAAGGAGTTAAATCACCAATACGTCCAATAATTTACGATTAACTGTTCTGTACTTATTAAAGATCTCCAAATAAAAAATTATGAAAAAACAGTGATACATCGACATTTTTTTTACTGTCACATTTTATGAAGAAAGCAACATTACCGAACACCAGGTAAGAGGTTTCAGTTACTGTTGCTCAGTCATTGACTCTGTGAGCTAAACCTGGTCTCTGTTACCATGGTAACTAGGTGGTATTAGGTGATAAAATCTGATTCAATGTTTGTTGAGCCTTTCTGAAACAGACCGCCAGATGCCTTTCAAAAGATAAAATAATATATACATGTGTGCCTAGGCGGAAATCCCAGGGGGGGACATGGGGGACGAAAATATGGGAAACACAAATAGATTTTTTAAAATAACAATATAGTAATTTTAAATAAAAGAACAATTCAAGCAAGCGATGCAGATTAAACGTAAAATGTGATTTCAATTACTGAAAGACACCCACCACAACTTATGGAATTGTAAAGACAACACCCGTGTTGTGTTACACACGTGGACAAAATTGTTGGTACCCCTCAGTTAAAGAAGGAAAAACCCACAGTTCTCACTGAAATCACTTGAAACTTACAAAAGTAACAATAAATAAAAATTTATTGAAAATTAAATAATCAAAATCAGCCATCACTTTTGAATTGCTGATTAACATAATTATTTAAAAAAACAAACTAATGAAACAGGCCTGGACATTTATTGTTACTTTTGTAAGTTTCAAGTGATTTCAGTGAGAATTGTGGGCTTTTCCTTCTTTAACTGAGGGGTACCAACAATTTTGTCCACGTGTGTAGATTGTGTATTGGGTATTTCTGAATATTGTAAACACCTTATTGCTATTGTAGGAGATGTAGGAGGAGTCAGGGAAAGTGGTGGAAGTGCCAGACAGAGAGCCTGAGACTTCAGATGACAACAGGGAGAGAGATTCAGCAGCACCAGCACAGGAACAGGGGAGGAGGATACAGCAGACCACGATGACCTTACTGCCAGCACCCGCACCGATACAAAGGAACGGGATACAGCTTGTTTTAGTTCAGACCTCAGTGACTGCACAAAACCATACCAACCACATCCCCAGTATATAATAACAC
The DNA here is from genome assembly GCA_037176975.1 of Arrhamphus sclerolepis. Taxonomy (NCBI): domain Eukaryota; kingdom Metazoa; phylum Chordata; class Actinopteri; order Beloniformes; family Hemiramphidae; genus Arrhamphus; species Arrhamphus sclerolepis. Next base: position 8,238,639 of record JBAMYA010000015.1, on the reverse strand, counting down.
AAACTCTTACTAAAAAACATTGGCATTCCAGCAGAAATGGTTTCAGGATTTTCCATGGCTACATTACTAACCATCGGTGAGAGGAGTCTTGTGTTTTTACTGCAGTAAGGGGTTCTCACACCAGTCCTTTCGGACAAAGAGCTGATGTTTCTTTCAGTAGCTAAGGCTTCAGGAATTGAAAAATTCACAAGACACCAAAATTTTCAAGCCCACCGCCACTATGTAAGTGTGAGTGTACATCAGCCAAATGCAATCAGTGCCCAGTTGTCCAGCACATGTGGTAAACAGCAGGATGTGACAAGGCACTGCTTAAGGAAAATTATTAGTTCTGTGCGACATTTGGCAAGACAGGGACAAGCCATAAGAGGCCACACTGATGAAACTGGTAATATGCATCAGCTCTTGAAACTTAGGGCAGAAGAGGATGATCTCATTTTACTGAAGTGCTCAACAGAGCGTAAAACATTGTACACAAGCCCCATCATGGCCATTGCAATAATTCAAAGCATAGCAGCTGAAATTAAGGCTCTTCCCATTTTGCAGTTTTCAGTGATTATGGATGGTACTCATGATGTTACTGGTGCTGAACAGGAGAGTGTCTGTGCAATGTGGACCACGGCCGTGTGCCACATGAGGAGTTTGTTGGGCTATACAGGGTTTCTGAGACTATAGGTCAGGCCATTGCAAAGGTGGCAACTGATGTTTTGTGAAGGCTTAATCTGCCCATGTCTGGTCTACGTTGGCAGACTTATGATGGCACCACAAACATGGCAGGGAAGTACACAGGTACACAGGCAATACTGAGGAGACAGCAGCCACTAGTCCTGTATGTACATTGTGGTGCACACTGTGTTAATCTGATAACACAAGCTGGCTGCTTTGCCTCTCCACTGCTCCGAGACTGCCTTTCTTGGGTACACCAGTTAGGCATCCTTTTTGGGCAGTCAGGGAAGTTCAAGAGCATGTTTAAAAAGCATTGCTACATCTGAAGATGCTCCTCTGACCAAGGTGGACTGCTGGGAATTCTGCTATAATAGCTGTGTCAGGGCAGTATAAGAGGGTACTCGACAGCCCAGAGATGCCAAAAGCACATCTGATGCAGCCCCAACCACCAGTGGTTCATGTCAGCACTTCAGCAAAGGTAAGACTGTGTTGGGTCTCATACTTGCCTCTGCTTTTGTTGGAGAGCTGGAATGCCTTAACATTTCTCTGCAGAAGAAAACAGACTGTTTCTGGTATGCAGGTTGCAGTTATTCATGTGACAGCTTCTCTTTAGGGAAAGAGAAATGACAAGCGCTTCCCTGCACTATATGAGAAAGCTACAGCATTGGTTGACTCCATTCAGGTGACACATTCAAGATGCTTTGTGGGGAATGCAGTGGATCACTACAGGGAAGATTTCTTCAAAGTGTTGGATAACATGGAGGTTCTGTTTGGTGAACGCTTTGACTAGGAAAGTCTAAAAATTCTGCAAAAGGTAGAAAGTGCCCTCCTCACTGGGGAGATCTCTCTCTGTGCAGTTGTCCCTCTTTTGCTGTAAAAACTCATGTATCAGTAGTGTGGAGGCAGCAGAGGTTCTCAGGAGACTGCCAGTGGAGGTGTGGGGCTTGTTCAATCAGGTTGAGGTTCTCATCAAGATTTTTATGATGGTGTCTGTGTCTTCATGTGAAGCTGAGAGGAGTGCAGAGCTATGCATCTATAAGTTGCTACATTTTGTGGCGTAGTTGTAATATCTTGTATTTTTGTTTGTTGACGCTGCAATAAATGCATATTTTTGAAAAGTAGATGTTGGATTATTCTTGAAGGTATTTTCTTTACAGTTGTGGAACTTATTTGGAGCTTCAGTTTCTTGTGAAGCTACTTTGACATTAAAGTAGATATGGAAATTAGAGCAGGGTGCATATAAATTTGGTTAAATATAATTGCCACCTTCCACCTAATACCATTGATGACTTTGCTGGTAGAACATGGACTCGTACACATCAATGCTAGAATTACTATTATTTTTAATAACGTCATTTAACATGGTGAGGGCTCAACACTGCAAGGAAAATTGCAAAGGAGCAGGACGGGAAACTAGCTTTTTTTGGACCTCTCCAGGAATTACTCTCAAATCCCCCCCAAAAAATGAAATGGGATTTTCGCCCCTGCATCTGCCCTCCTCCCCCCAAAAAAGAAAAGTATTGTGACTTGTAGGCTTGATATTTTAACATTTAACAATGCGTGCTGAAGTGGTTGGATCTTTCTTGGAGTTCTGTACTACAGTTTCTCGTTAAGTATGGTTATGTTCCAGTCCAAGCAAACTTTATTGCAGCCTCGAGAATATCAAATTTCTATGCTGTGGACTATGTATCAGGCTTTAATGTAAATTAGTGTTAATATTGCTCAGAAGATCATGTGAAAACAGGGGGAGGATAATTTTCCAGGATAACTTCCAAACATCTGACCTTCCCCCCCTCATTTTCCAGGACTGGAAAATTGGTAATTTTCTAGGACGCATGGGAACCCTGAATTACAATATTTTTTTGACCAATTATGACATTTATTAAAATACTTACACATAATCACAACTCCGTTTCTTCATTTGTCAAAGTCAAAAATCCCCAAATCAGACAGTTTCATCTTTAAAAAAAAAAAAAAAAAAAAAAAAAAGGTTAAGACAAAAGTACCTTAAATCAATAACTAAGAAAAAAAAGACAGAGGTAGTTAGCACCAGCAGTGTTAGCGAAACTAAACTGTTTGGCCCTGAGCATTAGAAGTGATAACAGAATTACCAAACTAAATGGCAATAGACACACGGTGAAACGTACTATTAAAAATAAACTCCCTTTCAAGTTTTTTTCATGTTGTTTTCTAGACTTGGGGGAGCAGGACCCAAACATCCACACTGTACAAATCACAATTATCAAGGTATTTCAAGTTATTTAGTTTCAGAAATAGACCCACAAAAATGAACAGCAAAGGTTTTTTTTTTAGTTGGAAATATGTACCATGTGCATCAGTTTGTAAACACAGAGAATAAAGTTTCTTTAGAACATAATAGTATGTCCTGTTTGCTAAATAACAACAGTGAAATGTTGGTGTGTACTATTAAAATATGTTTTACAGAAGGAGTTATAGTAGCTATTCCTCAGAGCGAAGGCTATCATAGCAGCTGTAAGCGAATGGCATCTTCAGGGAAATGCCTGGGCTTGCTCTTAGATGACATCTGCTTCAGAGTTGCTTCTGTTGCTGCCCTCTCTTTAGATTTTATACTTCTTCTTCCCACTTTCGCTGATCACACATATGTGCTATAAAATAAGAGAGAGCACAGTCAAAATGGAGAATTTTAGAAACTTTTGAAACAATCAATGCATGAATGTGTTTATTTGATTCATGTGTGACATCTGATGCAGTGTTACAGCTCTTCCCCTTCATAGAGGTATTGTTTTCTGACTTACATTGAGGTCTCTAAAATACTCATTGTAGTCCAAAGCATATCCGACCACAAAACGATTAGGTATCTCAAAGCCAACATCTGAAAGAATAACAGATGAACATTAGCCACAAATTTTCCCTATTGCTCACACCAATAAACTGACTCATATGCACACTGAAAGGTACATACAGTCAGGAACACACGCTAAGCTTTGTTGCACTCTCTTCACCAATAGTCTGGAGAAAAAGCAGAAATTATTTAACAGCAGATGTCAGGACATCAGGAAGCAGCATTATTTTTAAAACAATGGCCTACAAAATCGGTGTCCGCTATTCAGGTTTTCGGTTCGGTCTGTGAGTGTCTAGACTAGAAGGTGGAAATTGGGTGATTCATACAGCAGGCAAACTGGGCTGGTTATGTTTGGATGACCTTACCCTGCTACCTTGATCAGTTTGGGCCTGAAAGCTTTGACATGCTTCAAGAGAGTCTTCATTGTCTTTCCTGTGCCCACAATGCCCTGGTGAGGGGGAAGTCAGAAAAACTGAGGTGACTAAGCTGCTCGATACCAGTGAAGAAAAACAGACACATATCAGTTTCACATCAGACTGGAATACAAAAGGAAAGGAGGCAGAAGTTTGTTCACTGTTCCGCTGTACTCGTTTTACATGGCTATTATTAAATATTCTCTTTAAATTCAATATTTTAGGGAAACCTGCTTCTGACCTTTTGAGCAAAGGTGTTTGTTACAGCAGAGAGGAAGACAAAGCCAGAGACCTGCCTTTAGTGATGTCACTGACCTATATGACCTAACTGATTCAAATAATGCTAAAAAAAATAATCAACAGCGTTGACTAAACTCCAGCAGATATATGTTGTTGAATTAAATAATATTACCAATGTAGACAAAAAAAAACCCAAAACGGAACAACATAAATTGTACAACATATTTCCGTATTTTCCCTAATGGCTTTAGTTTCAGCAGCTTTAGACATCCATGAAAATAAACACAAATGTAACAACTGAATAAGTCTATGTAATAATTAACATTTAAAAGGCTGTAATCAGTTTGATCCAACTCTGTGTTCACCAAAGTCACCCTAAAATAATCTTAACTACAGGCAAGAAAGACATAATTCTCATGTGGGTAAACTGGCCTTTTCAAATCTTCTTTTGCAAATAAAGACGTTAAAAACCACATCACTGTGATCACACTGGAGAATAGTTTCATACTTGCAAGTTGAAATAAAAGCATTTTCATTTGAAAGTATATAAGCATCTTAAACGCTGAAATGCAGTTTCTAATTTTTGCTACAAGTGATTTCGAAAATAATATTTTAGCAAAATATACAGCCTGTTGACGTCAAGAAGTAGTGTGGCAATATGGGAGTTTCTTTTTTTGTCATTTGTCAGTAGTGAATTACACTCTGTGATTCAAATGCCTGGCCGTTTGGCTAATAGGTGCTTTTGTTTGGCTTTGTCTGTCTTTAGCTTTCTGCATAGACAGCAGAGCAAGGCTCAAATATCATCTTACACATATGTTGTTACATAGTAGCTTATATATTATAATATTGTGTATAGCAACTTTAAATAAATATCTTGTTAAAGACAGAGGCAGAACTTCAGTAAATACCTTCCCATTGATTGGTACAACAGTAGTCATGGTCAATAAAAGACTGAGGGCATCTTTACAGATAGTTGGGCACTGACTAATGACAGGCTCTTTTAAAGATGTTTCATCATGCTGTCTCCATTTACAGCGAGTAATTATTATGAATGCTATCAAGAGCTTCTTTACTGTGCATTCCAGTGCACTTATTTCCAATACAGGGCTCAGTCACTGCACTAATAGGGCAATGTCAGAGATCACGTCAAGTTTTCTGTATATAGGCCACGCAATTAAAAAGTTTCCTCGTGTTAAACTTGGAAAAAAAAACTTTAAATGGCTCCTCTTGACCCGAATAACCAACCACAACAAGAAATATGATGGTCCCATTAGGAGAAGAGGACAAAACAGAAAAGTGGAAAAAGGGCTAACTCACCTCTACAATCAGCACGTTCTTATGAGAGCATGTTGGGGAAAGAAGAGAGGAAGGGACAATTATTGTCGATTAAAAACAGATAAAAATGTTGCATCCTCTGATAAAGCTGCACACATATTTTGTGATAAATTCAAAACAGCTATAAAGATGATGATCTAAACGGAAACAAGTGATGCACTTTGAGTAAAAATAAGACTCTACGCATCACTGTTTACTGTATTAAGTTTAGCATCATGCAGAAACAGTCTGCTCAGTAAATCTAAAAGGCAATGATGCTGCATGAGCTTCTTCTTTTTTTAAATGTACCCATGCCTGACCAAATGTATAAAACCCTAAACCACATTAGGAAAGAATTTCTTTAACTGTGTACTAATGATCCCAAAAAAAAACGAAGAATGCAACACAGAAATGGAAAATTATGTTCCAGCAATGCCACACACAATGTCACACAATCGGTTAAATTCTGCAAACACGTGTCAAATCAACCAGATACAGACGGACACTAACGGCCACAAGCGTACAGCTTTAATTCAACTTCGATAAAAACTGAAACTCAACTCTTCAAACACAAGTTTACTCTACTTTTCAAGTAAATTACTTATCCAAGCATGTGGCTGGGCTTTATTTAGGCCTCATTATTCATAACGATTTATTCAGGGTGAAGTAAGCCCAAGTGAAATATATAAAGTAATCAGGTACACATCATATGAAAGCAGTAAGGGGAAGCAATTATTTGTAAACTGCATTGTAAGAAGGGCATTAATGAGTTATATAACGTGTTCACTGTCACATATTTAGCTCTCACCAGAGAAGCAGCACCTCTTTCAGTTGCAAAGCTCTACTAAATTTAACTGTACATCGCACGCAGCTCAGGGATTTCACACATACACAGGAAATACTGAGCGGAAAGGAGGAAAGTGACTCAAACGTACTACCTCATAGCCTTTTAATGTTTCAGGTATTTACTGTACCAGTTTACTCCATGTTAAGCTATGGGATATGTATGACTAAATTTATGAGAACATGACTTATATTAGACTACTCAAAAATCGCCTTGCTGCCTAATGACTCTGCTATAAATTGCCAGTGATTCACGGGGACAGTGTCCTTCATGTACATCAGCTGAAAAGATGCTACAAATTTGATTTAGTCCAAAGTGATGCACGTTAGCGTTTGTTCAGACTGAGAGCTCGGGTCCATTTTTCTTTTTAGATAAATGCTGACTGTGTTCAAGCTGGTGAGCACTGGACTGCACAAAAGCAACATGACAAGCGTTTCCAAATCAAATCTAGAGGTATTTTGAACTGAGATTCCAACCAGATCTCTACATATGCTCTGAATCAAGATTTCATCGACGGAGTCAGATCCAGAGACGATAGTGCCAAGTACATTCCATGCTGGTGCTTGCAGCTCACTCTGCGGGACAAAACGTCATGGACAGGCACTGAAACTATCTCCTGACAGTTTTGAAGGAACACCCAAGCATTTACACTTGTGTGTCTTCAGAGATCCACACAGTTACTCCTCAAGTTGGAGGGTTTCCATTTATTTTTTTCCTCTTCAGACCTTGCATTAAGATGCATCCTGAGAAACCCAATCACAAATGTCCAGCACTTGGCATGTGTGTCCCTAACCTGGCATTAAAATATTTAACTAAATGTGCCTTGAGTAATCTAGATCTAGTAAATAGATCTAACTTTCCTGCTCAGTATGCAAGTAAACAGGCACATTATTTTCACTAGAAAACACTAAACACTATTTTTAACTGACAAAAAGCAGCAGTTGGGAATAAGTAGCCAGTGATAATGATGACAAAGATCTGCCAAAAACCTTACCTTTCCAAAATTTTATGTCAAATTTTTTTTTACAAAATCAGGGTGTGTCACAAGTACAAAAAAGAAATTAAATAATAATTTTAAACAAAAAAGCCTTATTCTGGTCATTTGCATGCAAAGTCAAATAAGTCATTGCCTGAGCTGATGATGCTAGTTTGTTAGGTGGTCCCTGAATCCATCCCTGGATGCTTTCACGTTCAGATTACGAAGGAAATGCAGGCACACGTGTCCCACACCGTCTTCAAATGCATGCCGAGATGGTCGGATCTGAATGTTTCATGCAACGTGTTTAGACCTCGCATCACTACTGGCTGACTGTGATCAAATTACTTAGGATGCATTTTGATGCAAGGTGTGAACAAGGCCTTGGTGTGCATCAAAAAAAGTAAAAAAAAAAAACTTATGAGCAGGCTTGACACTAAAAAGCATGTTGCTGGTTTATAATTTACATGTCACCCTATAACACAGCTATGATGCTGGGCTCACAATTCCCAACGAAATCAAATATGATATTAAAATGTTTTATGTGAGGCAGCACGGTGGCTTAGTGGTTAGCACTGTTGCCTCACAGCAAGAAGGTTCCTGGTTCGAGCCTCCACAGGGGCC
>JBAMYA010000015.1:8197849-8218630 GCA_037176975.1 Arrhamphus sclerolepis | reverse complement strand
CCCCCCCCCCCCCCCCCCCCCCCCCCCCCCCCCCCCCCCCCCCCCCTCCCGAGAAAATAATCAACGATTTGGATGACAAATGGAGCCAGAGATGAGAAAAATGTCTCCTCCACAGAGGAGTCTCCTCATTCATCTGATAAGAGCTGCACACTCTTGTGATGAATGGCCAGTGTCATAAGTCACTCCAGTTTCAAATTTTCATGTCTAAATGATAAGATCAACAAGATGTGCTGATTGCTGGGACTTGTCTGTGTTTGTATCCCTTGCATCCTTGGACACAAATAATCCTGTCCTTGATCTGTAACGTTTTGTAGCTGAATGTACAATTTGTTTGTCATTACAATTCTTATTTCATGTTAATTTAAAACACGATTATGACACTTATATGCTGTAAGACTAATATAAACTGAATGCTGAATCTATGCTTCATGGTTAAGATTTAGAGACTCAAACTGTAAAATTCTCGATTTTCAACGTGTGTCAAATTATCAATATGATACAACATTTTTGTTTTCTTCTGCTGCAGTGTAAACCGGAAAAACTATATTACGCAGTAATGGAGCAATCTCCAAATGCTGTGTTTGCTTTGAGTCTGCGATAACAAACATCATTTTAACCACGGCAGTGCATCATGACGTGCTTCCGTCTGCTGCGTGCTAAATTACCCTGATTGTCATCTTCTCAGGTTTCCTCCTCTGTTTAGAAAAGATAACATCCCTCGCTCTATCTGTCCTCAAACACCCCCCCCCCACCCCTTTACTATCTTGCCATTTCTAAATCCAGTTATCTCTGTGCTCTCATGAAGAAGATGACCGTTGGCATATCTTTTTAATCTTAACAGTACTGCTTACCATTTCCTATTCTTTATTTTTCATCCGTTCATAACGCTTTTTTTTCCTGCTGTGAGTGCACAACTTATAATTTTGTGTAAACTGCAATGTAATCTGCATGCTCTACCTAAACGATCAATGCACCCTCAAAACTCCATCATTCTTGTTTTTTATCTTTGTTTGAAGAATCTCCAAGAACATCCCTACCACTAAGGACGTTGAGCCCCTGCTAGAGATCGATGGAGATATCCGAGGCTTTGAGGTCTTCCTCTCCTCTAGGACACCGGTTCTTACCGCCAGAGACGTGGAGATGTTTCTGCCCTGCACTGTCAACTTGGACCCCAAACTGAGGGAGATCATAGCAGGTCCATACACACTCAATAATCTTTTCAAATATTTGAAATATTAAGGGGACTGGGTTTCCAAACGTTTCCACATCTGGACTTTGCAGATCTTCATGGCCTTGGGTACAGAGATTGTTGACTTCCAAAAACTATTTCCTTATTGGTGTTCTATGAGAGGGAGACTACTGAATATAATATAAAGATCCTGTTTCAGCCTGTAGACTGTGAAGGCAGACACCAAGGTTTTAGCTTGTCAAACATGATCTGGCTAACTACTTAACCACATGTCATGGCTTTTCTAAAAAGCTTTAAATTTTCTTTTTTTTAATTTTATTGTTACAAAATAAGATTAAGAACTTTTTAAATGTGATATGTTGAAATCAGTGCCAACTCATTTGGCAGTCAAGTAACATTACTCATATCAGTGCAGCAGGGTTTGCTCTAATATCGCCCACTGCAGGGACTGTCAATAACCCACAGCTTGCTTTTTATTTCCAAAATCGAATGCCCAGCAGGTTTCTACATCAGCACTGTGGAATCAGGACAATATTTTCACTCACTGTCCCAAATCCGCCTGCAGTGTTGCCCCAAAAATTTCACAGTTTGTAGATGCTGTGACGCAAAAATGCATCAGCATTTAACTGAAATCCATCACCATGCTGTCCTTTTGCGACTGTGCGTCAGTGGCCGTTCAGACTACACAGGAGTGTCAATGACGCCAAGTGTGAAGCTACTGCATCATAGTGTTGTGACACCACAGAAAACACATACTCAGACACAGAGAGTCTGTTCCATTCATTCCTACTTGAGTCATGGTGGTGGACATGTGACCAGTTTTTACAACCACATGTCCAGTCTATACAGACAGACTTCTAAAAAGGGTTAAGTGTATGTACCATATGTGCCCATAGAACATTTTCACGTCCACACGTTTCCTCAGGGAGCAGAAGGTGACCAGTGCTCCTGCCTAGTCATCCTGCTCCCTCAAAGACCGGTTGGTACTTGGTGCCCGGTGTCCTGTGGCCAGCCAGTGGGCAGTGCTGTCAGTGATACCCGCCCATGGGCCTGACTCACATATAGGGCCCCCATTGTGTTCAGAGGCTGGATTGGGTCTCGCTCTGTGTGTCATTCAGCATCCACTCGTATAACCAGGAGACATTCTGGTGCCTGCTTTTGTCTCTGCTTCTAACTTTCTTGCCAGCCACACAGAGCCACTCTGTTCTGTCTTTGGTCTCATTTCACTTTAATTTCAGAGATTTTTTTTCCAAAGTTCCCAACTTGGCTGCTTTATGACTTCTTTCAAAGTCAAAGAGATTCATAAGAAAACAACTGTAGTAAAGTACTTGAAATAATGTTTATACTGTTGAGTTCATATTGTTGACTCATATTGTTGATTACATGGGTTAATGCTTTTTTGTCAGACAGCAAAGACCTAGTTATCACTTGACTAGCATGTAATTTAGAGAATGAAAAAAAATCTTGTGCCTGCAATCAGTTCAAATGGAAATGCCAATGTAAGGTTGCTGTAATCTGTGACCATTTTAACTGAACTATTTAGGTCTTTGATGAACCAATATGTTGATAGAGAGCATTTCAACAACAATATTTTAGTCGTTCCTTGGAGGACTTTAACCACTTTGCACAACAATGAATTTTTCTCTTTGCATTCACAACTGTCTGAATTCTCCAGAGAAGATAGAATAAACCAAAGTTATTGACGTGTGGGTGGATCTGAAGGGTCTTTATAGTCATCGCCAAGTCATCATCATCATTACAGATAAACACTCTATTCTCTGTTCCGATGTTGTTCTTTTTCCCGGCGGCGCTGCCCTCCCTTAGATGTGCGTGCAGCCAGGGAGCAGATGCACATAGGAGGAGTGACCTATCCCACGCTGCCCCTGCAAGAAGCAGTACCACGTCACCATCCAGGATACGGTCAGCACTCTACCGCCTGCTCCCCAGCGGGCTCCTTCACCGGGTCTTTACCTCCTCCTCAGCCTCACAGTTCTTACTTCAGTGGAATGACTGGCCCTCAGCACCCCTTCTACAATCGGGTGAGACGTGATGCGGTCTTATGTTTAGATTACCAGCACTTAACTACACTAGTCTATCAGCTTCATATATTGTAAAGGTGAAATAAAAATAGAAATAGACAGTTTTCAGGCTTCTTTTGAACGTCTTGTCAATTTGTAATGAATTCTCCAGAGTGAAACACAATTCCCTTAATAAATCCAAAAATGTGTGTGCATTGTTCCATATCTGCTCCTAATGAGATTTGTTTTTGATTGGTTAATGATTTGGAGCAAAACAAATATGGCAGTTATATTTACCCCTCCACATTTTATCTCATTTGTGCATGAACTTCCCTTATGATTTTTACTTTTTTGTTTCCCCTCCTCTCCCCCTCCCATCTGCATCTTCATGTCCCTTCTTGCTCCCCCTCATAGCCTTATTTCCCCCATCATGTGTATCACCTGCCACGACATTACTCCCACCATGTCCCCCCATCCTCGCGCCCCTCCATTAAACCACCCCAGGAGAGCAATGGACTTGTAAGTAAAGAAGAATCAGTAGATTGTTTTTACATGTGCTTTTATCTCCGATTTGATTATTTTTATTATTAATCCACATTGTGTAAATATTTTTTTAAAGTTTAAGTAATATTCCTCTCATTGTTCACTAATCAGTTGATAAATATGATGAAACAAAGTCTCACTTCTGAGTTTTTGACCTGCTGTCTGGTCCATTGTGTCAATCAATCACAAAAGTTTAACCTTCTTTCCATTTAACATTTCCTCTTCTCTGGCTTCATTTCCTCGAACCTATCCCGTCCCTGTTTTTATTTTGATACGTTTAAGCTTTACTTTTTTTTATATATTACCTTCTGTTGGTTTAACTTCCACCCTATTTTACTGACCCTCATGCCCAACTGTAACCCAGCTCCTGACTTTGACAGAGCAGGGTCAGAGGTGAAAGCTTATTTCATAAACTGCCTGATCATGAACTCTGTCTTCATTAACCTCACTTCTTGTACAATCTTTGTTTCCATTCTGCACACATATCAGGATGTTATTGCAGAGGATGCCAGAGAAGGCCTCCCATCAAGCCCCTCTGACCCCACTATGGTAACCTGACTAACATTAGCAGATGTATTAACACAGATATTACACCTTTACTTGCAGTGATGTAACAGAACTAATCCAATGTTATCTACCCTTTACTTTAAAGAGATATCTTGTGTTTCATGCAAAAATGCACACCAGCATGTTTAACATGCTATATTTTGTAGCTTAGGCTCAGAAAGGCCAGAAGAACAACAAAAAAAGCATCACTTCTGCTTCTTTCTGAATGTTCAAATACTTCCCCTGCCTTTATAATCTCTACAAACAGAAATCTTCATAAGAATACCCACAGTCTGCAAGCAAAGGCCAACATTTTGGCAAAGGAAGTATTCTGGTTTCTGTTTGTAGCACTGACCAGTCACATTTGGACAGGCTTTGTTTGCTTTCATGTTAACAAATGTTTAACAAGCTAAAGATGTGGATCAGTTTAGTTAAAATAGAAAACTGCTGGCTGTCGTCTGATAATGATGAAGCTTTTGAGAGTTTGTTCTGGTGTAACAAAAAAAAGTGCTTCTACACGATAAATTCTTGTTGTGCAGCACATGGTCTCTTTTACATTTGATTTTACAGTGAATGGAGAAAAAGAATTAAACATCTGCGCCTAGATATTCACACATTTCCAGAGAGAGTAGCTACTATTAGAACAATTTAATGATAACACTTTTCAGGAGATTTCTGCTTCACAAAGTTACTTATCAGGCCACTGCCAGGAAGTATTGAGAGGAGCTGTTTAAAAGATTGAAATATAGATTACTATGTAATGTTCCTTTCCATTACCTCTTATCTGTCTAGACTTTGTCTTTAATTTTTTTTCTAATCCCGTCATTTCTACCTTCATTGGTTTCAGAAAGTTTATACCACTTTTTGCTCCTTATATCTTCATCCTTGTGTTTGGTTGGTATAAATTGTAATATTTTTCCCTTTTTAGGTGCAAAGTTGATCTCATTGTATAGTCCATTGTATGTGCCTGTGATTACAAATCTGCAAATGAGTTTATGTATACATTTGTGCACGACTCTTTGGATATCTGAGCAGGCCTAGCAGAGTGTAATTGCTTAGCTGATGTAAGTGTGAGTATGGATTCCTCTCGCTGCCGGGATTATCATCAGAGCAACTGTTGGGGCTGGCAACACACAAACTCACACACACACACACTGTACACTGACAACGAGCCCAGCGCTGGTAGAGCTTATCTTCATACCAAGACGTTTCCTCCCTCACAGGGCTCTGTTTCCTCTTCCCCATCCTTCTGCCCAGCCCTGAGCTCGGCCCGGCTATAATTACAGTCTTATCACACACACACACACTGGGAGGGTTCACACAACCGCACAGACACACACACACACACAGACATTTATGCTTTCACTCATGCTCCTAGAAGACACACTTGCTGTATGAATCAAGGAGTCTTTCCTGAACTTCTGCCTTTCTTTTTTTTTTTTTTTGAGTGAAAGTGCCTCATTCTTTTGCTGGTTCTTCTTTTCTGTCTCCATGTCCTCTAAACTCCCTTCTGTATGGAAAGATTGTGACTCCAGCAAAAACAAAATCTTCTTGTCCTAATAATTCTACTTCTGATAGCCTCTAAGTTTCCAGACTGATGGCGTGTGCTGGCTGTGTAGCTGCTGTAAAGAAGCTGTCTCCTCCCCTGCTGTGAAATGGATAAATGTCTGTGCTGTTGTCTGTCTCGCTCATATCCCCTGTTGCCGAGTTCAACATGTGCGCTAATGTCTGTCTTCTCATCTTCCGTCCATCTTCTGTGCCTTAATTTCTGCCTCCCCGCCTTTTTTTGTTTCACAAGTACAGCGTTAAATCTGTCTGTGGTTTTGACTGTCTGACTTCTTTTTGTCTCCTTATCAAGCATTTAAAGTCGCTGCCTTACAAATTAAAGAAGGTACACCATTGATTTAATTCATTTTTAAGAAAAATCTTTTCATTCAGCCTTCCATCTCCGTCATCCACAAACATCTACCTCATCTTTAAACACTAATTCCATGGTTCATTTCTGTGCAGCATGCTGTAGAAAGAGACTTTCACAATTTAGGATATGCCCCAGTCATTAGATTCACTAATGTAGTTCATCTAGAGCAAAAACCTCTACTGTGTGGACATGAACATTGACAGAAGTCAAACTCCCTGAGTACCATTAGAGATTTGGCACCTACTCCTGTGTACTGTGTTGAATTAGCTGCCTTTTTTTGTCTGACAACCATTCACAGTCCATCTAAGCTCTGCTTTTCTCTTCCTCAATACCAGAAACAAAGCCAGGGGGCTTAGTCTGAAGCCCTGTCTTAATAGTGCTGATATCCGGGTGGAGCAAGAAGGAAAGATGGGATAGAGAGAAAGAGAGTGATGGAAAAGAAAGTAGGAGGTCAGCACAGGAGGCTGATTGAGAAGGAATGTTAGAGGAAGGAAGGGAGTGAGTGAGAAAGAAAAGGAAGGAGCGAGAACTTTGCTCTTCATGGGGAGTAGCAGAGCATGGGGGGGGGGAGCAAAGTGGCGAGGATGGATGACATTTGTTTGGTTTTTGTGCCAGCGGTTGGCACGCTGGCGATATGTGAAGCCTTAGGCCACTTCAACAGGCAACTGGAATTAGTCACATCGAGCCTTGTAGCTGACTGCCGCTCAGTGTGGCTCGGCTCTATGGGGGTTCACAGACTTACCGACTCCATCCTTTTAAGTGCTGTGCACACACATTATGTGCTTATATATACACCGATGAAAAAGGATAAGAGCAGGTAATGGTGTGTTTGGATAGGTTGACAGCTTTGTTTACCTTTACACTTGCACTGTATAACTGATGGAGAATTACTGTGTGGGATTTTGATTTTGCATCTCTGTGTGGTGTGCCTCACAGTAACAGGCTTGCATGACATTTAACAGGAATTGTTGCTCAGTTTGCACTAATCAGAGATTTAGGAGTGCTGAGATGCTCTAACAGAGTGTGCGAGTTTGTGCCGGTGATTCCTGAAAAGTGTCTAATTTTGTGTTTTATCTGTTGTCGTGTAGGTCAGTCCTACGGTCCTGCTCAGCTCTCTGAGCACCGATGCTGTGTGTGAGTGCCTCAAACAGATAGATGGAATTGACCCCAGCATGCTGCCTCAGTACACAGCTACCATCAAAAAGGTACACAGTTAAACCATTATCTGATGTTTCTGAGTTACGGGCTGTTTTCTTAACACTTTCTAATGCTTTCTTTTTTTTTTCAACAGATCCCTCTGATCTACCTCTGTTCTTGAATATGTCGTGTTTATTTTGAAAATTAACAAATTGCATTGCATCTATTGCAGGCTAATATAAATGGTCGAGTGCTTCTTCACTGCAACTTAGACGAGTTGAAGAAAGAGTTGGAGATGAACTTTGGGGACTGGCAGCTCTTTAGAGGAATGGTGAGAAAAAGTTTCTACCCTGAGAGTTATCTTTTTGGTTTATAATAATTTTAAAAAAAACAAAAAAACAACCAAACAAACATTGTGCATGTCAGCCCACCAACACACTTCTTTACTCCTCAGTGTAAAAGTTTTGAACTTTGTTCATTTTGAATATCATTCATCTTCCCAACTCTGTGATACTTTGCAGACCCTCCCCTGCAAGTGATCTCTGCTTTAGTCAATAATAAGACCATTTTGACCGCTTGTAGATACTGGAATGGAGATTCTATAATCCCTATTACAAGAAGCATGCTAGTCAGTCAGCCAGGAGTCCACTCTGACACGGGGCTTGAAATCACTAACACATGTAGACGACTCCATTTCATCAAACGTCAGTCTGTGGTCCTAACACCAAAGCAGAGAACAGGATTGGTTATGTTTTACTGGCAACTGGACGCAAGGCTTGTATAGAAGCAGCTGGAAAGCTCAGTGGCCTTACAGCTCCACATAGAAACCAGTGTTGTGTTGCTAGGATGCTGCAACCACAGCCAGCTGGTTCAAGATGGCTGGTGATATCTGGATGAAGGCAGGTTATTGTTGGGAAGGAGAAGACAGTTGAGTAGTTGTACTTAACGAATAGCTCATAATTCCTCTCACAAGCACATGCTTTTGTTGTTGTTGCTGACTGACATACTTGTTTTGTGTGTCACATGCTCTGAGAAAACAGACAATTACGAGAGCGTATCTTCCTCCAAGGCCAATTCCCTAACTCTTTGTTTGTTTGTTTTTTTGTTTTGTTTTTGAAGTCAAAGCACTTAAGTTTACTGGTGATCCGTCTCTCCACTACGTCTGGTGAAATTCATATCAGTTGGTTTTTGTGTAACCTCAATGATGAGTGGATGGACAGCAGTGAAGCCACAAATTCACTCAACTGTATCCACAAACCAAAGTTCAATGACTTGTCCATCAGAGATATTAAAGTGTGGTTTGTTTTTAAGGTGATGGAACAGCGACATGCTGAAAACCAGGCGGCGCTTCAGGAAGAGTCCCGAGCCGCCAGTGAGCAGGGCAGCAGTGTTCTCCAAGGGGAGCCCAGCAGGCGACCGGGGGGAGCACAGCATGAAACAGGGGCCTTCAACCTCCACCTCAGCTTCGAGGAGCTCAGTGGAGTCGGTCTGGAGGATCCTCCAAGACACCACAATAACTCACACTGGCCGGTCAGTCTCTCCAACAGATTTATACCAACATAAATGTTACACATATGCACGTTCAAAAGAGATCAAAAGTAGTTCCTTTAAGCTTTACATTTTAAAATGGTAACAACAAGTTCACACCTTCAAACTGTCAAATGGTCATGTGTCTGCTGCACCAGGCCAGCGTGCTGGTGACCTCAGTGGCTTTGTATTTATGTGGTTTTGAGAGAGAAATGAGCACAACAGAGGAAGCTTGAGTTTTGCAGTCACTCTTGAATTTTGCAGAATTAAAAATACATAAACACACTGCAGCACACCAAGGGTGTCAAAGGGCCCCCTGTTTGTTATTTTCACTCTCCTTATTCCCAATTTGCAGTATCTCTGAGACACGAGCAAGCACTCACACATAGACAGCTGGCTCTGGTGCTATTTTAAATGGCCTCACTTTGTGAATTGTTTCAAATTTAATCCCAGCACTGAAAACACAGCACGGCTTTCATTGCAACTCCATCTGTGTTCTGTGCCAGTAACTTTTTTACTTTATCCAATTCTCGCATTCTAAATATTTCAATGGCTGCAAGTCAGTTATAGAATTTGAATAAATGAATATACTGGTAAATGGTGCATTTACGGTATATTTATTTTTCCTTGCCTTTATCAATAACCCATGATTGTAATCTACTGAAGATCAGGAGTCTTTGATATAAACATGTTTCCCCAGCAATTTCAGTTTGCACATCAACCCAGTTTGTTCTTATCTTGTCAGGTGGCAAATCTCCGCACTTCAAGCATGTCCAGCCTCAACTCGCAGGAATCCTCTCATGACATCTGCAAGCTGACAGACAAGCAGCAGGCTGAGTACCGTGATGCCTACAGGGAGTACATAGCTCAGATGGCCCAGCTGGAGATGTCCGGCAGTGGGGGGGAGAGGCCTGTGCAGCCCCACCCTGGACAGTTCCTTCAGGCTGCCAGCTCAGAGGACAGAGGGGTGGGTAGACAGTCACAAGTGCATTGACAGGTTTTTATTCCAGCATCACTAATACTAGAAACAGTTCAGTACATTTAAAGTATAGGTTTTCACGGTTTTAGGAAAATATGTTGTGGTTAATTATCTTTAATTTGTGCGCATGTAGCTTTGATGTCAGCTTGTATGTTCCAGAAACTGTATTTAAATGTTGCATTTTATCTGACCTACGCAACAGGAAGAGTTAAAATCTCAGCTCGGAAGATGGAGATTACTGCTTCTTGCGTTTCTTAATTATTGGCTTGTACTCTTTGTTTCTTTTGGCACTGAATCTGAATCCCCTCTTCAGAGGCCTCTCAGAGGCCAGGAGCACAGAATTGCGTATATTTCTATGCACTCCTCATTGAATCCTCTTCCATCTCCTCAGGCCAAGGAAGGAACGGACCAGGATAGCCGCAAGTCCTTCACCAAGAGAGGCTCCAAGAGTAGCGATGCCACAGATTATCCCTCAGGGGCCGATGCTCAGCTCCTAGACCCCATCAGTGAAGAGGATGAAAAGCTGGACCACAGTTTGTCCTCCAAGACCCCAGGCTCAAGGAAGAAGGGAGCTGGGTCATACTACCACAAGCTGCCCAACGAAGAAGACTCAAGCCCAGAAGAATCTGACACCACCACACCTCTCCTCCACAAAGAGGCAAGAGCCACGGCTCTGTCTTCACACAGAGGCCAAAAGCCTTCAGGGCTGCTGACGAAGCCTGGTGTTCTCGCAGAATTAGTGAAGAAGGACTCATGTGACTCAGGGATGCGCTCCAGTGGCAGCTCCTCAGACCCCTCCCTGGACGAGGCTGAAGGAGACGCCGACAAAGAGAGAGAAACTCTGAAGCCCAGTCTCATTGAACTTGAGCTTGAGGGGTTAGTAAAGAAGCGAGGCCTTCTCCCCAGCAGTCTGAGCGGTCTGCAGGATGCCACCGTGGCCCGCATGTCCATCTGCTCCGAAGCTGCGTCTGAAGCTAGCCTAATGGCCAGCAGCCCAGATGAGGGGTGGCCATCCAACGAGGTCAGCAACCTCAACCGCACTGCCAGCAACACCACCCTCAATAACAACACGAGCAGCCCCACCGACACCAACACTAACACCAACAACAGCCATCAGCAGCAGACTAACATCACAGGCAGAGAGTCCACCACCTCCTCCACCAGCGTCATCGTCCCGCCAGCTGTCATCATCACCCCCGGCAGCAGCACTGCCAACACCACGACCGCAACTATCCACCACAACCAGAACCTCTGCACCATCAGTCTGGGAGATGAAAGAGAGAGTATTCTCTAAGAAGCCATGTGTGTTTGTTGTTTGTAAGCTGGGACTTGTAGTGGGCTGTTCTTGATGTGTGTAGTGAAATTATACTGTTGATGTAATGATATTTTCCAAGGTATTAGAATAGAAATACTCTGTGATGTTAGCAAATGTAGGAGGTGTTGCTGAAAATCAAGTGAAGTGCATCTAGAAGCTTTAAATATTTGGTAAAAGAAAATCCCATTTTAGGGGGAAAAAGACAAGAAAAACAAAACTTATATTTGAATTTTAATGTCAAGAAAAGCTCTCGCTCCGGTCCAGTTAGGATCTTCTCATGTTACGACTGTGTGTGTTTTCGATAGTGTCATTTCTCTCCTAAGCGTACATGATGCTTTTGTGTGGACCTGTTGTTTCTTGAAAGAATGATAACATTTCTGATTAAAATGTGTTGTGTAGTTCAGGAATAGGTAGTTACGACTGGAAAAAAAAAAGCTTAGCAGTGTTACTGAAGCCTTTCTCCTCTTAGGGCACACCGTGCACATTGTTTGGTGCTGTTTTTGTAGTTAGAACAATTCACATAGATGTTGATGTGATGCATTATTGGTGGTCTGTGACTTGAAGTGGTGTTTGCCTTTGCACATGGTGTTTTGTGAATTAAACATTTCACTACATGGTCCCTTAAGATGGACAGTGAATGCAGTGGTGTCTCCTTTCTGCTGTGTGTGAAGGCAAGTATCGGTAAAGCAGGATTTAGCAGGTACATAAACCATAGAAATTCATCTAAAACCCCTAGTTGAGGTTTCATGTTTAATCAAATGCAGTTATGGGAGAAAAAAATGACAGGATTTCTGGTGACCGATAGATGGCGCACTCACCATACAAACCCGCTGCAGACGCGCTCCTGTCAATACGAAAGTGAGGATTGTCTCACTCAACTTAGAGGAAAAGTTTTAAAGTAGGGAGTTTGGACACTCGGGGAAGGGGATTTGCTGCCACTTTCTCAGGTTTATTGTGAATCATTCATTTGACAGCTGGCTTGTTTAGGTGGAAAGCTATTAAACCAAATCCTCATTCTTGATCAAGACAGATACCATAAAACTGACCTGAAGTAAACAAAATCATACATCCCCGATAATGAGTAGGTCTGAAAGTATCTGAGAAATCATGCTGTACTGGAAAAGAGGGGGCGAGTTTTCATTTTTGGACTCGTGTAGACCAGTCAAAATAATTTGGAACATGGGGGATTAAGTCGAAAGACAAGAATCCATGCAAACCTTTAAATATATGAAGTTGGTTAAACTTGATCATTAATGCGTCACATCGTTTTCCACCTGAAGTTATATTTTCCATTATTGTCTGCACGTTTAAAAATAAAGCAGAACCTCGGCCCAGTGTTTAAATGGCTGACTCAGACTGCCACGCTAAACCACTTAATCCCATTTACTTTACATAGCATGTGAGAAAGTAAAAGTGCAGTCAGTGTGTGCTCCCTAAATAAGCTTTTACGCAACCAGGTCGTGTTTGCCTTCAAGTGTTGACGCTCTGTCATGGATGATTGTAGGTCACATATACTGTCGGTCCGATAAGGACACTTTGCGGGATTTGTTTAAAGTCAGATGTACAATCATACCCATGCACCGCTGCGCATGCAGCTGATGCTTTTACGCACCAGCCCCCCTCATTCCCACCCCAAATGAAAACATGTCCAGGTTGTGTTTTTGATTTATTTTGTATAAAAAAAAAAGTGGGTACAATTTACATTACTTTTATAAAAAGTTTCAGCATAATTAAGTACAACATTACACTTTTGCAGAAGTTTCAAATTCCTGCAACTATACAAGATAAACTCCCGAGGGGAGTTCACAAGACTCAATTCTTTCATTTTAACTTTTTTTTTTTTCCCTCTTATCTTTTAAACATCGTCCAGTCCTTCATGTGCCAACCAATCTGACAAGACGAGACTAAACTTTTTTTTTTTTTTAATTTTTTTTTTATACAGTAACTAACCAAGTTGTCTGCTCTATACACGTTCCCACCTCCGCAAAAAAAGCGAAGAGTTCAACAAGGAGAGGGGCGGGGGTGTCAGTGTGGGTGTGGGGGTGAGGGAGGGGAAATAATCCTTGTGACAATAATCTCATTTTTCCTCCCGCTGCAGAGAACACAACACGCCTTCCATTTTCCAGAAAGGACCCACAAATAAAAAGTCTTAAGTTAAATAATAATGAAGTGTCAAAACAAAACAAAAAAAAAATAAATCACATCATATAAGATTGTCCCATAATAAGGAAAAAAAGTCTTTTGATTTCATAGAAGAAAAAAGATCCAGGCCTGGAGGACAGAGGCTGGAGGAGGAGGAGGAGGAGTGGGGGGGGGGAAGTCCTGCTCCCCAGGTCCTGGTGTGTGTTTTTGCGTCTTGACCAAACACCTGCAAAAGATTGAGAAAGAGAGGCGTGTTTAGAAAATGCAAACAGGGCAGAGATCCGGACAGACTGGCGCCAGGGAGGAAGCCGCAGTTTTTAACATTTAACCAAACACTCCCAATACTAAGCAAACTCTGCGCTCCAGATGTACACACACATGGATGGGGAAAGGAGGGCCGCGCACGCACACACTTTTCGCACAACTTCAGCCTACAATCTGGGGAAGAATCAGCGTAATTGCCGCTCAGCTGGCGCCTACACACTTCTTGTACCAATTATGTGCAGACATCGTAGTAGCAGTAATCCAAACAGCCATTATTTTCCTGTTGCAGATGCTCTTCATTATAGACACAAGAGGGTATAATACAACCCCGACGACAGCTACTTATATACAGTAAACCAGGCAGCTTGGAGTAAATATCTTCCATGCGTTACATCTGCGTGTTTGGCCACAGTCGCGCAGTTATTTGATTAATCTGGGTCACCTTTCTGACATAGCGAATCCCTGAAGCAGCCAGTGATGTGATCTGCTTCTGATTAGTCTTTGAAAGTATGTTCAAAACTGGCTTAAAGTCCGTGCCAGGTCGTGACTGACGGCCCATTGTGGCGGCGCGTTCGCATACAAAAAAAACTAAAAAAACATATTGGGACCATTAGAGCAACGTGAGACGGTATCAGCAGGGGAGCAAACGGATTGGTGAGTGGTAATTCTAGCCCATTCTGCTCCGGCAGACTGGGAGACAGGCTGTAGCGGAGCCTGAAAGCCCTGGACAGAATGCAGCAGCAGACACGAGGACAGCCTACTTACCGCTTTAACGATGCAGAGTCCGGCTGTCATCTGTCATCAGCTCTGATGGCAACTCCGGAGACTGAAAACAAACAAACACAACCAAATGTTAAGTCTTTTACTCAGAATTCGACAGAGGCGCCTCTCGTCTATCTTGATTCTCATATTTTATCTCATTCGGAACAAAAGAGGAAAAGAAAACAAGCCGTTTTCCTTCCAAACAAGCCATTTTTGCCCGAGTTATGCGCATTTGGACTACAACGTTGCGCTGCTTATGCGCACAAATTCAAAGGCTCCAAGAATATTTTACCAACACGGAACACTGTTTTTTGTTTTTTTGTTTTTCCCCCTCCCCAAGTCGGGTTCAGCTACAGTGTAATTACCTGTAATGACAAGATGCTGATATCTGTGTTGAGGGTGGTCAGAGGGGTCCTGGAGGGAGTCTGCCCCGGCCGAGCGGGGTGATGCAGGCTGGTTAGTGCGACGCTGGAGTCCAGCGCGATCTGCAGGTCCAGGATGTAGTCGATGACATGCTGCAGGATTTCCATCTTGCTGACGTTCTTGTTCTGGGGGATGCTGGGCACCAGCTCCTTCAGCTTGGAGTAGCAGTCGTTCATGTTGTACAGCAGGCTGAGCGGGTCGTCCACCGGGGTCTTGCTCCGAGAGATTCCCAAGGAGTGTTCTGATAAATTCGCGTTGTTTTTCCGGAAGGACCGCACGGGGCTTATTGCTTTCATCGTAGCAAGTGTTGAGTTGTAGGCTGAGAGGCTCTGCTCGTGTGGGTATCTTCCTTCTGGTTAGTCCTGTTTTTGTCAGACGATCAGCGATCAGACTGGACTATCGAGCTGTCAGTGTGGTTTTATAGGCAACAGCCTGTGAGCTTGACATGGGCGGGTAAAAAGCGCCGATTGGGAGCAGTCGACGTGTCACTCAACAACTCTATGCCCTCCTATTGGTTGTCTTCGCTCAAATCCCGCCTCTTCCTGGCCGCGTTACCAGTGGCAACGCATGTTGGAGGCGGAACCCAGAGGGCGCATCAGCAGCTCCGGTGGGCAATTTGGAAAATTAAGCCCTTACCTGTTTCTGATCTAGAAAATTAATGATTCGCATGGATGTCAGATGACAATGGTGGGATTTGAGCACGCGCCAGGACATTTACCTGCAAAGTTGTAAAAACGCTAATGTAGTTTTGTCTTGTTTATCGAGCACAGAGGGGTTTGAAAAAAATGGATTTAGAGATCGAAATGTGAGAAGATATTAACAAATGAGGATGATCTATGTTACAGAGAGTTTCTTAGTCTTTTCAGGCTGTTAGGCTATGAGTTTAAGTTCCCAGTTTCCCAGCACATTCAGTAGTGGCTTTGGATGTGGGAGCGGTGATGACGGGGGACCAGAACAGGCGCGTCTGATGAGTTCTAATTCACACCAGCTCGGACCGGTGTGACAGCAAGTTTCTGAGGCTGGACATCAAACTGAGAGAAGCCCCGTCAAGAAAAAAATGACTGAGATGGGGAAACCGTGACACCGGTTGCGATGGTTTCAGGGCAGGAAAGGAAAAAACGTGCTCTTGTCCACACAAGCTTGATGGATGCCATAAAGCAGAGTTTTAAGATTCAGTGAAGTGATTCACCTTATTTTCCTTTTTAAAAAAAATACTGTTGCAAACAGTTTGACAGTGTGTTATGGAGTGTCAGCTATGAAAGTGAGAGATGGTGCGCACCAGCGCATATCATAAAGTGGTCAACTTTATATTTATTCTATATCCTAATTTAAGGCCCTGTGTGCTTTCTTCATTTCTGTGATCTATGTAGGCTATATTCTTACATCCCCATGTAATCTAAATGGTGTTAATCCTCGCCTGAGTTTGTCGCAGCCAACTGGCTAAAATCCGTCTGTTGAAGAAGCGATTAACTACTGACATGTTGGTGTTTTCTGAATGAATTCTTTGTTTTTAGAGGGAATTAAACGCTCCATTCTTCTGCTGTAGTTGACATGGAGGTTGTTTGGTACTCAACTAAGTACTTAATTACCTGAGAAAGCAGGTGAGGGTTGTTTTAATTTGGCTTAAAGAAAATCTAGTTTGATTCAAGTTAAATGACATCTTTATTGCAACCTATTACTTTTATTTAAGAGAGAACTTGACCTGAATGGTGACATTGTATGACTTCTAGAGGAGAGACAGTGCTTTTTCTTATGTTTTTATTGAAATTGGGAATATTTAGGACTGTTGCTAGACAAGTAAGGTGAAAGGTAGACACAAAGAAATTCCTCAAATCCTCCAAAGATGATGTGATCATCGCTAAAAGCAAAATTGCCCCCCACTGTTTTTTTGTGTGATTTTGAGTTCAAAGATAGGCTTCTGTAGATGTGTCTTTGCAGGATTTTTAAATTTTCAACCAAGCCATTTTTACTAAAGGTTCTATTTTTATGCATTTCTAACATAATCTGAAACTCCTGCAGACGGTGTCCACATCTGGCGCGATGGAAATTTTCCATTTTCTCCCCTTCTTCCTTTCCTTCATGCAGCTGTGTACCTATTTCGCACGACGCCCCTGACTGATTTCTGACAGACAGGTGATGAATTGGCGCAAGGGCACGTCGGTGCAAAGCCGAGCGGTCCACCGGCAGCAGCGGCAGCCTCACCCTACTTCTCCTTCTCATCTTCTCCGTTTTCTCCTTGGCTCCCTCTCTCTCTATCCCTCTCTCTCTGCCTTCGGAGTAGACTCTCTGGCGCCGGCGTCGTGACGTCACCCCATTCACAGCAGCCCTCGAGCCAAGCCCTCGCGGCGCCGCTGAGGCGGTTTCCATGGAGACGGGGTTTCGGGGATGTCAAGTCGGAGGTGGTTCTCAGCTGATCGAGCCGAGGTCCGAACCGAGGGAGGTATGAGCACCGGCGGGGGTCGGGGCTTGGGCCTCAGAGGGAGTTCTGATCTGGTGGTGCTTTCAGGGACCAGCGGAGTTTCTCCACACAGGCACTCAAACTCAATGCAACAAAGTTCAGTCACATGTGTAGCCTATATATATATGAAGATTTATTTCCATTTAATGCATCTTATTCTACTTCACACCACTACGGTTCACAGGGAAATAATAGACTGTGGATGTGTACTTCACTGGATTCAAATCCAAATGTTAAATCATTTTGAAAAATAAATAATAAATGGCTAATAATATAATAGGCATACTTATATCAGTATAATATGCTTTATGCATATTTCGGTTACTTTAAACAGCCTTTGCTCCCTTATCATCACTTTGGCCTAAGGCATAGGCTACCTATTTTCAAAGCAAGACTGCAACTTTAAATTGTTTTGCTGAATATTTGCTCCACCAATATAATCACTGCAGTCATAATTGATGCATTGTGTGGCCAAATAATTTGATGTTAAAACGGAAAGGAGGACAGATAAATTAGACTGACAGTTTGTATCAGCTTGCTTGTTGTTTGAAATATCCTCTCTGTGTTTCATATGTTTGCTTCCAGGTGTGGTACTATCTCATATTTAGTAAATCTCGCAGCGAAGTGTGAGTAGGAAAGGTTCACATTCTG
Source organism: Arrhamphus sclerolepis (assembly GCA_037176975.1). Lineage (NCBI taxonomy): Eukaryota > Metazoa > Chordata > Actinopteri > Beloniformes > Hemiramphidae > Arrhamphus > Arrhamphus sclerolepis. The sequence goes on along the minus strand of JBAMYA010000015.1, from coordinate 8,200,758 downwards.
GCATGCAAAGTTGAAGCAAAAATACTCGGGACTTTTTCAAGTTAGCTGAGCTGCACGTGTTTCCTGAACTTTCTCTATATTTCTTTTCCTTCTCTCGCAGCCAACGAATAATAATAATAAAAAAAAGCCTCTTTATCCCCCCCGCTTTTCTCGGTCACCAGCCCATTAGTTCGGGTTCAGGAGGTGAGGTGAGCAGAACAAAGCGGAGCTGCCAGCCGGGGGAGCGCGCCCTGCAGCCCGGCGTCAGTCTGTCTGCGCTCCGGTCTACTTGTTGGTCCTCCTCCCTGCAGCTGCTCCTCATTTTCTGAGTAAACATGAAGCTAATTCTTCATTCCCTCCTCATGACCAATAGCATTTTTAATCACAGAAAATACTAAAAGTGGGCTATAGAAAATAAATAACTTTCCTTTTCTCTGTGTGTGAACCCTGTCCTGCAGTTAAAGTTGAAAACAAACCGTCCTCATGCACATTTAAATAAAAAAAAAGGTATCTGGAGTACTGTGGAGTAGCTAAAACTAAACTTTAAATGTTACCCAAACTTGAGCTGTTGTGTACAAACCGCGCATTTGATAAAGAAAGAAAAGGGTATAAAAAAAAAAAGAAGGGAAAAACAAAACGGAACACGGGATACCGCTTCTTTTACAATCCCTCCACGGTTCCAGAGTAACTGACGAGTCTCGCGCTCTGACCGCTCCTCTTCTTCGGGCTGGCACGCGCCTGTCGCGTGGAGGACTGTACACATCTCCGAGTGGCGCAGGGACTCTTGTAGCAGCGTCGACCCTGCGGGGCGGGGTTTCTTATCATACACCCCCAAACGGCAGTGATGTGGTTTGTTCTTGCAGAGGAGGGGTGAGATGTGATCAGCCCCTAAAGAACCCACGAGTGAAAACAAAGCAAACATACAGGGCTGCTGAAGTGATTTCAGCTCAGTCTGCAAGCAGGATTACTGCTCACTAGCAGCTGAGCTGTGTATCATTCAGTTTGTAATGTGAGAAAGCAGTGCAAAATAGTTTAACATGCCAGTTTGGAATATCCTTAATATCAAAACGGCAACTACAACATCAAAGAAGGGAGGGGAAAAAAAGGTAGTTCTGATTGAGCCAGTTTTTGGCCTTGACTAAAATACATCTGGTGCTCAGTCTCTCATGTTGTCCAGATGGGACTCTCTGCTCTCTGAGCAACAGCCACGAGGCCTGGCTCTGCTGCTCTGTAAGAGGCAGCAGCAGCAGCAGCAGTACAGGCAGGCGGGAAGAGCCGGCTGGATGGGAGAGATCAGGTGGCCAGATTGGAAAGGGAGACAAAAGGCACCATGGCTGCCCGAGTGCCTTCCGGGCTGGTGGTGGAGTGGCCACTCCAAGCCTCACTGGAGCCCGACCTTCCTCCCACTCCTCCCCCACAAATCACAGCTGCCTCCAGGAGGTGAGAAGGAGGAGGATGGAGGTGGACAGCTGAGCCAGAGAAGCACACTGATGCAGTAACAGGCATCCATAAAGTGGGCAACTTAAACAATATATCCATAGTTAATTAAACTCCCTGTATTTTCTGTAAACTGTTGAACCACTCTTATACTTTGGACGACATAACATCGACCAACTAGCTGCCGGTGTGGAAAAGTTGGATTCAGTGTAACTTTTGGGCAATTTTGCCTGTTGGCGTACTGTCACGTTAACATCGCTGTCGCCCACCTATCACTGCCGCACAGCTGTCACTGCAGCGAGCAGTCTGTGCCCCCGTAATCAGATATCTGCATATCTCCACTTTAGCACAGGGGGTATGACAGTTGGGCTTCTAGTTGAACATACTGTATCGAGGATGATTGCAGAAATCAGATTTTCTCTGCAGCAGGGAGAACAGAGGTGAGCTGGTGCAGGGATGGCATATCTGACACAGAGTTGTGTTGCAGAAAATCTATCAACATGAACATCACAGTCTTGATGGCCACTGAGTCAGTTACTGTTCGGATGTAGCAGGTGCATCAAGGGTAATGTAACGGCATAATGCCACTGGGCCTGTGCTTTTCATCACTAAAAGTCATTTTCAGTGAGCACAGCAGTGAAGCTTGGGCTGTTTCAATCCCAGCATGCAGTTTGTCAGGTTCCTCTATTCCAGGGGGAATTGAGAATGTGAGTATGAGACCTGAAACTAGGCTCTGATACCACCTAGTTCACAGACTTCTTGGATTCTATAGTATCCCCCGATGTGTGTGTGTGTGTGTGCGCGTACATGACAAACAGTCACTAAGATGTTGAGTTCAAAAGCTGAGAATTCTCTCCTGTCCAGACTGCTCGTCGCACCTCTGCAAACCTCTGTTATGTTTTTCCCAGGATACACAAAGATCCCCTGCAAATCATTTTTCACATTGGAAACGTTGGTCCCTCTTAGGAGTTGGCTTGTCTCATGATTTTGTGTTTTGTTGCTCAGTACACCCACCAGAAGAAAGAAGAGTCTCACTGCAGTGTTCATGTAATAGCTGATGCAGAGATTTTAGCTGAATGACATGATCAGCTTTTCTGCCAAAAAGGACGAGAGGCATATAAATTCCTCAGAAAAAATGTATTTCTTATAAACAAATTGTGATCATCCATCCATCCATCCTTCCATCCACCCACTTCTGCTCATCCTGGATGGAAGCAGGTCCTGGATGCTGCTGGACCGAATCGACACTTGTATTTTATTGTTTCTATTGAAACAATAAAATACAATCTCCACACTGTGATACAGTGCATTAACAAGTGACGATAATCAGTGGGGATTGTGACTTTTGCTTGGAAAATTGTAACCACACATTGGAGGGCTTCCATAAGAAATATTCATATTTTGCATGCATCACAAATCCATCCATCCATTATCTATACCCGCTATGTCCTGTGCAGGGTCACGGGGGTCTGCTGGAGCCTATCCCAGCTTAC
>JBAMYA010000015.1:8173591-8189883 GCA_037176975.1 Arrhamphus sclerolepis | reverse complement strand
AAAAAAGAAACTTTTTTGGTATTCTGTCAGGAGGTAGGAAAACTGGCAAGAAATAAAAATACCAAAAAAGAAGAAGAAAAGTTGTTTTTTTTTTTTTTTTTTTTTTTTTTTTACCGTCAGCCTCTGGGCTTTGTCCTAACATAAGAGACAGCAGATATAATGAAACTGTTTCCAGCATGGCTTTATGGATAAAAAAAAAACAGCGATGACTCAGACAATTAAAGTGCCGTGTTTGTAACAAAGCCTTCCAAGTGCAGTTTCTTTTCGACTGCTGAGTGAAGACCAAGCAGGACAGAATGAGGCCGACAGAAGCTCTGTTTGGGTTCAGTTTCACAGTCCTTTTACTTCCCCCAAAGGGCTTCGCTTTGGAGCATCATCGGCAGTTTCCTTGTGTGGAATCCCCTACTCTGATCCCATTTCCGCTTTATTGCCTTTCATGCCTCATTGAAGTGAGATGGTCAAGCTGGAAAGGGGATGTGAGCTGAAAAAGAGGATGTGGTCTCATCGAGTATCTGGTCCTTCCTGCTGACATGTGACTCATTTCTTTTTAAATATATGACTCTCTTGAAGGGGATGGAGATGTTCATGTGTGCAGTAAAACTAGCAAGAGAGCATCTTGGCCTCTTAAGGTCACATTAGCTCTTCACAGGTGGGAGGGAATCAAATGAGATCATATGAATGTCTGAGAGTGAGCGCAGGGAGGAGAGGAGAGTGTCTGGGCCGCTCATAAAGAAAGACAGAAGGAGAGGACTGCAAAAGGAGGAGGAGGGAGGGTAATAGGAAGGAGAGCAGGAGGGAAGGAGGAGGAGGAGGAGGTGGGTGTCCGGTCATGCTCAACCACGGCGTCTTTGAGAAGAAGAGGGGAAAGACACAAGGAAAGGGAGAGGAAAAAAAGAAAGGCGAGCACTTTGCAAGCCACCCAGGCTTCATTACCATGTCAATCTGAGGAGAGAGAGCTAGAGAGGGAGAAACAGGCCGGCCAGGGCCCAGCAGTGGGGCCGGATCCATATGGTGCTGCCGGCTCTGGAATGAATAGTGAATGGAGCGGCTGGGCGCTGGGCTGCTGGAATCTGCCTCCAAGCCTTTGTGAACAGGATGACCAAAGACAAGAGGGAGCTCTGCAGATGGCCCGGGCTATAAATAGGTAGCTAGTCTATCTCTGTGCTGTCACTCTACTTGTCTATCTGCCTCTCAGTGCCCCCCCTCCCAATGCAGTCAGGCCCCTGGACACCACTAAACCCAGGAAATAAAGGCCTGCACTTACATGCCTGTATGAAATTGCCACCAACCTGAGAATCAAAGTCGGCCAGCTCCCCTCTGTGTATCAGCATTTATCCTTCAGATTTGCCACGGGTGGAGGCGAGGTATGCACTGGGAGTCATCGTGTGGGAAAGTGTGCGAGTGCGGTTTGATGTGAAAGAGTGGTTAAGTCACGCAAACACAAGCAGAGGAAGGCAGGGAGATTGAGCAGTTGTGTTTTTCGGTCCAAACTTCTCGCAGATGGACTTTAAATTGAGTGATAAATCCATGTCCAGATTGAGGGTCCTTTTGTCATTAAACTAAGCCTTTGCACTGCTATCCATCTGGCTCAGTGTGTGTGTGTGTGTGTCTGTGTTTCTGTGCATGCTCATAGACAACTGGACACGATCTGGTAGCGGGAGCACTACAAGCCTTCCTTTTAAAGTGTTGCTGACTGTAGCACACTTTAAGCTAGCCTTCTGCTCTCATGCCTCGTACATTTTTTTTCTCTGTTACTCTGTCACACACACACACACACACACACACACACACACACACACAACATACCCCCCCCCAGTTCTTTTAAACACATCTCTAAGCCAACATGTCATTCATCTGTAACAGTCCCAGACTTTGAGGTGCCTGATCTGTGAACAAACACCAAGGATAATTGTTAGGAGAGGATGGAGCTCAGAACCAGACCTGTGGTGACAGCGCAAGATGGTGTGTGTGTGTGTGTGTTTGTGTGTGTGTGAAAGTAACCCTCTAGTAAACAGAGCCTAGCAAGTGGCCTGGATGACTTACGTCTGGACCACACAGAGTAAAAGGCATCACTCAGGCTGCTGTTGCTTAAAAGCTGTGTCGTCGAGGCTGGTGTGGCATCAAAGAGTGTGTGTGTGTGTGTGTGTGTGAGAGAGAGATAGACAGGCGGGCAGATAGAGACAGGAAGAGCTCTCTCCAAATTTGCCAAGTTTTTCTGTACTATCCAACAGGCTGTGGTGTTCCAAGTTTTATTGTTTTGTCCAGTTGGAGTTGCATACCAGCTGCTGGCTCTGTGTGCATGTGTGGTTATGCTTGCGTGTGTGTGTAATGACTGTGCGCTCTAAACACCCCTCTGAAATGTAATGGCTCTTGTGTGGTGAAAGCAGCCAGGTGCTCACCACAGGCGACATCACCGGGTCAGCTGATGATGTGATACACCAGCCTGACGTGATGACATCATCGCCCTGCTCTGAGAAAAAATATCTTAATTAAACCAGTAAATCAAATACTGAGATATTAAAGTTGCATTATTTCCAATACATGTCAAACTGGTTCAAGACTGGCTCATTTTCTTGGACATATTTAACCTCTTCTGCTTTGTAAAACTCTTCCAAACAATATCATTGTGTGTCTTAATTAAACATTTAGAATCAGAATGATGAATATTTTAAAACTGTCTTGTGAAGACATTTTTTGCTCTGTTTCATTTTGTTTTGTTTTCTTTTTTTTCTCTTTTTTTCCCCCCAAATAACCCCTCTAAAAGCCCTCCCCGTAGAGGCCCTCCATCTGTTTAAACTCCAGCAGACACCTTGTGTCTGTATCTTTACTCCTCCAAAATGGTACAAAACAGAGAAAATATGAGCTTGCGTGACTTATCTAACCAAACGATGAGATATACTGCAGTGAAAAAAATACAAAATACAGGGCTCATGATCTGAAGTGAGCCCTTTGTTTTGGTGCGTGGCGACAGTCGGTATCCATCACAGCGATTTGTGTTGCGTGACAGCATTTGAGAGGTTGCTAAATATCTGCTCCTGATGCTGCAGCGTTCATCGCTGAGAATGTGCTGTTATCGAGGGTGCTCTTTCCAGATGGACAAAAATATCTGCACCGAGGCGCCGCAACATTGAAACTGCTTTATGTAGCTGGGAAAATGTCTTACGACTGCTATATGCCCTGTCATCAGTAGGGCACAGTGTCATTATGCTACATGAGTTATGGTAAAGATAAAATACACACTTTTCTCCCTTGTTGGCCTCATGTTAGTGTTTTTTCTGTTCCTTTTTTTTGATGCCTTTTCTAAAAACTCCCAGCTGGCCAGGATGGGAATCAGCTCACCTCTGTTCTGTTCAGACTTATGCACGGTGACAGACTTAGAAGATTTAGACCAATACAAACAGGAGACCATTGCAGAGGGAGGGAAGAATGAAAGAGATAGAAGGAGCTGCATGAAGAGGACAGATGGGGCAGGGATCAAGGTCCTGTGTCCCTCTGCCACTCTCTTTGACTTGTCTTCTCTTTGTGGTTCAGGTCTTTTAGCCATTATGTAGGGCCAGATGACAACCTGCCTGTGAGCTCTCTCATTATTACTACAGATGTCCTCTTACCACCTTTCAAAATGTCACTGTATAATTCATGTATGGCAGAGGTTGGCAACTTTTTTTCCCTTCTCCATATTGGTGTAGTTCAGCAGTCAAAGGGCCACACACTGGACAATATAATTTAAATGTGGGTGCATTTTATTATGCCTAATTTCCATGTGCTTCCTTTCTTTGGTTCATGTGATATGTCCACCACTCTGTAATCTCTGACATAGATGTGAAACCACTCCTTCTGGAGTTTTTTTTTCAAGTCACTTCAGTTCATTTGGTGGATTTCAGAGAACTCATATACATACAGTGCTAGCTAGCACATCACAAATACCTGACATGCTTTTGAAAAACAAACTCCTATCAGTTATTATTTAATGTAGGGAATCTGTAAAGGACATAGGTCTGGGCAGTAGTAGTAGAGAAAGAGTTTGTCTCCCAGTGCAGCAATAAGTTGGCAAGGACGATATTAGCATTGCTAGCATTACCTGGAAATGAGGTGTGAGTCATCCTGCCTGAAACTGAAATTGGAAGACATTTTTCAGGGTAATTTTAAACTGCACTTAGTAAGCTTGGTCACAGTCATCTTGATATATATGCCTTCAACACTGCAGCACAGTGTCATATCAAATATATCTCCTTCCAAATTACACCATTGTAAACATTCCACATGGCCGGTGTTGGGCAGTAATGTGTTACCGGTAACACAATGCTGCAAAAATATAGATTTTTTTTCAATTACTAACGGAATTTCAGCAATAACGTTGACATTACCACAAAATAAATGATTAGTTTTAACTGTATGGATTTTTTTTGTTTTGTATGACATTTATGAAAAGAGTCATGATGTTGTAGTAACTGAAGATCATAGGTGACAATGTGATATTAAAGCTGCCCTCTCAAATCAATATAATGATTATGATCACTTTTTTCTCCCTCCTCATTACAGACTTACTTTGCATATTGTTGCAGGTCTGAATTTAGATGAGAGCGAACACAGTACTTTTGTGGGATGTAAAGGAAAGTAATAAAATGACAAATAACAAATATTTTTATGGCATATTGTAAAGATTAATGAGTAATGACGAGTTTTTTTTTATTTTTTATTAACAAGCCCAACATTTCATAGAACCATTAAGTCTTACTGTTAATGTGTGCATGAAGACCCCAGTGGAAATGACATTTATTGAAGATTGCTCTTAATGGTTTTCTTCCAGCACATATAGACAGTTGCAGTATTGTCAAAAGCAGATATTGGCTGTATAACAGCTGATACCAAGGACAACAAAGATCACAGTGTTTGCTACTCTGTGTTTATGCTGTTGTTTATGCTGTTGTTTATGCTGTTGTCTTCTGATGATGGTCCTATGATGTAGACTTTGTGAATCGGAGAAGGATACATAATGATTCAGAAAAGGAAATCACGGAAGCGAATCAGTGCATATACAACACTGTACCCAAACCCTTTTGGTTTTTATCAATCCATATTAGAAAGCAACAGGTGCATTTACCAAATTAAAAACACAGTCTGCAGTAGGTCAGAAATATTTCTCTTTTGAAGGTCAAATTCACCAGCAGCGTAGGTACCAGTCATAGCGTGCATTCGAGGCGGAACCGTAGCCATAAAATGAAGACATGTCAGATCTTGCATTAAAATTCATCCAACAAATCTGATCGCAAGTGGCCAGCACTAATGCAAAGTCTGAGCACATTCCCAAACATATTCAGAACAAGACATGTATTGTGTCCACATTTTCTTTGTAGTCTGTAAACAAAAGGCCTAATAAACGAATGTCATCAGCTCGACTCATTTGACTATTTGCACAAATGACTGTAACAAAGCTCTTTGTCCTTTAGTTGCTTCAGTTTCACTCATTTTGTATTGTACATAACCCTTGTTGAATATAGTTTAGAAAAAAATAGTTTCGAGTGGAGCTTCCCCCCCCACCGTGAGTTATAACAAGTTACTTTTAGCTGTTTCCTTTGGTGTTTAAATATAGTATTTGCCAAATGCATTGTTATGATGTATGTTGATTTGCATACAGAACAGGAGGGTTGGATCTGATCACCCATAATGCATTTGGGTACATATTCTAATACCAGGTGTAAAAACTGGCCGCTGGTGGTTAAATTTCTCAGGACACATTTTAATGGGAGGCCTGAATGGAACCTAAATGTAGACAATCCTTTAATAAATCTTGCCTTGTCTCTTTTCATTTAAAGATGACCACTTTGAAATGCGTCGCCTCAGTTGGCAATATTTGAGTTAATCAGAGGCTCACGTGTGGATGCATTTTAAGGCATACCTCAAACACACTGCTTCTTTGTGTGACATCATGGGAAAAGCAAAATAACTTATCCAAAATATCAAGAAGGGAAGTGTGATCCTCCACAAGTCTGGTTCATTTTTGGACGCAATTTTCAGGCGTATGAAGGTGTGTCATTCATCTGTTCAAACAACTATAAACAAGAATAAACACCCTGGGAATGTCCAGCGATCTGTAGCTCAGCTTTCTATATAGCTACTGCACAGGAAGTTCTTTGAAGCAGAGATTAATGTGCTTTGGTGTGAAATGTGAGTATCAACCAAAGAAGAAAAGCAAAACACCTTGTGAAGGTGCTGCTGAAGCTGGTAAGAGAGTATCATTATCCACAGTGAAATGAGTCCTTTACAGACATGGGCTGAAAGACCACTCAGCCAGGAAGAAGGCATTACTCCACAAGCAACGTAAAACAAACAAACAAAACGAATTACAGTTTGCAAATGCACACAGGGACAGAGACCTTATTTTCTGAATTGGAAGAAATTTGAATTGTTTGGCCAAAATGACCATATTTACATTTGGAGGAAAAAGTGGGAAACTTGCAAGCATGGCAGCATCATGTGGATTTTTATTTAATTTTTTATTTTTTGCAGTAGGAGTTATTGGTGCACGTCACAAAACATGTGGCATCAAGAGGAGAAAATAATGTAGAAGTATTGGAACAGCATCTCAGGACATCAATCAGGAAGTTAAAGCTCTGGTGTAAATGGGTCTTCCAAATGGACAATAAGCCTAAGCATGCCACCCGATTAGTTACAAAGTGGTTTAAGAACAAAAGGATGGTTTGGAGTGGCCACCACAAAGCTCTGATCTTAGTCTCATAGGGAATGTGTGGTCAGAGCTGAAAAGATGCGTGTGAGCAAGGTGGCCAGCAAACCTGACTCAGTTCCACCAGTTCTGTCAGGAGGAATGGACCAATATTCCAGCAAACCACTGCGAGAGGCTCATGAAAGGAAACCCAAAACCTCTGACCCGAGTCATACAAGAAAAAGGTAATGCTACCAAATACTAAGGAAATGTAGGTAAAACACTGTAATGTTAAATCTGTAAAGTTCTCTTTCTTAGTATTCTGGCATTTAGGACATAGAAATAATTGTAGTAATGTAACTGACCTAAAACAGGAAAAGCTTAGTCTAATTGAGTGTCAGGTAGTGGAAGTAGTTTCTCTCTCTCTCTCTCTCTCTCTCTCTCTCTCTATATATATATATATATATATATATATATATATATATATATATATATATATACTTATTTATTTTTTTTCTCAAATCAGTTTTATAAATGTCATCTGGTGGGCCAGGTGTTTTTGGTGGCGGGCCAACTTTGGCCTGAGGGCTGCCAGTTACCGACCACTGCCAAAGGCCCTCGCCCTGCAAAGTGAGCCCGCCACAATTTGTGCTCCAATATCACACAGATCATCCAGGTACGCCGGCATTGTCTTGGGAGACATTACTGGTGGACGGGCTGTACTTATAAGGGGTGTGGTTAAGCGCAAACCTCGAGTTAACCAAGAACATAACCTGCTCAGACCAGGTTTGAGATGTGGTGTAAATTGCCATGGCAGCATAACCTATCCACCTTTTGTACTACAGGTTAGTCGGGAAGTTACTCCTCACATGATCAAGTTACTCTCGTAGTTACCCTGGTAACCCGTTAACCCCGCTTCGCAGTACAGGCCCCTGTTCTGAAACCAAAAATCATAGTATTTTTTTGAATCACAGGACCTTTCTTTATCCACAGAAGTGGGATACTAATAAAGCTATTTCAAACAATTAATGATAACTTTTAAATCATGTTTTATTATCCAATGACTTTGTGGCGAATGGAAAAGGGGGGAAGAAATGTATAGGCTATATGTGTGTTTAAAGAAAAGAAAAATGGGGGTGTTGAAACAGGGGGCTTATGCGTCAGACCACTTTTCATTAAGTTCTGCTTCATTCACTTTCTAATGAAATATAATTGAGTATGTTCAGTATCCCCATCGTCATTAAGAAAACTGACGCAAATCAATAATAGCTGATACAATTAATAATCCAAGGTGTTTCGTGTGAAGTATGGACAGATATTTCTGATGAACGGAAGGATAAGATTACAGGTAACAGACTCTGAGTGTGACTTACCTCATTTTCTGAAACCGGCTCAACTGAATCCCATTGGTTCAGAGTTAAGTAACCTCACTTTGTGAAACGGAAAACTCAGAGTTTCCCTGAGTTCCAGTTGAACATACTCAAAATTTCCACATAACCTGCTTTGTGAAACGGACCCTAGGTGGCTGAACCAATGTTTCTATACAAAAGACAGCTGAAACTATGTGAAATCACTTGTTTTAGTGTGGAAACAATGTCTATGATGGAAAATGACATGGCCAGTGTTAAAAGTCAAAATAAAACTAATATGAAACAATAGCATGGGAGTAGCAACAAGAGTGCTGATTTACCTTGGAAGCTGCTTAAGACACGCTTCATTCACACCTTCACAGGTGCGGCAAATGGAACCAATTAGGTTCACAAAGTCAATGCACCACACAAAGACTCGCACTGCTGAGGTTACACAAGGCAAAACACAGCACACATCCTGTGGGTCACAGGGCCACATTTTAGCTGTAGTAGTGCCTTGCCCTTAAAAACATACATTTGAAACTCAGTATAATTTTATTGAGTACATTATCTAAAAACAATCACTGTACTGTAATACAGTTTTGAATAATTTAATGACATTTCACATTCAGCTTATCATTGTATCTGCCTCCCCAAGTCTGTAGGCTATTTGTCTGCAAGTTGATTCTTCTGCCAATAAATAAGGACTGGCCAAATATTTATTATGTACACACACACATACACACACACATATTCCATTTGACTGGACGTATCCCCTATGTTGAATTTAATTACCATGTATTCATAAAGGGTTGTCCCTGGTATGAAAGAAAAAATAAAAAAGTAAAATAAGTGCTAGATAGATTTCTTAGCCAATATTTTTGTAGTCAATAAGGGGCTTTTAAGAGTACACAATTTTAGGCCAGATTTGCCAGGTGCAGAGCTTGCCGACACATAAACCTTGCAAATCAGCAAGAAGTCGGGACTGTCACAAGTGAACGATTCAAAGACGCTCACCAGTGCTTCACCAAACCATTGCCAATAGCTGACAGATATTTAACAAACCAAATATCTGGATCCATTGGTGGAATCCCCATCTGAGCTACAGCCAGTGAGATAGTGAGGAACAGGAAAGGTTACTGTGAGGAAGGGAATCCCAAAGGAGAAATACACATAACAAGGGGAGACACACAATGGCGCATGGCAGCAGCTTTTTTTATTTCAAAAGATTTTTTACTCGCCTTCAAGTCTATCTGTACCACAAACACTCTCTGCAACCCATGTGTGCTAATCTATTCCTTTACCCCAGCTCTTGTCTTTTTTCATTTGGTTCTGAACCGTCGAGTTCTTGGTTTGATTTTGTAGCACACACAGGTTGCTACCCGCCCCAATTTTCTAGTAACTGACATTTGTATTTCACATGGTTAAAACCTAATTTCCTTCATGTGTTTTGTTGACAAAAAGTGGTTTTAGGGAACGGGCAGGTGATGAAAGTCACTGTCAGATCATGTAGTGTGTGACTTGACAAATCAGACAGGGAATACAAACTAAAAAGTACTTCAAGGTTCTTGAGTGAGTTGTGCAATAAGAATAGACCAGCAGTCTGCCAGAACTAAAAGTTGCACGTTGTCTCCTTTTTACAAGATGTGCTGTACTTAAAAATAAGGGGAGAAAAAAAAATAAAAAGGCACAGAGAATACAAATCAATGGGAAGTTGGCGATTGCATTGCAGTTCATATTCTGTCTACTACATATATATAAAAGCACAAAACTATATGTTGGTGTGATACTTTCAGACTAATTTACTTAGGATATGCATGCACATTCGTTTCGAGGGAGCAGTCCAGCAGTAATTACAGGTGAACTCTAGTTCCTAATAACCTTCAGCTCAAAGACCAACGGCAGGCTGACAAATTAGGGTTCTCCCTTTCAGCCAAGCAGGGGCTCTTAGAGGTTAATAGGAATCAGGGGGTTTTATGTGTGTGTGTATGTATGTGTGCGTGTGTGACACAATGCATTAGCTCATGTGTTTGTGGGTATGCACAGCTAAACTACCAAGCTAATGGGACTCCAAGCTGTGCTAAGCCTCTGCAGTAGCTGGGACTTGCTAACAGGGATTTAGCATTGTTCTTTGTGTCAGTAATACCTGGAAGTGTTAACAGGAATTAGGATTGCTCATGGCCAAGCCATACAAAATGAGGCTTATGATGGAATAGGTTTACTTGTGCTGTGGCAATAAAGCGCTCAGCATGTTTGCTTATCATGTATTATCTGATTTCTGTCGAGCAAAGGATGTTAACAGTGTCCACTGTTTTCAGTTGAGATTACTCAAATGAAATTACCACCTTTGCAGCTCATGAAAAGGATTAAATAATGGCTACATTTGTGTCTGAAACACAGAACACATAGCTGAGGTACAATGAGAAAGCTCTGCAGGTTTATATCCTCATGCCCCCCTTTGCTTTTCTTCAATTCTCACAAGTTCTGCATGATTATCAATATCTATTTTCCCTCCATCTGTGTTTCATTAATTTCTCCACACTTTCATCCTAATTTTCCTCACACTCTTTCACGCTATACTATCACTCTGACTGCCATCAGTGGCCATATAGTCCCTGTCCATCTGTCTCTCTTCATCTTCCATCTTAGAAATTATCTCCAGAAGCAAAATGAGGTGGACTTCGTTTTACTCTAATCCCAGCTAAGAGCAATCAGAATATTGTCAGAAAAAAAGAGAATGTATAAAAAAAAAAAACAATCTGCTTCTCTTATGATTATGATTATGTAAGCAATAGGAGAGATTAGGATAATTCAATTTGAACGTTGGTTCTAAGAACATTACAAAAAAACCTTTGCACTCAAATTAAGACATGTATATAGAAATGATTCATCTACTTGCCTTTGTGTGTTTGGGAGTGTGTATTTGTGTGTGCATGTGTGTGTTCTTCTGTCAGAGTTTCAGCAGAGGAGACCTTGACTGAAAACCCTATAATAACTGCACAGTTTGAGTGCAGGTGGGAGAAACTGTAAATACATCCCATGAAGCAGGTACTGTGTCATTTTCCACATGACAGGGGGGCATGGCAGAAGCTGATGTTTGCCATGATTACATATGTGGAGTTTGACATTCAACCAGAATCTAGTCTCTGCCAGTCAAATTCACTTTTTTCCATTATTATTTCTTAAGATATTGAATACTGGTCTACAAAACAAAACAGAAAAAGCACAAACTGTAGATCTCTTGAAGAAGTAGTCACTAATCTTCAGACTAACTTCGTAGGTCTTGTTGCTGCTTCAGAGCGAAAAACTCTTAACAGTGAAACTGCTGTCAAGGCTCTATATTTTAGAAGAAAAACAGCAAAAACATATGTGGAACTCAGTCTGGTAAACCTTAAGTTGTTCCTTCATTCTATATCAGCTCGGCTAGCGTTGGTCTAAGGGGCGTCTATAAAATTGCAAACTCCTGCAACAAGATCATAGTGGGAACACATGCAAATGGAACCATGAACTCATCATACCACTGAACAATGATCCAACCCTAAGGTAAAACAGCTTTCTAACCATTATCCAAGAAGACCAGAACCACAGAAAAAAATATTCCACTTATGTTCCAAATTAGGCCTATATATTGTAAAGGCATCTAGATATTCTAATATTTCCATCAACAATTGCACATTTTCACACAAACACAAGTCTTTTTCCTCAAACATATACGTATCAAAGAAAGACCAAGACTAAGGCACTTGGATATTACATAGCAAAGCAGTTAAAACGTTAACTACAATTAATGAGAGGCATAAATAAGTAAATAAAGCAAATGTATTGACTCTGCATGAACATGAGCCTTGCATTTTTAAAAAACCTACTTGTTAATTCTTTTACTGCTATATTTAATATATCTTTGATAATTGTAGGAAATCAATTTTACAAGAAGAGAGGGGGAATAAAAATCTAAAGAGATGTTTATTTCACATCTTATTAGCATATCAATCAAGCAATTAAAAAAACAAACAAAATAAATACATTATTAATTTTATTTTTCAATTCAAGGAAACAAACGTAAACAGCTGTAATTCACTGCAATTGCTGCTATGCTTGTACTCTACATACTCCTTTAAAGACATGACAGAATCTCTTAATTTGCATCATTTCATGTCATTAACTGGCAATATCTTCCTGAGAGGTTTTGTTTTCATGTGAAATTAGTCCCACTATGCAAAACAAAACAAACAAACAAAAAAAAGCTAATTCTGCCTGGGATTTTTCACATGGAATAGCCATGAAATGAAAGTCTCTGTTAAGCTATTATGGGTTTAGTCAGTGGTCTTAACATCCAATAACTGAAAGTCATTTATTTTAACTGACACATACTCTTATCCAATATTCATTGAAGATGCACAAAAGTAATGTAGCCATTTCTTTTCTGGAGTGTTGTGTAATGCTCTTTCCGTATACAGAACCTCAAGGCACTTTAAATTGTTCTTGCGTTTTGAATTGCTGGTTGAGTTTCATCTGGGAAAGCACAATGAAGCGGAAATAAGTATTAGAGACAAAAAGCAAACATATTTTTTGCGTTCAAGGCTCAGTGATTAGAGATGCCCAGGTCAGTGCAACTTAGAAACCACTGAACACATCTTGTGCTTGTTTGCATCATTGGCCTCTCAGAAATTTACTCCTAAATTCCCCATGCTGAAACATACAAATTGATATGCCGACACACTCATTCACAGTAAACATGACACTGTGGAGCGAAGATCGTAGAAATTAACTTGTTTGAATCTGCGGGGTTACACAATCAAAGAGATAAAGTACCCAGACTGTTTTCCTCTAAATCCTTAAATTGGAAGTCTTTCATTAGCCCACAGATGTACAACAACTGAAGATTTAAATAATGTCAATGCATCTGTAAATCATTAATTCCCCACTATGTCTGTCTCAGCTCATGAATCGACAGTGTAATGTGTTCTAGCATGCATGCATGCAAGTTAGGTGTGACACATTTCTTCCATCTATCACAGAGCCATCTTTGTCTTCACACTGAATTGCTGTGTGAGTGTGTGTGTGTGTGTGTGTATGGGTGTGATTGATGGTGCTGCAGTGGTAATGCAGAGGAAGAAGCTGTGTCAGATCACAGTAGCAGTAAATGCTGAGTGGTGGCAGAGAGATGGGGAGAGGAGAACTTTGCTGAAACTTTTATTGCATTTCTTAATATTATAACCAAATAATTAAAAAAAGAAACCACCTTAAAAATGATATAGGGCATATATTAATGGTTAGTGCCATAGTACAGCTGAACTTTATTTTTCCTTCATTTGCTATATATGCAATTTGATCTTGCAGCAGATGTTAGTTTTCCTGTATGTGAGAGTGAGAGTGAATGTGACCTTCAGCAGCCATCTTTGACAGTCTAATCTAACATTATTTATCAACTCCTGAAACCTTGATTCTGTCAGCGAGGACTGGAATTACTGAGAGTGAAGCACAGGCTGAAAACAGGAAAGACAGGCAGTGATCAGAGTGTGTAGTACGGCGGTGTGCTGTGGTGTATTCAAATGAATGTGTGGCGCTTGGTGTTGTGCAACACCCCCATCCACACCAGAGCCTAAGCAGCCCAGCAGCCAGAAATAAATCACTGATGCCTACCACCAACCAGTACTACAGACTGGATCACAGTTGGTGCCAGTGTGTTGGTAAAATGTCATGCAGCGGACCTCCATCAGTGCATTGGATTTCCAAGTTCAAGAGGACCCATTCAACCTGGTATGTAACCGTTTTATCTCAACTACCTGGGAAACCTCTATCAGTAATTATATGGAAAAAGACACAGTTGGTGCATGAGTTTCTGTCAGCATATCAGATCTGATAATGATAACAACCCACTGACACTTAAAGAAACATGATGCAAAACGCCCATTGACTGAGAAACTTGGTATATTTCAAATTTATTCTCACTTTTAAAACCTATGTTATAGGTATCAGCATATTGTGAAAATAATAATCCATATGAGGATGGAATGCTGTGGGTGTCTCAGAATGAAAGCAACATTTATTTGCATTCCTTCTTTACAGCAGCTCTTCACTAACAGGAGGCAGGAGTATATTATGTTTGTAACTACAAAAATGTTGAAAATACTAACTTTTTCATGAATGCTGAAACATGGGTACATTGCCCTCTGCTTACAGTTAACACACTTTTTTTTTTCCTGCTTACATTTCAGGAAAGATGTCTAGGGTTCAGGAATCATCTGATTATTTTTTCTTAATTCCAAAACAGCACTAGTTTAAAAGTAGTCAGATTCTGTACATTTGAATATTTATATACAGGGCAGGCAAACACTAAGGATCAGCACCATCATGTTAAAAATAAATAAAAATCAAATCTAAAATTAACTGAGTTAGGCTTACCCACTAAAACACCATATTTGGTGAAGTAGACCTTTCGTAGTATATGAAGAAAACGGTGAGAGACTGAAAATGCCTTTTCAACAGAAAACTCCCAATGTTCCAAACATTACTTATGCAAAATCCCAGCATGCAGTGCTGAGGAGAGGAGGGGATTGGAGAGGGATGTTGGCAAGCCCAGCGTACTTGCTATACATTTAAACCTTGAAAACATGATGGATAATTCCAAGAACACATCTGTAGCCCATAAATAGGAACAAATACACAGCTCATGTGATGATGCATCCAATGAGGCGTTTTGCCAGAATAACAACCTCAGCTCAACTTTGTGTGGCGCAGACTGAAAAATGTAAATGACGTGATTCAATGTGCTTCACTTGTCTTGGGAGAAAAAACTGTGCATTGCAAATCTGCTATCTTAATGCCTGTAAGATGACTTGACATTTCCAAATGATTTAAACTAAAACAAACAAAGAAAAAAAACACTGATTAATTTCATCCATGACAAATCAGGTTACAAGAACATTGAGGTATTTAATGTTTTAGTTACCGAAACAATGGCTACCTTAAATCATTATAAATCAAATATTTAACTTGCAAGGCTTACTGTAGCGCAGTAACCAAAACTACGGCAACAGGCCAATTGAAATTGCATTTGAGACATTAAAGAATACAGTTTATCAACACTAAGTCTATATGGAAGTAAAACCCTGCCCACAGTAAAACACGGTGGAGGTTTTATCATGCTGTGAGGCTGTTCTGCTAGTTTTGAAAAACTATGCATTTATTTATTAAATGGAATGAAGAAACTAAGATCCCAAAGCATTTTAGAAAGTTAAATGTATAACTTATTCTTCTTTCACAGAGTTCGCACAAGTTTAACTTGGTGCCAAAAACATTAGATTTGTTGAAAGTTGAGCACACACCCAACAGTGCATCATTAGTTGATATTAGCGAATACTGGATTTGATGATGTATTCATTTGAATATCCTAACTTTGTAATTCAGAAAATTACTAGCTATTATTGAATATTAACAATGATAGTAAATATTGTATTTAATAGAAGCACTCAACTGATTATTTTTCCCCCTCACCAAAACTAAAAATTTATGGAATCTTAAAAAAGCTGTTCAAGGCCGTTTTCTCAGTTTCTATGTATTTTTCACAGTGTGGTCTCAACTTGTCTGGTTAGATTCACCATCGATTGATAATATAGAGCCCTCTTTATGCCAAATTCATAGCCTAAATTTATTACTTGGCCTATTTAGTCCTTAGCTCAGTGCTGGTCAAATCTAATCAATGGTACCCTGTAATCAAAAGCTTGTATTAACATCTCGTAATAAATAGCAAAATATTGTAAATCGTAAAAAACATAACTACTAAACTGATGTAATCAATAAATAGATATGGTAAGTGATCTTTAAAATGTATACCAGAGGACCTAAGTAAATGCACTCCGTTTTTAAAAGTACATATTTCTCTTAAGATAGGATCAAACTATGTTGCTGCCACTTTCAGAAATGCAGTTTTGTGGATTCTTGATTTTATTTTTATTTTTTTCTGACTTCTAAAGCAGTAAGTTGCATTATATAGATGTAGGACAGTTCTTTGTGTGTTGAAAAGTGAAAGTAAAAGGACACCATGCACGATTAAAAAAAGAAAAGTGACACAAAGGACTCTTGATGAAAGGTCAGTATGTGATGAGTTGGGAGTGAGAATATGTTGGCAGTAGATCTTAAAGATTTCAACATCAAACCCTGTAAGTTCTCTGGATCTTTCTTTTTTTTTTTTTTTATTTTATTTTTAACTTGTCTTAGTAGTTTATGTATGGATACAGATACACACACACACACACATATGTATGTATATACATATATAT
>JBAMYA010000015.1:8157564-8172165 GCA_037176975.1 Arrhamphus sclerolepis | reverse complement strand
AAAAAAAGGGTTTTGAAAAAAAAAGGTTCGAGGTGAAAGCGAAAGAGGGTTTTTTGTTTTTTTGTGTTTTTTTGTTTGGTGCCCCCCCCCCCCCCCCCCCCTCGCACCCATACGCACACATGCTCACAGATTTATCGCTCTGGACACTCTTGTCCCTGTCAGCAGCTGGCGAGTTGAGTCTCGCTTGAGCTTGTGTGTGTGTACGAACACTTGTGCACAAATATGCATGTGTGTGTGAGCGTGTGTGTGTTTATGTGTGCAGAGCCCAAGTAAAGCCTGCTGCTCTGCTCTGCTGTGCTGGCCAGGCCATGTGGCCACTTTAAAGCTTCTTTCTGAGAGGCCTGTGAAGTTGTTAAGGAGCTCCACTACACTGGCAGTTGGCTCTGGGAATCCCTCTGCCAGCTGTAGCCTGCACACACACACACACACAAACACACACCCTCCCCGCTTCACTCCCCTCTGTCTCACATGTTCTCCCTCTCATGCCTACACTTGCTTGGTTTTTCTGTGTTTGTGCCCTTCTTTGTGCTCTCTTTCTGTCTGTAATTGCCTGTCGCTGTGTCTGTTTCATGTGTTCTCTTCCTCCCGCTCTGTTTCCAGCGCTGTCTGTTCCTGGTTCTGACCGTGGTATCTGCATAATCTATGTAGTGAAACATCATTGCGGACCTTCTGTCTCTCCTGGCACTGGTCCGGCTGCACATGTTTTCTCCTGTATACCTGCTCAGATCGCTGGAAATGCGCTCTGGCAACCAACACAGAGCCACGTGTGGCAACCATGGCTATTTAGAAAAGATGAAAAAGTAAGAAGAAAAAAAAAAAGTGGTGAAAATGGCTAGAAAAAAAAGAGAGGATGAGTTTAAGGTTTGTAAATAACCAAGCTTGATAGATATTCACTCTACATAATCAGAACTTAAAACTGTTACAGGAGTTCTTGTCTCATACACAAACACGGGAAAATTGCATCTTTCGCTGAGTTTGGCTGACCTTTCATGAAGAGCAGAAAGCAGGTGCACCCGTGTCCTGTTCCCTGGCTCATGCGCCCAAGGTCTGCGGTGCACATCTGCTCGAGTGTGCCTGTTTTCAGGCACGAGGAGGACATTTGCTTGTATTGTCATCAACTCCAATTGCAGTGCAAGTCCCTGGTTGCAAGGTTATGGCTGAATTGTTGAAGAAGGTCGGCGTCTTCAATACGTATTCAGTGATCTGCTGATACTTTTTCTTTGAGGGGCTTTCCTTCTGAATACATTGTATAAAAGTGCTCATTCTTAAGCACAGAAGAGAATACTTATTTTTATTTAAGGTTTTTAAGTTATTTTCAAGGTTTATCACGGTGCGTGTGTGTGTTAGTGTTACCCGCAAAGATTTTGCAAAGTGGGCCCAAATTTGGGCTTAACAAGCTCATCTGAGCATTTATTTTATTTCAGGAGTCAGACACTGTTTCTCCTTCAATTATCAACTAAGATACAAGATTTGAAGCTCCTCTCTTCTCCTCTCAAGCTGGCATCCTTTCACTCCACAGATGTCTCTGTTCCTATAGGGCTCTTGCTGCAAGGAGATGTGTTGGCAATCCTGTGCAACACACCTAACACACGTGCCTGGGTACACACACACATGCACACATACACATTCACACATGCTCACACACGCTTGCAGAAACACCCGAACACACTGTGCGATACTGCTGTTGTCGCCGCTGGAGTCGATGTCTGTGAAGACTCATCCTCACTCTCCCGTTCCTTCCTTTTCCTGTGTGTTGCTGTTCAACGGAGAGGCAGAACGAGTGAAGAGAAGAAGCAGAACACATGTGTGTGTCTGCGCGCCTGTGTACACACAACACATCCTGTGTGACAACCTGCTGCAGCCCAGATCCGCCAGAGCTCTCAAGTTGGGTGTGAGAAGGTTGTCACCACATACCTGAAGCTGGCAGCGTTACCACCTGTTATGAGCGTGAGCGTGTCGTGGATGTTTGTCGACGAACATCTCACTGCATTCATTGTGGATTTTGCATTTTGGTTATTTCACTGTGATTTTTTGACTTATTTATTTTTGCAGAGAAACTTGCCATGAGTTGGTCAGATACGACGTTCCCGCCGCGCTGATTCTGGGAATTTCTTTACGTTTGTGTTTTATCTCGCGTCATCTGTGTTCGTTTAGGCTAGCATGTTGGTGTGTTTTTCTGTTTTCGCTCGTCGTGCTCTGATATGTTCTCTTGTTGTGTGTTATTCTGAGTGTGTGTGAGTTTGTGCAACTGTGAGTCTGTGTGTCCACAGCATGGCAGTCCATCTGTCTCCAGGAGAGCAGCTTCCTGTTCTCTCCCTCTCATCTCTGCCACTGCAGGAACACACAACCTGGTCTGACATCCGCTCACGCACGCATGCGCACGCATGCACAGATACTCATATATGTACACCGTCTGTCTGTCTATCTGTCTGCCTGCTTGTCGACGCACATTTGTCCATCCGTCTTTCCGCACACATCCCCATAAAGCTCATCAAAGCCAGTCATCTGCCTTCCTTCTGTCTCTCTGTCTGCCTGTGTGTCTGCCCATCTATTTGTCCGTCATCCAAACGGTCACAAATGATGGGTTTGGGTGTGTATGTGTGTGGGGGGGTTTCACATGCGCCATTTGGCATCCCCAGCTGAAGCTCAACAGAGTGCTAAATGGTAGGGACACAAAATGGCTGCAACAAAGTAGCTGCTGCAAAATGGCGACAGATGGGAGCTGTGACACTGAGTCAAAGGTTTCGAGGTGTCTCAGACCTTTCCTGGTTGTGATTATAACGAAGTTCAAGGAGGATGTTGACATCCTGGATGAGACGGCGTTATCGATCGCGGTCGCTGTTGGATGGGGTGGTTCAAAACGATCGTTCCACAGATCTTCGTCTGCTGCAGCGGTGCCTGGGTTGTGAGCAAGTGGAACATGTGTGCGAGGATGTGTATGTGTGTGTGTGTGTGTGTGTTTCCAAGGGGGACATTGATTGGAGCTATTTCTTCTTTGCCACATGACAGATGCAGCCTGTTCACAGTAGAAACGTCAATGCCCACACCTGCTTAGGTGGTAAATGTGAGGCATCACCGATGATTGCCTCCATGGAGCCAGACTGAGAGACTGACAAAAGTAGGAGGAAAGACTTTGTTAGGATGTAGATATCTGCCAGAATATAAAGGATCAGTGATGCACACCCTCAAGACTGTGTTATTTTGTTCATCAATGTCAGATATTTGTGAATATTTGACTTATCAACACAAGTGCCCTTTCAGAAACATGCATAGAGCATAGGCTCGCAACATACGACTTCCAAAGATCTGCTCATTAGTGCACTCATTACAGTATATCAACTAAAACAGCTCAATGTTTAGGAAATAAATATAAGTGTATGATTCTCCTTTGCAGTTGGTGAAAATGATCCTCCACCACATGTTGTGCCTGCATTTCCCTCCAGAACTATCAGTTTCCATCTCTGCGCCATCATGGGGCAATCTGTTGACTGTTGATTTAATGGAAAGATAACCCTCTATCACATTATCTCTTCACATATGTGTCAATCATGGCGTTTGCAGCTTTAAAACACAGAAATAGACTGTAAAGAATCGTGACAAGGACTTTTCTGGCATATAATACAGTTTTAAATTAGGCAAAAAAAAACAAAAAAAAAACAGAGCCAGGCCTAAGCGTCGGGGCGTGTTTGACGCAGGTAGGATTATAGGCCCTAATAAGTTATAAATGATAGTAATGGCCATCTGTTCGCCTATAGGGAGCTCCTAGCCAGCTCTGATTTGGCACGCAGAGCTGCGGCACGACAGACACTCCTTTGAGCATTGGGCGTTTAGAACGCAGCCACCTCGTGCCTGGGCATTTGCTAAATTCAGACGTGACACCCTGACAGCAGATGCTCAGAGCTAGACTTCAAGACGAGGATAAGTACAGATTTTTCCCTCCTCACCAGGGGCATTATGAATGCAGTAGTTAAGAAACTGTCAAATGTGTCTCCAATTAATACTAACCAATTAGAACGGATGGTTGACACAGGAAAATCCATAAACTGCAACACAGAAATCTGGTTTTCAACAGCACAAAGCACCTGAATGTTACACTGCTTGGGCAGTAATTGAGTGACAGTGGACACATTTGTCCCTGGTAACCGTGGCCTCTCCATCTGTGTGTGTGTTTGTGCGTCAACGCTGTGGTCTTAGCCCTGTGGCAGGTGTCTCATCCCAATGCAGTGTTTGCAGTCTGGCCCCTCTAAGCGCTGTAGCCTGTTTGAGGCAGATTACACACACATAGGAGCAGATGGGTGCGGACCTCGGCACCAACATATACGCAAAACAAGGCCAAGCCAGCTGAATATACTGGATCGATGCAAGTGTGTATTCATATCTTTGAACTTAATGTATACACAACACATGTCTGCTCTTTCATCTGTGTTTGCATGTACAGTATCTTCATTATGTGTGTGTATGTGTGTGTGCGTTTCTCGCACCAGCGTGGCTAAAGACATTAGTGGGTAAACATCCTAATCCTGCTGCCCAGAGATGAGGAGAGGGGTCTCCCTGCTCTATCTTCCACATAGTGTATGTAGTAGCATGCTCGCTTAAGATATTCCCCTAGTCTTCCACAGGTTTACTCATATCAAAGTGGGCATAACTTGCATTTGTTGGCTATGATGCTACGCTAACTCACCGTATCCTCTCCTATATCAGACCTTGTACAGCTGGGATAAAATACTTCTACACCCTGTCAGAAAGTGCCCAAGGCTAGAACTGCACCAAGGTTTGCTGACATAAGAGCACAGGCGTAAATGTGCTGCTAAGTTTAGACTCAGACGTTGCAAACAACAGGGATGACCATACCTCTCTCTAATATCACTTAAAGTATGCATATTATGACCTGTTTTCAAAGGTTGACGCAATTTCCTGAGGTCTTAATGAAATATCTGCGATATGCTTTGATCAAAACAACCCAGATATAAAAGTTTGAATGCTTCATATTCAACACTGTCTCCACGGATCTGTCAGTAGCAACTGGTTTCTAAAAGAGAACTTTTCAGACTTAGGTCACCCCAGAATAGTCATATGGTTGTATTATGATGCACTTAAAACACCTAAATGAATGTTCTCAAGCACAGAAAAATGTCTCACTTTTTAAAGATATTTCTTCTATGTTGAACAGTCTGGTTTGCTCTTAAGAAAAAAATAAATAGCCAACCAAATATTAGTTCACTATGAATAAAAATGCAGAACATCAACATTTGATTATCATTGATTATTCCTGACTAGGTCTAAAGCTATCATGGTTTATGGTTTCAGTCCTATAGCTCTGGTTTTCTCCTAATCATTTATTTGGCCTTGTGATATTCTGTGTCTTATTCTGATTTATATTCAGTTTATTGGTGCAGTTTTTAAATATGTGACGTTAATCTATTTTCAGGCTCCAGCCTAAATCTGATCGGACCAGAGTCCAATCTTCCTAACTGACCTTTCACTTAATATATTGCAAGTGATCAAATGTGATCTATGTCTTCGATGAAAACAAACTTAAATTTGAGGGTGGTTTCCTGGCAAAACTACAGTTGCAAAATTGTGAAAAAGTTAAAAAAAAAATTGCCAGAGACAAAGGAAGCTACCTGGTTTATTTTAGCATCCATCCACAGACTGTTTTGCTAATAATGTTGACTCAGTTGTTGTTTGTGTTGTGTTGCGAATGAGGCAAAAGACTGTTTGAAATCCTATTGAGTGATCTGATCATTCAAAATTGAGACACAATTGGGAAAATCTGACCGGAACCACCTCTGTTTGTGGTTTTAATCAGATTTCATGTAGTTTTTCACCTTTCAGATAACCAGCAAATCCGTGTAGATACAGTCTGGATATACTAAAAACTGGATCTGGGTTGGCAGTCTAAACACTGCTTTAATCCAGCAACACTGGCCTCATATAACCTTTCTTGATATGACATTAGAAAACCCCCAATATTACTATGATTCTGTGGCTGTCTGCTTCAGAGAGGAATTCCAATCACATGATGATATGTGGTTGCTAAGATGAGCTCTCTGGTGGTTCAGGGGTCAGGGTTTTGTATATTTAAGTTCTTCATACCGAACTGAATTCTGTAAGTTTGCAAAAAAACATTTATTCCCTTGATTCCGAGGCAGAGACAGTGAGACTCACTCTTTTGCTGATCAGCCCAGGAGCCAGTTAGAGTAGCTCATTAAAACAGGTTAGAAACATACTGGCTCAGTCCAAAGCTGGTAAACATCCCACAATCTCTTTGGTTCAGGTTGTACACCCACAGAAAATCAACAAAAATCCAAGGGTTTAAACTCTTTTTGGTCAGGACCACTTACTTTCCTGTCCGTTTTTAAGAGCCGTCTTAAAAACCCACCTGTACTTTGGTTGGTGGTTGCTGTTTTTTTTTTTTGTTTTTTTTTAAGTTCTTTATAAATAAGGTTTGCTTGGCATCAATTCTCCTTTTTGTTGTCGTGTTTTAACACATATTTTTAACTAGATTTAAATAGTATATATAAAAAACGATTTTTTTTGGGTACATTATTTGATTTTTTCATGCAAGTTGTGTATTACATGATTTTAATTTATTCTCCTGTACAGAACTTTGGTCCACTGTGGCTGTTTTTGAAGCACTTTATAAATAAAGTTGGCATGTTATGCTATGGTACGGGACGTGACCTTTGGTCTGAGATGCAATTCAATCTGTACAAAGGGACACTGTCATAAAGGTTCAAATAGAAGCTGGGAGAGCAAAGTGTCTTAAGTGTGTCTGCTGTCATGGGAGTGTCATCTGAACTGGTCATGTCACCATAAGATCACAGGGGTCACAAATCAACTAGTGGAACTGATGCAGGCTTTGTCCAAAGGTCAATCCACAGAACAGAAGAAGGACACCCCATTGATAAATAAATAAATGAAAAAAAAAAAAAAACAACAAGTCTGGAGTAGTCTGAAGTCTAATTCTTCATCCAAGGGTGGCCTTGGTTTGAATTTGAGACTATTATTTGGATTATGTAGTGATTTTTGCGCTACTGTTGCTTGTATTTGCAGTTGCATGTTTGAACTATGAGTGTCTTTTCTTTTCCCTCCCCACAGACACAACAATAAGATTTTGTCAACATTGGAGAAGGATGTACGACAAGCATGTTGATCTTCATGAATTACATTGTGCGCCATCGCCACATAATGTACCATTAATGTATTGTTCATGTAGGCTCATCAAGTTTGCGGACGGTGGAATTTATGGTACAGTCTGTTTACGATGAGCCAATATACAGAAGCAGAGCATGAAAAACCAAGTACACTGTCCCGCCTTCCACAGGAATTAAGAGCCTAAGTAGCAGCCATGTGCTGCTAATCAAATGCACTTGATTAGGTGATCATCAGCAAGTGTGGCCACCCCTATAAAGCAGATATTTTGGTAGTTTGCCAGAAAATTAAAAGGCAGCACAGCTTAGCTTTGCAAAAACTGCATCTCAATAAACCGCAAAGCTTCTGGAGCAAGGTCCTTTGGACAGACAAGATCACAGACGAGATGTTTGGCTACAATCGATAAATCAGCATAAACACCTCATACAGTTAAGCATAGTGGCAGATGATTTGGGTTAAATTTGCAGGCAAATGAGGTTGGAACCCTGCGGTGATTGGTTCATCCTGCCGTGAACTCCCCTGTACCAAACTGTTTTCGAGACTTTACCTTGATTAAAATGTGGTGGTGAAAATTTAAACAAGCTTTGAATAAACAGTTGCTTACGAACCTCAATGATGTAAGGCATTTTTATAAAGAGGAGTGGGCCAAGATTCCTCTACAACAGACTTTTTGTGTAATGTGCTGTATATTCATCTAATGTTGTATTTTCTTAATTTTTAAGATCTCTTGGGAGGACGTGTCATCTTTTTCAAGTGATTGCACACTTATTTACACACTTATTTACGCTTATTTAAAACAATGTGATAGGAAAGGTGCAAGTGCTTCAAAAAGAGCGTGCACGAGACTTTGCACTCCCCCCCACCCGTGCACTGTGAAATTCTGCAGGTGCGTAAATTCATTTGTTGCTTTCTTTTCTGATGCCAATCATTTTCTGGATAAAACAGAGCTGACAAGGTGGTGTCAGGAGAAACTTGTTTGGCTCAGACTTAACCAAGAAAAGCATGCACTAGGACCGTACGTTCATGAATATACACACACCCGTGTGTGTACACAGATGCTCCACTGTGTGCTCCTCACAGCTGCTGTAAGATCTTTGATGTGACCGAGGGCTGCTGGTCACACATAAAAAGGATACACACAAGGATAATGTGTTACCAAGAAGGCAGATGTATGGAATCTTACAAGCAACACTGTGTGTGTGTGTGTGTGATAGCGAGAGAGAGAGAGAGAGAGAGAGAGAGTGGATGCAAAGGAAGCCTTTAGGGGCCTTGTGTCCAAACAGGAAGGTTGTCAGATGGCCTGGGGATGCATCATGGGGACACATTGAGTGAAGAACTGTGTCCTTCACACACACTCACACACACACAAACTTTTGTCCGTACGTCACGGCAGCAGTTTGTTTTCAACCCCCTGCTGCCCTGCATGGAGGCTCCGTTAACACCAGCTTCCTTCCTGAGTGCTTGCGTCACAAATCCTCAAGCACACCTGTGGAAGGTACAGCACTGGACCTTAGTCGGATGGCAAGAGGAGAAAACCCTTCATCTTTGAACATCAACGGGAATCTGAATCTTTTCATTATGTCACTTGATGTGATGTTACAAAAAGTCAAATATTACAGCAGGTTTTTTTTTAAGCTTGCATTCTTCTTGCTCTATGTAATGTTAATGCCAGTAGGTGTAAGCGTACGTGTGTGTTTGCGTATGTTGTAACAAATTAGTTTTCAGCTTGACTGCTTATGTGTGTAAATGAGTTTGAAAGGGTATGTAATCATCCAAGATAGGCACTAAGTGTTTGTGTGTGTTTGTGCATTTGTGTTTGCGTGTGTGAAGGCAGCTGGACCTCAGCCAAGCCCTTGCCTGGTCCTCTTTGCTACGTCCTCTCAAGAATGAGGCGAGCACTCGTGAGCCCGTTTGTGTGTGTAAGAGAGAGAAAACACGGCGAGAACACTGATTTTTCTAATTGAAATCAAGAAAATGTCACTTCCCCTCTCCCTTTAAGATGCAAACAAGCAACAAAGTTGATCAACTTGGATGTTGCGGAGCAGTGGCGCCAAGACGAGGCCACAATAAAAAAGCTTGGCGATAGGGGATAAAGAGGTGGGTGATTCACGTCTTTTTGAAATTGATACAGGCAGAATTTAACCATACATCTTGGACAGAGATTTATTTAGTCATAAAAAAAACAAAGTGTAGTTACAAACATGCAAGTTCACTTTGTTTATTCAAAAGATTTGCATACTCAGCTCAGCTATATTACTCCATTTTAGGCCTGCAAATTTGATTATTAAATATGATTTATTATGATTTATGTTTTTTTTTTTTTTTAATTCATGACAAAACACATCCTAAAAACTATAGTGTGCAGCTTCTAAGGCCATTTTACATGTCTTGGCTTATTTTTTAAGCTTTTCATGTGTTATTTTGTCCCCATTGTAAACCTTTAAGATAACCATCGCGGAGAAGATCAACATCCTGGCGCCTGTGGCTCATGTGGGACAGCGTCGTTCCTTAATCACAGGGTTGGCAGTTTCATTGCCGTCAGATGATGGCATGGCGCTGGCATGCAGCAGCCAGGAATATGTAGTTTAGGTTGTTTTTTTGTTTTTTTTTTCTAGTTGTTGGGTTGTTTTTTTTCTAGCTAGTCTAGAAAAATAAAACAAAACAACAGTGTTGTGGTGGGAACTGCTCTGCAATTTTATTTTTTCCCTGTTTTTTTTAAATATTTTTTTTTCTTAAGAAAACACAAATCTCTCCGTTTTAACAGCCGAAATCCTTCTCCAGACTATAGACTTTAGTTTGGTAATGTTCTTTTTGTGTAGGACTGTGTTAATAATCATGAAGCTGACTTAAAAATGTGTCAAAGATGTCAATAGTTTAAGTTTTTTTTTTTTAAAAGAAATAATTGCTTCACGTGAGCTCACATTAATTCACACTTTAATTTTTCCATCTGTGTCATAAAGATTCAGTTCAGTATACATCTTTATTTCCCACAAAAAAAATAATTTTCCCACACTTCCCATGTTTGAATTCTTTTCCATTTCACTCATTCCTTCTCTCCCAATTGCTTTCTCACCATTTCCACTGTTATTCCTTCTTTCTCCTCTGATATATTTAAACCTTCTCCCCGGGGAGAACAGAAGTCTGGCTCAATCTGGAACCAATTGTTTTGTTCAGTTCATGAATCCAGAACCAAACCCGACAAAAGAAGTCTTGTAAAGACCACTGTGCTATTTGTTTTTGCCCAAGTTACAGATTGAGTATTTATGGTGCCTCCGTGGTGCAGTTGGGGATGCAGAGAAGGCCCGGAGCCTCGCAGCACATCAAAGCTGTCACAAAATGGAACAGAGGCCAAATGGCAAGAAATGCTGTGGGCACAAATGAAATAAGCCAGAACTGTAACTGATAAGAAGTCACTTTTAAAAGCCCTCTGTGCTGATTGTGCCCTGCAAGTTTGATTCTGTTCAAATGTTCAAAGGATGTACTAACTGGAAAGAAGCTTAGCATTGCAGAACAATTATAAACAACTAGTTTATAAGCTGAACTTTGTACAGTTTGCATGACAAGCTTAAAAAAAAAACAACAACAAGCCTTGCTCTACTTCACTGCTCATTCGAGGAACCTTGTGGAGCAGCACATGTGAGATCAAGGAATTACAGCGGGGTGTCTGTCCCCTGCAGGTGATCTTGGACAGGACCTCAGGCTGTGTATCATATAGGTGTGTCTAAGTGCATGTGCACGTCGGTTGCAGCTTGAGCTCCACAGTTGGGCGCCCAGAAGCATATGCCATCAAGTTGAGTAATTCTGCCTCGAGCTGGTTTGGTGAGCAGACACTTGACCCCAACATGCCATCAAATGATGTTTATTTCAAATGCTTAAGTGCACATGCAGGATCTAAAATTGCCTACTGCCAGATGCCAGAGTGATTATTAAGGGTCAGACACCAAAGTGACTGATGATTTGCTCCCATTACATTTAAGTGCCTTTGTCATTTTTTTTTTTAACTGTGTGCCTTTTTGAACTTATCTTGACTAACAGTTAAGTAAATACACCTTACACTTTAAACAAGTTACCACACTGGCATGTTTTGGCGACTTGTCACGCGTCTTTTAGTGCAGTCACATGCAGAGACAGGAGGGCTCAGGTCAGGACAGAAGTGCAGGAGGATCTCCGACTGCTCTTAAACCCATTAAGGCCACCTGGGTGTGTAGCCATGCATAGCTAGAACGATGGCCAGGAGGTGTGCCCGAGTGCATATTTGTGTGTGTGTACGGGCCGAGAGGTGGCCAGGAGGAGCAGGCTGCTTGGCAAGATTAGCAGGCTCTCACATGTTGCATAACAGATTCCCCCTCTCAGGAAAAACCTGCCTGCATTTCTCTGCCCTCTAAGCAGGTTGGAGTTTCATTACAGTGCTCTAAACTCACACACAGGCGTGCATGCACAAACACACCAGATGCAAAATCAATGCAAAGCCTCCTGCCACTTAGTATCATTCGGGATGCCATTTGTTAGTTTCTCAGTTCACATCAGTGAGAGGAAAGGTGGCCAGGCTGCCTTTCTCACTCAGGCATGTTGAGTCAAAGCCTGAACAGACGTCATTACCCAGACCAGTCTTGAGGTGATTAGGTGGTGTGCTGATTATGGCTCTGTGTTCAGCATGGTCCTGCTGCATCAATCCAGACCAGCTGTTGTATATGTGTGTTTGTGCACATGGGCTTGGGATTGCTGGGGACTGCTGTCCAACGCATCCTATACCACCAAAACAAACACAAAGAGGGATGCAGTCTGTCTGTTTCTCTGTCATGGTGAAAGTGTCTGTTTATGAGGAGGATGTGAGGGGGGTAAGTCATAAACAAGGTCTCCAAGGTAACGTATAGATGTAAGCGCAGCGAAGAATGAAGTTGAGCATCAGCAATAAGTGTCTCGTGTGTGCGTGTGTGGAAAAACACCAGCAGTATGGGCCCAGTGAGAGTCATAAACTCAGACAGGCCTCGACTTCCACAAATAGACTTCATAGAGAAAAAAAAAAGATGAAGGACGGAGAAACATCTATACGCTCAAATTGAACAAGAATACATTAAGTTAGAGTTTGCAATACTGCAAATGAAAAGCTTACATTGAAGGAGTATGTAAGATGTATTTCATTGCAATTGTAATCCAGGCTTGAACAACCAATCCTCCTTCCCCCGACAACTAAACAGTCAAGAATCTATTCATCAGACTTCATCATCTTTCAACATTATACGATAATCCTCTCTTCTCACTCTATCTCTGTATTGACTAGCCCCCTGCAGTGTCTCTTTCAGGTCCTGCTGTGCAGTGAGTGTGCCATCTTGATATGCGCATTCTGTCAGTGGTCCATAACGCCTCCTTTATGGTGACAGAATAGCACACCGCTGTCTCTTTTCTCCCTATAACTTCAAGGCTACATTTCCACACACGAGCTATTCTTTGTTAGAGCACCCCTGCTGGCAGACCACATCTAACCCAGCCCGACCTCTGCCTGCTCAGGCTATTTTCCAATATTATTTATGCAGGGACTCTCTTTAGTCCTTGCTAAGCTGGCTTTTTCAAGGCTTTTCACTGAAAGGCTAAAAACATACAAATCCTCCCCAAAACCCTCCAAAAAACCATATGGAGCACTATACCTTAATCAGAGCAGTCACTGTGTGTGTATGTTCATCTGTGTGTGTGTGTGTGTGTGTGTGTGTGCGTGGGTTCACTAATATTAGAATAATCCCTGGTGATTATGGGAGTGGTTATTAGGATGAATATGGCAGCGGGCTGGTTGGGTCGAGCTGAGCCCAGGCTGCAGTGAGAAACAGATGTCAGTTGACCCACATCTGCAGTGCATGCTGGGACATTGGCGTGTCAGGTCATGGCTCTGATCACCTCAGGGACACTGTACATCTGGGCCCCAACAAGATCGCTGCCTATTTCTCTTGGTTCAGCGTCCCCTGAAAGATCTCTCTGACTGAACGTGTGTGTGTGTGTGTGTGTGCGCATGGGTATATGTGTATGTCTGTGCCACGACTGCAAACACAAATGCTCAATACACTCGCACACACTGGTACATGTGTAGTGTACAAGTTTGAGACTGTGATCTTGAGATCAAACATATTGGTCAAACAATATTCTTAGTTTGGGAGTCATGCTGACAGTGTTGCTATAACTGAACGTAAACACTCATCGGGTCAACGCTGGCTAAAATGGAAATGGAATAAAGCTGTGGCAAGGAACTGAACATCAAACTGAATTAAATCTTTTTGTGCAGATAGTCATTAGAATGTACACAGCTTTGTCTGAACTGATCTCTCTGTGCTAGTATTCACAGTTTCTTAACTCATCAACTCATACCACAGAGAGAATAAGTAACATCTGGATGTGCTGCTGCAAAATCCATCTCATTAAGAGGTATGTGATATTCAAGCAGAGCAAAATTAAATCTGAAAATTGAAATAATTCAAACCCAGTACTCCATCTCACATGCTATAGCTGAGAGAGCTTGTTGAGCAACTTTGTACTTATGTACAAATTAAAAAAAAAAGAAAAAAAATCAACCGATGTCATGAAAAACGTCTGAACAGGAAATGCTTGGTATTGAATGTGGAGGAAATGTGGAAGAGCTGTAGGAAGTGGTTAAGGAGAGGGAAGTCTGGGCCCGTGAACTGAACCTGGATAAACAGAAGTTAATTTACTTGACTTGTTCACTTTAAGCTACATAATCTTACTGTTCTCCAACTATTCCAGCTCAGGAAATCAATCCATTTTCCCTCCAAAAAGCTCCCATTTCATACTTTTTGCAACTTGCAGATATGTACAGTTGTATTATTTTTGATGAAAGACTGAAAGCGTTGGTGATGTAACCCCTCACTCACAAGTATGCAGTGGAAGTGCCAACAGTGTTGCTGCCCGTTGACTTTGAATGTGTTGATGCCGTAGGCCAATTGTGCTACGTTACAAGCGTTGGGTTTTTTTGTTACATTTTTGAGGCAACGATGCAAGCATCAACCAATCAACTTGCAACTAAACAAGCAGGTGCAAGCCAATGAAATTATACCTGGGAGTGTGGTATGCTTTGATTTTGGGCTCATTTTGTTAATCTTAGGCATCAAAATGCATTCAGCTGGAACAGGACAACTGAAATGCTGCCAAAAAATAGCACAAAAGTTTTGTTTTTTTTCTTTTTTTTGCTTCAGAAATGATTGTCTTATGTTTTGTAGAAATGTAAAAGAGCAAATGTGCTGGAGATATTCAGCTTTGGGTTATGATGTTAAAATTTAATCTTAATGCTTAATGCAAAAATGTAGCCATTAATATACATTGTCCTGTAATTGCTCTGAATCATTTTTATGATGCAGTATCTTGTATAACTTGTGAAATTTTTCACGAAACACCGTGTCACTATGGAACATACACAGAAAAAAAAAAAGTCCTGCAGAAGGTTAA
>JBAMYA010000015.1:8124534-8147283 GCA_037176975.1 Arrhamphus sclerolepis | reverse complement strand
TTTATCTTTATTTTAACTCTATTCACAAATGTACATTAAATTTTTTTTTTAAATAACAACAACAGCAACAAAAAAATTTTGGGACTTGTCATTATGGCAAATAGCTCAAGTCATGTGACTAACAGGATGTTGGTTTGACATTAGAGATTAGACTGTGACAATTTCTGACAGATGTGTTGACGTAAACAGCTGAAGTTTGTTTATTCTCTCCAGAATTACAACCCATTTAACACAGACGGTGTTAAATGGAATTAAAAACACTCATCTAATAGCTTCCTCCAGAGACGGTTCATCGTCTTTAAAATACTCAACGTGTTTGACCGTTGTAGTGTGATGTTAAACATGATGTAGTTGCTTGTGCTTAAACAAAACATCATGTTCAGGCTGTTGAACCTTTTTTTAATCGGTCTCTTGACTTGGGTACTTAAATGGCAACTGCTAATTAACATCCGGGCTTCTCATTTTCAATGAAAACAATGGACTCTTGGGAGGAAGGTAGATTCTCTGATTAACATAACACTGGCTAGTGACTAGAATATAAAGAGGACAGTTCAAGTCCAGTTTGGAAATTATATAAAGCCCCTTCAATACAGATGACTTTTACTACAGGAATAGTGCAATCTGTAATACTTAATTTATTCTAAATTAAATAATATTACAATGACTCAGGATATAGATATATATCTTTCTCATCATATAAGACGCTTTAGTAAAATAGTGATGTTACTGTTACCAACATATTTGAAGGGTGCTGCTGTCTTGTGCTGCTCACAGTGAGTGTGACACACTTATCCCATGTTTTCAAGATGTTGGAATAAATTCCTTCAGTTGCTATGGACTGTAGGAAAACTTTATCAGTTGTCACAAATACAATCCACTTCCAGCTGATGGAAAGACTAGTGTGTATTTTAGGAACACTTTTTTGCTAAATCTTTTCATGTTTAGCAGCTACAGGCCTACGTCCAGCTCTCAAGGATGAGCTGAAACTGAAGTGCCGAAAATTGCAGTTCCTCAACTGACCACAGGGGCTGACTCTAAAAGTGAGTCCTTTGACTCCCATGCTGAATCATTTCAGCAGAAATAAACATATTTGCTGCCTGGGTCAAAAAAATTAAAAATAAATATCATTATTTCATCATTTTCGATACTTAGCGTTTAGCACTGTGTTGACTTGACTTCCGAGCTGTGAATAAAAGCCTAACGGGCCTGGTCGTTTTTAACTGGAAGATAATGTCTGATTAAAGTGAAAAAATACATCTATTTTTACTTGGAAGTTGGAAATATCGTGTTCCAAGGAAGAAATTTCAACTGGAACACCACCTGAAGCTGGAACTTCAACTTGGAAAGGTACAAAACCTCACCTACCAGATTTAGAGTCCAGCATGGCTACCACTCGCCTTCATAAGGCAAACAATTGATCTGCTGTTTATAACAGCTCTATCATATTTTATTCACATTAAGTCATACGTATACATAATACTGTCTTTTTATTTATCGGTGGACTTGTTACTTCACTCTTTGTATATGCAAAATATCATTTACTGAATTTTTATGAATTAGTATTGCTGAAAAATGGCAGCAGCAATGGCTGTTATTTGGAAAGGTTCATTTTCTCACTTTGCAACTACAACATGGTAAACTTGGGTGTGATGTCAAAACAAGTTCCAACTTCCAACTTCCAAGGAAAATGTAAAGCATCATACTCTGCCTTGGTCATGCAATGCTGGTGTTGCTACTGCTACAAGCTTTTGGATATGTTTTTAATCTCTTTCAGTAGAGTTGCACACATCTGCAATGTTGGAGAGAAATCTTTATCTGTAAAGTGCTCATATAGATATGAATGGATTGACTGTATAGCCTTTAACTGAATGTCACAACTCTCTGCTGTGCCTCCAATTTTTCCCACTTGGCATTTATACAAATCAACTAGTTTATGAAATACCTTCTACATATCTGTTTTTTTTTTACATAGAAACATAACTGATCATGACCTAAGGAACCATAAATCACCTTTACTGTCTTTGTAATCAAAGAAAATGATACCTGGTAGTCCACCAAAAAGTGCAGATCACACAAGTCTCCCTAACCTGACTCTGATAAAGTAGTCTTGACCCTGGACTTAGGCTTGTTATGGCGCTGCCTCTCAGGAGGGCTTGTCTGGAGGTTGCCTCTGCTCTTTCCGGGCCCCACTGCTCTCTAATCACCCTGACACTGCACTTACTGGGCTGACAGCTGTGGCGCCAGAGAGAGGGAGAGTGAAGATGTGTACATGCGACGAGGCCCACCTTGGCTCTCCACTTGCTTCCTCTCAAGATAATCACTTTCCATTGATTTTCTTGGAGCACAACGATTCCTGTTACCTTTCAAGCTCTGTGATACCGCTTGTCAAAATATCTCAGGGCTGCAGTGTACAGAACGGTTACCTATTATCTTCCCTACTCCACAGAATAATGCATAATGCATGCCAGTGAGCAAAAGAATAGTACAGCTCCTGCAGGTCCTACATTTTGTGGCACGATCAATAATAAAACTTAATCATAATTGCTCCTTTTATCGATCCCTCTCTTATAAAAATAATTAGGACAGTTATAGAGGTTAAAGATTAGTGGTGTGTGAAACCCAAACTCTGTACATATGTGCAGTCGATGCTTCATTCCTTTACAGCTTGTATCTGTGAAGTGAGGCGTCACAGCCGGCGCCCTCTGCTACTTACCTAATTAGCTCTAGGAGCCCCTGCATTATTAACAGACCCCCTAAATCATTCAGAGGGGCCCTAATGTGCGCGTGTGCATGTGTGTGTGTGTGTGTGTGTGGAAGGGAGCACAGTGAAGGGGTGCGGCGGATCAATGTGATAATGTCCTTTCCTATTCATGACATGTCAGACGTAATTATTCACCCTGGGAAGACACGGGTCCAGAACACTGGTAATGGCACTCTCCTTATCCCCTCCTCCGTCTCCTCCTTCTCCTCCATT
This sequence comes from Arrhamphus sclerolepis, assembly GCA_037176975.1. Taxonomy (NCBI): domain Eukaryota; kingdom Metazoa; phylum Chordata; class Actinopteri; order Beloniformes; family Hemiramphidae; genus Arrhamphus; species Arrhamphus sclerolepis. Next base: position 8,144,309 of record JBAMYA010000015.1, on the reverse strand, counting down.
CCCATCTTCTACCGCTTTTATGACTGACAAGGTGCTAGATGACTCAGACACCCTCTGCAAATAGGTGGGTAGTTGAGGATGGGAGGTATTGTTAGACAAGAATGTTCATGTTACAAAGGTTATGTGTTAATGCAGAGAGATCAGCAGGAATAAATGGATAATGTTTATTTTACTCTATACATCAATCTCATTAACATAAGCAGCAGTGCCATTTGCAGGCCTCATTTGGTTATATTACAAGCGAGGAGCAAATCATTTCAGAGGTATATCACTGCGAGTGTCATTATGCTTCTTTTAACTGCTGGATTGCTCTGAATTAATGCTGTTGAGAAACAGAAGTGCTCAATGAATAGAGAACAAACTCATTGTGAGAACAAAATGCAACTGAAATATGTTCAGCATAATGCAGTTATTTACTCTTGGTTTTGAGGCTGGACATGGTTTGGTCCTTTTGTCAGCAGAGTCAGCAAGACACAGATGAAAAGTCAATATACATCACTTCCTTCCAGTCAGCCAATAACTGCTGTGCAGGGTGGTGATATTGTTCTGTATGGGATAATATTTAGCTAGGCTGGTGACCAGGAGTTCTTGCCCTTGTAAGTCCACATGTGTTTACTGGAATGTGACTGTTTCCTGAAGCTCTGCAGTAGCTCTGGTATGTTGACCAAATTCCAAAATATTGCACTCCTTCTCTGTGGCCCTTCTTCTTCCCTCCCTCATAGATTTGGGGAACTGTTGGGGAACTGATGTGAAGAGTAGGCAGAGGTTGAGCTCCACTATTGTGCCATTAGTGTACGTCACTTTTCAGTCAAGAGGTGCTATATGCAAAACCTAGAAAGAGCACCAGCACAGAAATAAAAGAAAATGTAAAAATATTGAAAGAAAAAATGGTAAAACAATTTGCAAACAGCACCAAAAAGTTTTACAGAATCAAAAAGGCAAAGTGGACTAGAAATATGCAAATGACGAAACAGGAGCATATCGGAAAAAGAAGTTTGGGGAACCACAAAAGAGCCTGTATTCAGGAATAGACGATGTGTTGTGGTGTTATTGGGTGTAATGGGTGTCAAAGTATAGCTGGATTATATGTGAAAACCTACAGATATTTGCATATATGCATATAAGAAATTATGCCATGGTATTGAATTACACAGTTGGCTTGTTGTTTGCCTGCACAACTATCTTGACATTCAGACGCAGGGAAATTAGCATTTGTTGTAAACATAAAGATTTTAGATCGTCTGCAACTCTAATTACATAAATCGTTTATTACTATTACATGAGGGCATATATTATTGATTTTTGAGTTACATGTGCATAATATGCAATTGAATTGTTTAGGGTATGATAGGGAACTGGGGGGAATTGAAATGAATTAATATTTTATTGATGCAAAAATGTTTACCAACATAACAATTGTGATTTATTTTGTTGATGTCAGTGAACATGTTGGTTTTGGAAAACAGGTGCGTTAGAGCCGTCCTGTTCTTCAGATACCTTTTTGGCACAAACCTCTCTATTTTAAAATGGTTGTGAGGCAAAGCAGATTACAGCCTTTTTATTGCACTTGCAAGATGGGAAGAAATTATAGTGAGAACTGTAATGGGGGAAAGAATTAGACAAGATAAGAGTCTGAAGATGGTGTGGGAGTTAGAAGGAAGAAAGAGCTGCCTTTTACATTGTTAATCTGGTCTGCCCCTCCCCGCTCTGTTTCAATTAAGAAAATTACTTTTTAGTTCAATTAACAATAATTCACGCTTAACTGAATAAAGTTTATTACACAATCAAGGCAACAACAGAGTAAGTGAAAGGGACACGCACACATTTACAGGAACCCATTGTGAAGGAGTGTGTTAGGGTTCCTAATCTGCAGCTTCTTGCAGACCTTGGTGAACTTGTGAATATGGGTGTGTATTGGCGAGGACCTCACAATACAATATGTACCCCGATACATCTGTCACAATACAATAATATCACGATATACGATATTAGAAATGCCCCCACCTATCCAGGCATCAGCAAGCCATACGGCAACATCTACAGGAGTGGAGGTTGTATTTGTTTTGGCTGATGTTCACAAACTATTTAAATTTTATTAACCCTTCACAGTCACAGTGTGTGGTCCTTTTTCTCCCTCTTTTTTTCATACCAAGAAATGTCTCGAAAAATGTTTTTTTTTTTGTGAATTTTTTAACCCATTTTTTCAAGATAACTTAAACTTTCAAAAGCTATTAAGAAAGTATAATATTTACATGTTATAGATGCATTAAACTGTGTGAAATAACAAAAAGGAAAAAAAATCTTTTTGAATCTTCAGCCACATATAAACAACGTAGGTGAACAGGTCCAAAGGTTTGCCTCGACATTTTTCTCCTCCACTATGTACAGTACTAATGATTCTGTTCGTAAAACAACTATTTTGAATATGCATTTGATAATGAATGCTACTTGGCAGTATAATAAGAGGTAACTAGGCCCTGAGAACCGTTTCAGTTAAATACTGTTTGAATTCAACTTTACTGCATTTCTTTAATTTTAAACTGAGTTTTCTGTCTTTATGAATTTGTGTTAAAAAGATTAACTTTGCAAAAACAGGTGGGAAATGGGAAGGAAGAAAAACATTAAAACGATTATTTAGAACCATGAAAATACTATAAGCAAAGAAGACACTTTTAAACACAGCTAAAACACCGCTAAAAAGCAAGACCAAAGACACCATCCATTTTTAATTGATATTTGGAGTCAGAAATTGATGCAGCATATCGTGAAAATTAGTATTGCGATATATCGCCGTATCGATATTTTATCACACCCCTACTTGTGAACGTTACAATGTAATTTAGAGATGTTTTGGCGCTTTTTCCTCCATCCGTGACCCACAGGTAGCAGCAGCATGCGTAACAGACACACAAACAGAAACACAATGAGCCCTTCCCCATCATCACTACAAAATGTGGAACCGACTTTATTTTTGAAGCCTCCACCCTCTTTAACACAACTGAAGATGAGCGATCGGCATGCAAACATTCAGGAAAACAAAATAGTGCTGCATGTAAAATTGTCTTCTAACATACCAATAATAAGGTGTTCTTTGCATCACTGTTGATTTAGCCTTTATTGTTTCATCCCTCCTTCTCTTCCTCCCTTCCTTGTCATAATCTGCTTCCTTCTCATCCACTCTGAAATGATTTACACTACTACAATTATTGGGTAATCTCCACTGTCATTACTCTTAACATCTGCTGTCACAATGCTAAAAGGCTTTTGGCTGAGAGTTATCCTGTGTGCCTACAGTCCTGCAATGCAGACAGACAACTCCCCTCCACCACCACTGACCCCCTGCCATCCGTCTTGATGTGCAGTTGGAGAGATGAAATGGTTTTTACACAAGAAGGAGATGCATGTTGGGTGATTTGCTTCTTTCTGGTGTGACGGTGAGGAAGAAGTAGGAGGATCTGATTGTGGACTTAGGTTGAGTTTACAACAGGGTATTGATGTCAGAATAGATCAGAAGTTGGCCGACATGTTGAGTTAAAACTCAAAACCAATAAACATAAAAAAACAATCAATATCTCTCTCTCTTTTTTTTTTTTTTACATAGCAAACAAAGTGACTGAGCTTGAGAATGCCGATACAATTTTCCCTGCATGAATCTAACAATCTACCATCCTCACTCCCTCTTACATCCTCTTGTGTTTTTTTTTTTTTTTTTTGCATGTGTTTCTCTCAAAATAATAACCAGTCACTATCCAGTAGACAGGCAGCTGAACAAGCTAACGCAAGCAGGGAAAAGAACACTCGGAGATTTACATCATATTACCCTCTCCAGCATGCATTGTGTGTGTTGGCCTCCTCTTTGGTACCCCCCCCCCCCACCTCACCCCCCACCCACCCCACTCCTCTTTCATGCAGCAAATTGGAACCATTTGGTATTCAGATAACGCAAACAGTTCAGATCTGCTGGAACAACAAGCGATTTCCAACCAATCACCCACCTGTATGGAGCTGAGCTTAGACAGTTTCATAGTTGTCAGTTCTTTCATCACCACTCGACTGCCAAGTTTTTTTTTTTCTTTTCCAACAGCTAGCTTCTCTAACACGTCCCATCTGATTCTAGTTTTGTCTCCCCTGCTGCTGATAGACTTCCAGCTTCTTCACAGGTCAGATGCCGCTCAAAGTCACTGTACAAGGTAAATTTAGTCCAGGGATTTTACAGCCTTGAATGTCATGACTTGAGTTAATGATTCTGTTCTGAAACGGCTGTCCGCAAACACATACGCTGGAGTTTTGTGTTGACTCACCCGAGTGCAAGGAATGTAATGACACGGGCCCAATGCTATGTAAGTGAGATGGATGACTTCTTCTAATATGTGCATTTTCTATGTATGTGTATGTGTGAATTTACCCCCTGAGTGCTGAGGGAAAACACTGTGACCCTAGTTGTATCTGGCCACCAGAGGCCATGTTGGCAAAGGCAGAAATGATGATTAAGGACAGTGGGCTGATGGGGAAAATGTGGATTAATGAAGCTCAGATAGAATTAATAGCCATGACATCCCGCAACCATGGAGCAGCTAAATGAGAATATGTTGCGGATTCACTAGTCTCAATGCTGATTTTGCCCTCAAGGTGACGATAGAAGCGAAGAAAGAAAAGTTCTTTCAGCTGACTTCCCTAACTTGTCTTGTCTTCACAGCAGAAGTTTTTCTTTTTTTTTTTTTTTTTTTTTTTTTTTGTCAAAGAATGGAATGATTGCCTGAGCCCAGTATGTCCAAGAATCAGCCCCCCCCGCCCCGTTAAAATGAATGACATGCAAAGTAAATAACACTGTTTATTTCTTTTAAATCCAAGGAACGTGATGATCCTGGCCTCAATCCAGTTGACTATCTCCAGGAGGTTCCAGACAAAGTTGATCCAATGGTGTCACATTAACTCTGGAGCCCCTGTTTCTACGCCCCAACGTCTCAGAGCTTTTTCAGTCGCACTAGGGATACAATACAGTGTTCGTTATGTGAATTTAATACTGTTACATGTTAATTCAACTCTTCACAACTGGCTCTTGAAGTCAATGTCACCTCTGTTGACTAAGAATTTTACAGAGATTGGCGTTTCCTGATCAGGTCTTAAGATCTTTGTTCTGGTGTGTACCCTGGATCAGGATCAGGATTGAGCACAAACGACAAGAAGGTGGAATTGACCAAAAACTTTTTGTATAAGGACCTCTTGTTGAAAAAGAGTTGATAGAACTGCATACTCTTGAAAGAGTTCTGGTGTCATTTGTTAGTCATGCAATTTCTGTATGTCGTGATTTATTAGCTGGACTTGGGTTGCGCCTGCTCCCAAATGCATTTGGAGTTACACTTTGTAGGTATATCTCGTTTCCTACTTCTCCCAAATATAAAAACTATTGCTTTGTCAAAGTTCGTAGAATTATCTGTGTCACCATTCAGCCGGTGGTTGAAACGTTTACATATTAACGTTTAGAAGCTTGTGTGGGATTAAGAATCCTGTGATGTCTCCCCTCCCTTCAGAAATATCAAGAATTTATACAAACTGGACTGTGTACCACAATTGTGGATATTTTACAAAGATAAATGTTGTCAAAATATGTAGAAAAAAATGTGATTACATGCAATTTGAGCAGACATATCCATTTTAGATCAAACCTTTAGGCATGTAGTAACACAGATTTTCAGGGAAAGAAAAGCCTTTTTTCTATTTACATTATCGAAATGGACTGCCCAAATACGTTCCATACTTGTCTTACCTTGGTAACGGACTTTTTTTTTTCATTGTCTAGTTGAAATATGTTTGTCTCTTGGAACGTCAGATGTTTTTTAGCAGCGTCTGCAATCATATAGCTCCCTGAAGTTGTTGTTTGGCTGTTTGAGGATAACAGTTGCTTGACAATCTTGTCTTCTTTTGATTTCAACACCTGGTTTGTTGTTCAGTAGGTGGTCTTTCACTTCCACCTCCCGCGGGCAACAAAGATCCTCGCTTGTGTGCGCACAGACACACACAGACATTCACACACACACACATACACACCTGAATGGCTTATTAGAATACAATCAGGAACTGCAGCGTAGTTTATCTCCAGGTGCTGAGAAGTTATTAATGTGCGGTCAGTTCTAAAAGTAAATGTTTACCTCAGTCCGGTTAAACGTTACTAGAGCCTAGAGGCCATGTTCATCACGCCTTTACTGGTAGCATTTGATAGTTTGTGCAAACTTGTTAAAGTGGTGGCACTGGGTTACTCAGTCTGTTTAGAAGGAAAGTGATCATTTAGAGAAACTCCAAAAGCAGAAACTGGATATCACGTCGTGCAATTCTGTCCAAAGCATCGTGTTTCCATGAAAACATGGGAATGCATTTTTTTTGTTTTTGTTGTTTTTTTTTTGTTTTTTTTATGTGAAGACAGGAAATCACTGACAGTGAGGGAGAAAGCCAAACAGGGATGAAAAGAATTAAAGTGTTTCAAGCCCATTGACCTGGTGTACTTTCTTATGGTGCAGAGGATCCTTTCGGCCTCAGGCGGATTAACTGGTCCAGTCTTCCTGAGAACTGAAAGTACAAATTCAGAAGTTAATTTAAAAAGTTTGGCTCATGTGTGTTTGGAGAAAACCAAAGTTCCAAATACTTAATATTTTGACTATATAGTGTCAGCAAATGGTATAAATCATCCTGTACGTTTTATATATGTGTATATAAAAGATGTTTAGTTTCCCCTTGTCTCTTAATCTTGAATTGTTCATGTTAAAGAATGATTACTTCATCTCGCTGCTCCCTTCTCAAGTGTCTGCACTGAAAAGAGTTGATACTGACCCTGGGCAGAGGGAGAAAACTCTGGAAATGATTGTAACTAGAGAGAATGCATGAAGCTGAAAGGGAAAGTGAGATAGTGAGCGTTGACAGGATGAGCTCTCAGGTAGGGTGTCACCCTCAGGGGAGGCAATTTCTGATAGAGCCTGTGCATTTTTGTGTGTGTATGTGTGTGCATGTGTTTGTGTGTCCTGCACATATCATGGGCTTTTGTCCGGGATGTAAATATGAACACCTATCATATATAAACATTAGTGTGCTTCAGTTGTTCTCTGGTCACTTATCTTTAATTTAAAAAAAGAAAAAAGAAAACCACTCTTAGTCCTAAGCAAAGAAAATAATAGGCATTTTGCCACTTCTACCGGCCTGTTTTTGCTCCAACAGTAGTTTTAGTCATGCAGCCAGCATTGTTGACATTGTCACTGCTTTCCCATTGTGCAAGGGTGACCTTCCTCTTTCTGTCGTTCTCTTTTCTGCTCAGCTCTGTACATCTGTGTCTGTTTACCAGCCTGCTTGTGTCTCCCTCAATCTGAACTGATGAGTGCAACTCACAGCTGCTCCTCTCTTGCTTCCCGCTGCTTGGATTGTGTGTTTTCTGCATGTGTGTGAGCATGTCGGTGCGTGGTGTCATTGTGCTCGCCGGTGGCGGTGCTGTGCTCCCAAATCAAAGACTGGCTGCTACCACAACATACCCTCTGATCACAGGAACAAGTAAACTGTAGATAAAAGCGATTCACAAGTTATTCTAATTTTATCTGTCTGGTTATTTTAAAGGACTCATCAAGTATGGTGATGGGCCACGCTGGTTCATCCACCTGTCTGAGTCTTTCTTTTTTTTTGTTTTTCTTTTTTTTTTTTTTAAGCTGCAGCTCTTTCTTTGTTTCCTCCTCATTCTTATGAGTTTTCTTTTGCTGTTTAATAAAAACAAAAGTAGGTCTATCTGAGTCTGTTCTTTTCACATAGATATGTTCATATATTTCATCGAGATGATGCTCAGTATTGCTTAATATTTATTTATTTATTTCTTTTTCTTTTTTTCTTTTTTTTTCTTTTTACGGTATCGGCCCCCCAAGAACCATCACCAGGAGAGAAAGTATTGCTTAATAATAATGAAATGTGCAGTTACAGGCAAGGCAGGGAGAGGCAAACAAAAAGGAAGGCTGGTAACAGAGTGTCTTCAGGCGAGTATGGGATATCAGTGAGAGCATGACTTCATCTGGTGTTCTTCACTGTTGTTCACCTAGATTTTAGAGTTATATGATTGTCAGCCTGGACCTGTGAGGCACATTTGGTCTCGAGGGACCTTGTCACACCTCAGCGGAACGGAAAAAATATGCACATACTGCATCAGATGTGGACACTTCACATAATATCTGAATTTCCACCACTGGTTTGATTAAGAAGAATCTTCTTTTAAACTGTCTTTTTATAATTTGTGTTGTCAAATTCTTCTTTGAGGACTTGTATCTTAAAAATAAAGGTATTTTAGTTTCATTTTTAATGATAAGCTCATTTGCACGAGCAGAGGATGGTGGTTTTAGTTCGTCAGTCAATGCAATATAGTGGTCGAAGTATGAAGAGACTTTGATGAAGGGGACATATCATGAAAATAGACGTCCTTTCCAGTGTCTCACGGCCAATATTTGAGTTACTGAGGATACTAACTTCCAATTAAAAGACATAACAAAAAAAAACTCTCATCACTTTGTCAAAGTCTGAAAATACGGCAATGATTAATTTCAGATTTGAATTATGTGTTCACCCAACCTGTGGGAAATTGAAAAGTTAAAAGTTTTTTGATCACGCTTTCTCCTTTGGAAAAACAGCAGTTCACTTAATCTAACAACAAAATGAGCTGATACTTCTCAACTAGTGTACTTCCCAAGGAAGGAAATCCAACTTCTACAAGGCTTTAGTTTTATGCTGATCCTAGTTGGAAAATTTGTATTTCCATTTTTCATTGAATGCACCTTTAATAGCAATAGCATTTCTATTTCTACTGTCTCCTAGAAAAAAAAGAACTAAACTGAACTGCATAGATTTGTGCTAGCTGCCTTTTACAAAAACAAAAGTGAGTAAATCTCCTCAAATCCTAAAAATCTACTTACAGAGCAACCAGTTGGGATGAAGTAAACTGTGATCTTTACATAATCACACATTGATGAAAAAAAAAGAAAAGAAGAAATCCTTAAGTCAGCTTAGTCAAAATGGCTGAAATTTGATGACAAAACAGTTCAATGTAAGTGTGTGTTAGTCTGTTTGCATGCCAAAAGGTGGATTTGACATAAAACATTATTGCATCAAAGTGATGCAATGTAGCTAATGTACTATACATGAAGATGCTGCATGGCAGAAAACATTTGTAGCTCCATACAATGCATTCCAATAAAATTCATAAGGCTGCTGGTTTATGTGGAATTTTCGAAGCTTCCTGTAAATAATTACTTGAATATACTTTCTCCTTCAGGTAAAACTCATCTCAGTCTGCCTGCTCGTGCTGGTGAAATGTTTCTTGGAGAATCCATTTGTAATTAGGAAATGTAAATCAGACAGGTGCTGCTGGCATCTACTAGAGTTTGTATTTGTTTGACCTAAAGGCATCTCAGATCATCCCTTTTAAATAAAACACACGTGCACATTCACACAACAAGGTCACCTCCGTGTCTCCCTTTGGGATTTTCTGCATGTATATCTGTTGAGTCATTAGGAGTGCTGCACGAAAGAGGAGAAAACTTTTCATTTCGAAGATGGAGCACAGAGTGTGCCTTGTTTCTGACTGGCATATGTTCATTGTGTGTGAGAGAAAAAGTGGGATCAACACTTTCTGCACATAAGGAGAGGTACAGCTGCTAGATAGCATTTCGTAGTTTGTGTGTGTGAAGTGAGGGGAAGTGTCTGTGTGTTGGGGCGGGCACACGGGAACGCACACTTTCATGAGTGTGGTTGTGTGTTGTTGGTGTGTTTGCATGTTTGTGCGCAAGTAAGGGAGAGCGACTTCACACAAATGTACTAGTAATAATGCGTGCCAGTGTGGAGAAACTGGAAGTCGAGTGTCAAACTGGTGAAGAGGAAGGAGGAATCTGTAACATTTGGTTTCCAGTATGTCACATTTCCACAGCATTTTAATCACCTTTATTTATGCCAAATACTAAGCCTGAGGGATAAATCCTTGTTTACAAAGACTGACCAATATGACAAATGTGCAATTTTAATATTTGGACCGTAGACAAGCAACTTTTAAAAGACAGTTTTTAATATTCAGATGCCCTCCCACACGCGAAGGCACACGCTGACTACATTTACAAACACACATACACACTCAGTGTTTTATGCCACTGGCAAATGCCTTATTCCCACCAGCTGTCTCAATGCATAAAACCCAGCCTTGTTGTTAAGTCTGAAGCTTAAAAGCACTGCCAAAAAGAAAGCTGGGCAGGAATAACGGCATTAATTCTGTGATTTGAGCCACCGCTCAGACTCAGCATTTAAAAGTGCTTAAAACTAGCAGCTGGTGTCAACAAGGTAATAAAAGCAGGCACTGGGGATGGCTCTGGCTGACAAGTGCTGAGCAGCAGGATGTCTCTGTTAGTTTAAATGGTAGTGATGCAGGCAGAGGATAGACACTGGCATGGACCACCAACTGCCATGCTGCCAAAGAGAGAGAGAGGGCAGTTGGGGGTAATGTTAGATAGTTATTAGTTGTTTACCCGCTTGTGCTGTACAACATACTATACAGTAGCTTAAACCTGGCATGTAACACCCTCCCTGTGAGGTTTCCTGTGTTGTGCCTCCAGCTCAGGTTGTTTCTTGAAATGGTTTGATAGCTCAGCCAGTGACATCACTCTTCTGTCTAAGTGTTCCTCCCTTTCTTAGGAGAAAGGTATCATTTGCCACAGTCCTTGCCAAATCAGGAGTTGGGAGAACTTTCATTTCTGCAGCTCCAGAGATCGTGCCAGAGGTTTGTTGTCCATTATCCAATCCTTGAAACAGGAGCTGACGTGGACTTGGAGTGAGCTAAGTAGTCTGTAGCAGCATTATCTAACCCCTGAAGCTCCGTATCGTCTTTCCTAATTCTCACAACACCTCTTCGTTACTTTTTGTCCCCATCCTTTGCCCTCACATTCTCTCACTTCTTGTCCTTTCTCTCTGAGGGTGTTTTAATCAACACAGTTGAGATTCCTGTTCAAAAACTCAAGACTTGGCTGGACTTGAGCCACAAAGTGCATTATGATCCACCTCCTCTTTGGTACCCATTAACTTGTCCTTCATGATGTGGCAGCAGCTCGTAAACGCCTCGGCACTTTAGCACTCAAGCTCTCTTGCTCTTAAATCCACACACTGCGGTCTGTAAAACATTTTGACTGTCCTCACAACTTTGCATTCTTGCACATCTCTTTGAAACTGAAACTCAGACTGTGAGTCAGCATAGGTGTTTTGCACACAAGGAGAAAGGCATTCATTATCCTGCAAACCTTGATGATAATCTCATCAGCAAAACCATAACAGCTAGATTGTTTATAGCTGTTTGGAAAGCCTGGGGCCACATATGTTTGCATGGTTACATAAAGATTAAGGCCAATCTGACAAAAAACAAAAAAACTTTAAGGTAAAACACACCATCCAACCTGGGTTTGGGGCTTTTTGCCACTGGGCTTGCTTGGTAGCTGCTTGTTTGGAAGGGTTCTCGCCCCCTCCTCACTCCTTCCCCCTGTTCCCTGCAGCTCCCTCTGATGGACACATCTTTGGCTCTGGTTCGTGTTACCTTAGGCATTGGATTGGGTGCTGGCACACTGGTGCCGGCTGTCTGGACTGGCCCGGTCCTCCTGGGTGAATGGGTCCTCTGGTGGTGGTGTGGCCCCGCGAGCTCGGCCCATACTGGGTGGCTGGTGCCCAGTGGGGCCCTGGCCCATCACTGCGGGTTCCCTGGCTGCCTTCCAGTCATGGGGGCTCTACCTGGGGTCCTCCTCTGCTGCCTGTTGGGCTAGAGTGTTGCTTTCCAGGGATCCTGGTTTCTCTCTTCTTGTCCCCCGTGGTTGCCCGGATCTGGGGGCCATTCTGTCTGCTCCTGGTCTAGTGGATGGAGCAGTTGTGGCCCCCTTCATTATTAAGCACAATTCAGGTAAAGCCTTGTATATATCTGTACACATACACACACGTGGTTCATGTGGTCCTACTTCTGTGGCTGCTGTGTGTTTTCTTGTCCTCCACAGATATCAGTTATCTCCCTTTTCCCCTCACTCTCCCCCTCTTACTCTCATAAGGTTTTTCCTTCACTTTTATAATTGTATATGTATAATCTATAGTGTATACAAACACACACACACACACACACAAAACACACACCACACACACACACAAAACACACTCTCACCACACACACAAAACACACACTCACCACACACACACAAAACACACACTCACCACACACACACTCACACACAAAACACACACTCACCACACACACACACAAAACACACTCTCACCACACACACACACACACTCACCACACACACACACACACTCACCACACACACATACACTCTCACCACACACACAAAACACACTCTCACCACACACACACACAAAACACACACCACACACACACACACTCACCACACACACACAGACAAAACACACACTCACCACACACACAAAACACATACACACACTCACCACACACACAACATAGGAAATTAATGTAGACTATGTAAACAATGCTGTTGGGAAATTTTACTTTTTTGCTATTTTGTATAATTTCAATTTTTCTGCTTTAACTATATTTTTATTCTATTTTATTTTATACTTTTGAATAATTAATAATATAATTAATTATTAATTTTCTTAATATTTGTCTGGGGTATTGTGATAAATTGGAATTTCCTCCTGGGGATTAACGAAGAGACATTATTAACACTTTGTTAATACAGAAAGTACACTGACAGTTATATAACCACCTGTTGGTGTAAAATATCAGTTGTACTATGGATGACAAGAACTCTGTACAGATTTTGATTATTACTCATTTGAGACCCTCATGGAGTAACTGTTGTCCATGTTAGGGGTCGTTGCAGCAGGCCAGTGTGGTATGATTGATTTGGTTAAGTTTTAAGCCGTATGACTGTTAAGCATCTGAGAGAGCATTTCAACAGCAGGTTTCCAGAGCGTAGACTCAGCAGCGCTGAGAAGTTAAGGCCTTATGGAGGTAGATGAAAGCTTGTGCGCTGTGCTGGTCCTGGACCCTGTAAGTCAGGAAATATCAATGCTCCTGGAAAATCTTCTGACAGCAATAGAAAACGGACACAATCTTGCCCTGACTGGTCAAATCAGGTCAGGTGCAGTCATTCAATGCTTAGTTATCTGGACTGTGTTTTAGCACTGGGACAAGTAGAACAGACAGCACCACAAACATGCGCTGTGGTAAATGTGAACAACGTTTGTATGTAGAGTGGGATACATGTCTCCCTGTATTAAATAAATATCTTAAACCTTGATAAACCTCTTGTGGATTACATAATTTTTTTCAAATTAATTCACTGGAATTGTGATAAAGCTAAATGCTAAAGATGCAAACAACAATGTGAAGGACTTTAAGATGTCACATGACTATCTTATGGACACGTTTAACATGGCTGTCAAACCCTAAACCTGAGCTAAGCTGGTGATAGTGCAACTGGCCTGATATGTTTTATTCTCTTTCATTTGTTTGTTTATTTGCTTTTGTGGTTGATTTTCTTTAACTGGTGTCCTATAACTTCTGGAGACAGGATTTAAAGATCTATGTCTACCTGTTTTATTTCTGGTCCTGAGAATACTACACAAAGTGGATTGTGTCCCAGCTGGACAGCAGGCATGCAGGGCTTTATTGACGTAACAGTAATTATCATCTCTTTCTGGTGTGCAGTCCATAGATCCTGATCACACCTATTAATGTGTCTAAACCAACACCTCAACTTCCTGTTTGAAGCCATTCTGCTAGTCAAAAAAAAAAAAAAGTTCTGGCTTCAAAGGAGTATACATCTCCATTGATCCACACGCTAAAATGTCCAAATTTGAAAGAAATATACAGACTTACAACGTGATTTAAAAGAGGGTTTTGCTTCTACACGTAGATTTTACATCTATAACAACTGTGTAAAGAGGTTTTGGTTTTTGTTGTTGTTGTTGTTTATACCTGCAACACAGTGAAACTTGAAACCCTCCCAAAAAAGTTTCTAAAATTACTTTAGCTGTAGCTCAGCAAACACTCAAACAAGTCACACCCCCGCCACAGCCTGCGTGTGCACCCCAGCGTATGACTACGGAGAACGGCAGCGCCAACCCCATGCAGGAAGACACACCTCCTTGCTGCCGGTACTCAGCAGCGCTTGCTACCTGGAGTTAGCCAGACGCTAACTATAAGATGAAGTGAATATTGTTAGGTCAAAAAAAACAATTAAAAGAAGGAGAGCGCACAATTGTGCAATTGTACAGGAGCTGAGCTGCGGGAAGCAGAGGGCTGCGAATCGGACAGCGTCCTAGCCTTGCTGCCACTGGATTAGTTAGTTGTATTTTATTTATTTTTATTTATTCATTTATTTTTTTGCCTTCGACGTCTGTTTGAGTTTGGTTGATATTAGGCTGTATTACAAAGAATTTTTTTTGCTCTGTTTCATAGTTGATTTCATAATTGAAGCTGGAAAATGAGGCAACAATATTTACAACGATGGTAACAGACAACTGCGCTAAAATGATGTTACGATAAAAATTATAACGAAGATTATTCATTAGCATCTGGCATGGCAACGTTTATGCATTATATTGACCTTTTTTTCACTTGGTTTCTGTTCTTTTCTTTTCTTTTCATCACTGGCTTTTGGGCATAGCTCCTTATCTGTTAATAGAAACCAAATCATTCATATTTAAAAGAGTGTTGTGTTGTTGAGTCTTGTGTTAATTTTCTGAACACATCGCTGTGAATGGCTGTGGGTTAGCCTAGCAGGGTCTGAAGACAATGCTAGCTAAGCGGCAGGAAGCTTGTGTTTCAGCATCAGCTATATGCAGCAGTTATTTCTGATGTTGCCACCAAAACAAAATTTAAAGTGGTGGTTCTCATGATGTCCATCAGCATCTCCACAGCTCCTCTAGCATGGTTTGGCTGAAGGAGCAGGACATTTCAAATGAAAATGCTTGGACATGTTTGATCAGAATTTATGAAAAGTAATATTAATTAACAACATGAGTTACCACAAGTTGAACAAGCCAAGTTAAAGTAGATAACTGTGATTGGCATGTGTGGGTGTGTTACAGCTAGCTTCTCAGCCCTACAACATGGTGCAGTGTCAGGAAACAGAGGCTTCAGAACCACTCTTCACAAAACTTTTGGGTGATGTCATAGAGGGGTTTGTCCAGTTCTTCTTTAACAATTATTTACACAGCTCTTCTTATACTTAAGTGATGCTGTGAAGAGACATGGTCTTCTCTTGGAGTACAAAAGGCACTTGCTTAAAATCATTGTTTCCAAAAGAAGTTAAACCATCAATAAACCAAAGCTTATATCTAAAGGTTCATTTACTTTTCCTCCAGCACTGTGAAAGTTTAATGGGCTATTCAATAAAGACACCATAAATTATAATTGTTTGCCTGTTGTCATTGTGTTGTGACTTCACAAATGATTCCTAGGTACAGTCTTCATTATAAACATGAACCTTCCCAACTAATAAGTTAATAAAGTGAGAAGAACATTCTCTTACCAGCCACAGTAACCTTTGCTGTCCGGCTCACGATGCTCCCCAGTCCTTCCAGCGTAGCGAGGCACTGGTATTCTCCCTCGTCAGGCCGGTGATGTCGCGAGTGCATCACATTTTGCACAACCAGAGTGCCATTACTAAACTGCTGCCGCCGCTCATCCACAACTGTGCTCAGCAGCACTCCGTCTTTACGCCATATGATGGTGGGAGGACCCGACACAGCGTCCACGTGAGCCTGGCAGTCAAGCTGCAGGACACTGCCTCTCACCGTCACCGTGTCCTGAGGCTCCTTGCTGAAAGTGAAGTCCACAAAACCAAAACTAGATGAAGAGGAGGACGAAGATGGAAGGGCGCCTGAGGCTGTAGGAAGAGAAAAAGAGATGAGAAAGAGTTAAAGTTGCAGAAGCATGAGATCACCAATAGGACAGTTATTTTTCAGGCCAAATGCCCAGCAGAGTCCACATGCAGCATGTGTGAAGACAGGGAAGGACAACGTACATCAAGCGTCCATCAAACAGTATGAGATGTGATGAATCAAATCAAAAACAACAAAGTGCGTAAGATTATTTTATTGGGAATTATCAGACACTTTTTTGCCCCAGGATACAAAGGAAGTTTAACAGGACAAGGGTTGTAAGATTTTTAGAAACTAATTATTGGATAGCTGCTCAGAGCCGAGAGCGCTGACTTGACTGACTTGATTAGTTAACATCCATTACCAGTCAGGAGTCCTGCTGGGAGCAATGAACCACTTTGTGTCCCCAGGAGGGGGATGCAGGTCGTCTCAGATGGTCCTAACTTGATAAAAGTAACCTTACTATTGAAGTGAAACATCAAATTTAAGTTTATTTTATTATTCAGGACCAAACTTTATCCTCCCATCCCCACCACCCATTATAAAACCCGTGACTGTAAAGTTTTATGTATCACATTTTATGTATTACGTTTCCATAGTACAGGATCCTAATGAGATAAATACAACTTCAGGTAAATAATGAATAGGCATTACACTAAAACGAAATGCAGATCCACTAAGAAAACCTAAGTGCGTGCCATGATCAAACAGATTGGAACAGCAATACACTGACAAAATCATTTTCTGGACGTCTTTGGGAGACTTCAGTCTCCATTAGAGGGGTGTAACAGGGCCAACCTCCAACCCAGTGCTTTCAGCTGTTGGACGGTGCAGGACCTTATAGGATCCATTACCTTGGCAAACCACGACTTGTGGTGCTAGTGCATCACTTTCACTGTTTGCTAAGCAGCAATAAATAAAAGAAGTTCCAATCTGTTTCAGAAAGAACGTTCAACAAACTTTCTCAGAGATGATAAACTCTGAGTTAAGAAAGTTTCAGTTTTGAAATCACGGATTTAGAGTTGGTCCTTTCAACTCTGAGTTACCATGACAGTATGAAGGCATCATCAACGCAGCTGCCTTGCAACACTGGCTAAATATAAAGATGTCTTCCTACTTGTTTTTGTTTAATTAGAGTTGTTAATGTATCATTTTTTGTACAATACTGAAATGTACATTATATGTACATTTGCTGCTGACTCCTGCGACCCAAAACTGGGGAAGCAGGAGTTGATGGATGAGTGGACGGGATTTTTGCAACAACTTAAGAGAATTGTACAATGGAAGAATTTGCCATTATGTCAGCGAACATGATCCAGATAAATTAATCTTACTCTACATTGTACCTCTAACGTTATTATGTAGAGACAAAGCCACTTAAGATTCTGTTTCATTTAAAGTCAGAAAGGAGGTACAGAACCACCTCAGCTCACCTTATTGCACTAATTGAACTTTGAAATAGTTTGTGTTTGTTTTTATTAGCATCGCTTTTAAATCTTCTTAGCTTCCTCCAAGATAATTTATCAGATAAATATTAGCCATAAAAATAACACAAACTGAATTTTTTTTCAACATCTTTTCTGTACTTTTGTGTTGTTTTATGTAAAATCACAACAAAGAACAGAAAAGAAAAGAAACAATCAGTAGTGTAGGTGAGACATTTGTCCATGAGGGACGCAGGAACATGCGCTTCCATATACTAAAGAAAAGTGACTCCCAGTGAATGACACTGGTAACCAGCTCGTAGCCAGTGGAAAATGACGCAAAGATCCAAATGAATGAGTGCAACAGGAAGTCCTAAGTGCCTTCCCATTAACAGAAATGACCTCCCGAGCAGAAAGATAATCAGTAGGAAAACGTGGGCTCCTTCATTTGATTAAGAGCAGTATGTTTTGGAGCAGACTTTGAGGAAGCTGCAGGGGAAGTGGGGTTCAACTAATTTTGGCAAATTTTACCTCAGAAAACAGCTCTAACATCATTAACAGAGGAGGAGAAAAAAACAAAAACTCCAAGTTTCCTTTCAACAGCAGGTCAGCAGACATCTTCAGCAGCTTCTTCACAATCATCTCTTTCTGTTCCTGCTGGTTCATCAGCTTATCGCCTCTGTTTTCTATCATCATAAAATACTGTGCAACCACATAAAAATAAAAATAAAAAGCATGTCTGCCGATAACACTCACTCTAGGAGAGACTGTAGAAGATGCTAGCTCAGCTACATCACATTCTTCTCATAGAGGAGTCACTCCAACGCAGCTATTTTCCTTCTGCACGTGTCCTTCACTCCCTCTGACACAGCGTCCTTACTACCTTCTTTCCTTCTTTACCCATCTCACTTTCAACCCTTCTCCCTACTTTCTCATTTACTCCCCCCCTTCCCTTCATGGTTTCCTTCTTATTGATTCCCCTTCACCAGTCCTCCCCCCTCTTTTCTATCAGTAAATCACTGTCCTGACAGCTCTATCTGTATTCACTCCTACGAGTCACACATACGCACATGCACACACTAAACTACGAACACACACAGACACACTTCGACAGTGTGTCCTTGTCCACTTTGTCCTGCAGTGATGCTATCATTCTCAGTTGGCTTTCCCCTTCTTCTCTACTCTCTTGGACTGTCTTCACCGTCTGTCAGTCATTCTTCATGAAGCACCTGCAACACAAACCTTTGCACAGATGTCTTCTGTTCATGATTGTAATTCATTTGACGTTTTCCGTTTCCATCTCTCCTGGAAGGTGTAATATTTTTTCTAATGATTCATGGGGTGTACAAAGTACAGAAAACATCAGCATTACTTTGCATTAACATCTTTGCTAACATCCATGTTACAATATATTTGTTGCTTGTAAACGTTGGGAAAATTTGTCCATATGAATTAACATGAAATTCCAATAACATAAAGAGCCCATGATTTATTGAGGCCCAGGAACGTCTAGCTTCACGTCAGCAATAGGCAAATGCATTTTATGTGCAGAATGACATGAAGTTGTTTTCAGGTTAATTAAGTGAAATAAGAGCAGCTGACTGTGGCGTGGATCAGATGTTGTATGGACATGAGCTAAAAGGAGGTTATGGGGCCAAGAAAAACAGGTGATAAAACAAAGACATAAAGAATCAAACACAAGGTTTTAATATGTTTGGGTGAAAAATTCCCAAACTGCACTGGCCGCCATCTACAGAAGATAAGACTGCTGCAGATGAGACAGCTGTTTTTCCCTCAGGATACCCTCTGAGCCTGAAATATGTCTCAACCTTGGTAATAAATTCTTCCTAGTTAATTTTATACTTTAGATATGAGACACTACAACAGCAATGAAAAAGACGTTCTGAAGCGCCATGCTGCAAATGTACGAGACAGAAGTAGCTAGAAGTATTTTTCTTTTTTCTTGTAAGAGCAGTGATGCTGAAAATAGGACAGTGTAGCAAGGAAATTTGGGGAACAGCCAGCTGCGGCAGGTATAACAGAAAATAAGGGGTGCTCCTCTTTTGAGGAGTGCCATTCAGTAATGGTATGTTCAGGCCTTTGTTACTGGGAACAGAGCAGCCCTGTACAAACCATTTTGGCAAGAAACCGTTCTTGCCAGTTTGGGTAACAGAGGTAGAGATGTAGGAGCATGTAGCGCCGACCAGGAGTTTAAATGATAAGTAAAGTAAGAGGTGGCGACAGCAAAGTGGACAATAGCCAACAGCATCTGAACACAGGCACTTTAACAATGGCTGACATGATGGTTTACTGGCTGGAAAGAAGAGTGCATTATGACTCTGGATGGAATCCAAAAAACTGTGTTTGCTTAAAGCCACCTGCTGGCTGAAATTAGTCATTAGTTTGTTTCACCTACTACTTTGACAACAGGCCTCGTACCTTAAAGCA
>JBAMYA010000015.1:8110026-8124434 GCA_037176975.1 Arrhamphus sclerolepis | reverse complement strand
GCTCCCTGTTAAATTTAGAATTGAATTTAAAATATTACTTCTTACATACAAAGCTTTGAATGATAAAGCTCCAATATGTGTGAAAAAACTCATAGTTCCATAGTGTCCTAGTAGAACACTCCGCTCCCTGAATGCAGGTTTACTTGCTGTTAAAAGAGTCTTTAGGTCTAGAAAGGGTGGCAGAGCCTTTAGCTATCAGGCTCCGCTATTACGGAATCAATTTCTAACCTCAATCCAGGAGGCAGACTCCCTCTCTTCATTTAAGGTTAGAGTTAAGACCATCCTTTTTGATAAAGCCTTTAACTCCGCAGTCTCTTAGACCACCTCCTAGTTATGCTAGGCCTACACTGCTGGGGGGAGCCCTGTTGTACACAGACTATCTTCATCCTGTCTTATTTCAGTCTCAGATTGTCCTGAATCACTCAATAAAATCAAAGTTGTCTATCTTCCATAGTCTTGCTCTCTTCCCTCTTCTCATTTTTCAAATGATGTCATGGTGATGTTGTGCCCCCCTCCCCCTTGCCTCCTGAACCTTCCCAAGCCCTCATATTCTTATACCACATATTTGTATATTTTGTACCACATGTTGTATATTGTACATCCCCTCTGTCCTTGATTCCCACTGTCCTGCTTCTCCTCATTTCCTCCTCACCCGGCTGACCTTCGGCAGGAGGGTCCCCCTAAGAGCCGGGTTCTGCCCAAGGTTTTTTCTTGCGTGTGCTCAGGGGTCATGCTCTGGATTTCTTAAGTGCCTAGAAATTACTTGTTTTTGAATAGGCGCTGTATGAATCAATTGAGGTGAATTGAAACCCACCTGCTTCTACACAGTTCATGAATCCTGATGTGATAAACTGCATGAACAGCCAAAAACTAATCACTCCATCCTTAAGATTACTCAAACATCTTGAAATTATAGTCAAAACACCCATGCAACCAGATTAGAGATAATGAATTCCACTGGGGATAAAAAGTCCAGTCATAGGCTGTCCTCATTTAGCAGAGAAAGAATGAGCAGCCTGTGGCATTTACGGTCCACGGTGGCAGCTGAGGAAAAAAGCCGAGGACACTCAAAAAATAACCATTAAATCCTTTAAAACTCGAGTCATTTCCTCTTTTGAATTTACTGTGTACATTTTAAAAGCAGAACTTGATTCGGGAGATGGAAACTTTTTACAAAAAGAACGGTGTTTTTCGTTTGTTTGTTTGTTTGTTTTCCCCTTTTGTTTGTCTTTTGTGCTTCATCGTAAGTTGATGAACAGCAAAGCTGAACCGACGTTACTTCTGCGGGTCAAAATAACGGTCACAGCCTGAACGTAACCTAGACAACACACCGAGATGTAAAAGAACCTGACTGGAACCACGCCGCCGCTGCCAGAGCCGATTTTATACCGCTGCTCAAAGTTTCACATTAAAAAAACAACAACAAAAAGAAGTTACACATTTGTGTCATTTTCTTACCTTTCCTTGTCTCGAAAATAGTCCGACTCACAGAAAGTCACTGACGCTTTATTCCCCGAAGTACGCTCAGAAGCCACGACTGCACCACCAAACACCTAAAACATTTTTCTCACGACTAAAACCCAACGCAAGGCGCAGGAATCCAGTGTTCAGCTAAAAAGACGGACGTGTACCATTTCTGGTGCAATCTTTCAAAATAAGAGCACGGTATCGCGTTTAACTCTGTTGTCATTTATTTTTAAGACGGCAACTTTTATTTTTCTATTGTTTCTTGCTAACTGTAAGAAACTTTACGTAGAAAAGAAATAGTAAAACTTCCGTAAGTCCATCATGTGACTACTAAAGAAAGACCAGTCTCGTTATCGAAATACCTTTTAACAAGATAATATTTCTCAGGACGATTAACTTAATCATAAATCAGGCCATGCTAATAAAATTACACCAACTTCAAGTCGGTAAACAGCGTATCAGTAATTCTGCAGTCGAGTCAGACATTACATTTAACTATTTATTTGTAAGTATATAATCAGATCACAAATCACAAAAAAATGTATTCATACATTGTGTGTGTGTTCTAGGTAATGTAATTTATTAATTGGCCTGGTTCCACTCCTGCTTTTCCACATGAGCTGTGTGTCAACTCACAGGGGTTCCCAAAGTAGTTATGCAGGACTGATTGTTGAAGCATGTCTCCATTACAAGGAAAGAATCGTCTTTTCTCATTCAGCGCCACCATTATGCTTTACAAAAGGCAAACTGAATCAACAAACATCTTTTGCTCTGCGGCATTTTAGTTTGTTTTTCTTCTCTTATTTCCTCCTACTACAGGAGCCTTTTTTTTGCCCCCAAAGGTTCCTGAAGGCCCTTTTGCATTGCCATTCCTGTTAATGGTGACATGCGTAAATGATTTACCCCCTGTAAAACTACCTGAAATCCCCACTAGTGGAAATGCACCTCTCCTACCACAGGAATCTTTTTTTTTCTTCTCTTTTTTTTTTTTTTGCCTGTAGAGGTTCCTGAAAGCCTTTTTTAGAAGGGTGTTCCTGGTAATGGAGACAGAAGTCAAAAATCCAGCCCCAAAAAATTACTGAGGAACCCCTGCTAGTGGAAATGCAGCTCTTGTGGGTGACATCGTCTACGCATTGCTTACCCTACCTTTAACTAAGATTTGTATATTAGTGGCAACTGATGGACAGTGGAGTTTTATTCATTTGTTTTTTGTCTTAAAAAGGTGGACTTAGTGCTCTGTGAATATTGAAGTCCTTTAACACGTTTCCTTTGCATAGAAACAGCAGCAAAGGCTTCACATAGATTTAAAAAAAAGTAGTGTAACATTTCCTCAGTTTGTACACCCTTAATTCTGAGCAGGTGATATCTGTATCAGGGTAGTTCAACTTGAACTGCCTCATCTGTTTGAGACAGTAATTACTGAAGTGATAAACGTATGTGCACTGATGTTCAATCATCTTTTGTTGTGATTTTTTAAATCTACTTTGTTTCAACAATTTTCACAAATTAGGGGTCTTACAAGTCTTGCTCCAGAGGAGCCAGCATTTCCTAACACCTCTGCGTCCTGGATACTAATGCCTAAGCTACTAGGTAGTATGGTCAGGTATAAGCTAAGATAATATAATCCTCTGCAAAACTATCAACAAAAATGTGCTTGGACTGCTCTTCCTTAGGAGCAGCAATGCAGGCTGTTGATTGGGCAGATGTAGGTTGCCATTGGAACCTAAAGAGGGCAGCAAATCATTAATATAAGGAGGTTCTGAATACTATTTCAAATTTTATTTCAACATTTAAAAAGTTTGAACACAAACTTCTTATGAGAAAGTCACATTTACCGTAGAAAGATACTCTAACATCAAAACAATCTTTAAGTTGCTAGAGAAGATCCCTCTTATTCCTTTATTGACAGAGAAAGTCACAAAGATGAGAGAAATCTGAAAAAGAGGAAGGCCGACATGCAGTTACAGAACAAAATGAAAGCCTCCACTTTATACTAAGCTAAGTTGAGATATCTCTAGAGACCCAAATAAAACTTAAAAAAAGGAAAGAAAGAACACTTGAGTGTAGGTGAATACCTAAGGTCTAATTTGATTGTGCTGCCAAACTTCTGATATCCATTGTAGTTTTTAGGGTTCCAATGAATATGTCTATTGTATGCCCCCGTGCCTAACTCTCTGTCGCTTACATGACTCAGTGTTTGTGTATCTCCCACAGCCAGGGGCCCTGCCACCCAAGAGACTAATGAGTGAAGGAGCCATATTTTACCCTTCAGACAGAACAACTGAACTGCTAGTTTGGCAGCATTTAGGATTTCAGTGTGGACGTCTGGACAAACGGCACAGAGAGGATGCTGGAGCAGAATCCTGAGCAAAGAAGATGGAGAAAGAAGGAAATGATAGCTGAGAAAATGTGCTCAACAGCTGAAGATAAGAATAGACTGGTAAAAGAAGCGAAAAATGAGCAAGTTAGAGAGGGTGCTGGAGACAAAATCTGACAGCATGGAAATAAATGAAGGAGAACAAATGACTGAGATTAGGAAAAGAAAAAAATGAACAGGCTAAAAGAGGAAGTAAAAAGACAGAGAAGGTGTCAAAGAAGGAGACAAGTGAGGCAAAGAAGAGGATCAAAACAGAAGATAGAGCTATGAATGTGGAGAGGATAAAGAGAGGAAGACAAAAGAAACAAGGTTGTGAAGAGAAGAGTTAAGGGGAAAATACAAGATGGCAGGAGAGGGAGTAGGAAAGGATATGAAGAGGAGGTGGGGTGGTGATGAGTCATCACCAGGCTACCCGCCCCGGTGGGTCGGGTAGCTGTGGGGGTGGCAGTGTGACAGACATGCAGTCGAACACACACACATCAAAGAGGGTTCCTGGCCGTCACGCTGCTTATACGTCTCCTCCTGCTGTGGAGGCGGGTGGAATACAATGCAAGGATGCCACTGAGACGCAGGGTTTACAGTCATCTACTTGCAGCCCTTTCTTCTCTGACACACACACATGCACATAATGATGATGGCATAGCAAGAGGCCTCTTTCAGACTCTGAGGATGGATGGATGTTGCACATAATGGCAGATGGATAAACAGTCAATACGGCTGTAGGAAAGAAAAAAGGACAACCAAAAGGAGCAGCACTTCAGTGTATACCTTATCCCTTTTTGCATCTTGTGCATACTTTGCTTCATCATTCATACTTTATTAGTGGTGCATATGCAGAGGAAGATGTAAAATGGGAACAGGCAGAGAGGAAGACATGCAAAAAACATGTGCATGACATTACATATACAGGCTATCGCTACATTCCTCTTGCTGAAGAGCACTCATCCGTTCATGGGCTTTATAACTGTTTTTTCAGCTTGTGATTTATGCAGTTCTTAGCTGTACTGCAATGCCATATTAGTTTTATTTATTTATTTAATTTTAGGCATGGTTCACACCAGTCTGCTCAGGGGAAGTATCAGAACTGTAGCTGTTGCTCACGTGATGCATTTGAAGTACATGCACTTAGCAAACCCAGCATGGAAAATAATGGTCAGACACCCTGCTATATGTCACTTCCTTTGTGACACGCAAGCTCCCATCATTCTGTGTTGCTCTTTGGTGCCGAGTCGATCTCAAGAGTTACCATGCCAACAGATTGGGGGATTCCTAATACTGATCTAGGCCACTGCGCACACATATGCTGCAAGTGGATGGATGCATGCAGTCAAATGAACACAAACACACACACACACTTCCCAGGGAGTGCAGTTCATCGGTGGCAGCTGTGTGTTTGCATTATGAAGGTATAAATCCTGCATTCACAAGAATGTCTGAATGACAACAGACCAACCAGTTTATTAGGTCAATGATTCTTTGAACAAATGCAAACTCTGAGCATCAACCCAAACAAAGAGAGAGAATAAAAACAGGAAAACGTACAGAAATAAAGACTCAGATTACCAGTGAAATTTGAAAACCGCTGTAGGAATTTGTATTTAATTCTTTAAAGACTACATACATTCATACATCTCTCAAGTAGAGTAGTAGAGAGTATGTGGGTGTAAATCTCTGTGTGTGTGTAAAAGATAAAGGTATGAAGGTTGGGGATCCAGCTGCCTTCTGCACATCTGCATATTTATTATGTGCTTACATAATGAGATGGAGAGACGTAAGGAGGGACAGAGAAACGACAGACAGAGGGGTACAAACTTATATGTCTAAATGCAGTGGTGCAGTGTACTGCATCCGTATGTGTACCATTAGGGGCTGCACTGAGATGCAAGCGGAAGTATTTCTAAGTAGTGTGATTGCTTTGACATCCAGTCAATGTTTTGTTTTGAATGACAGCAGTAACACCAGAAAAAAAAATGACATAACCTGCATAAGAACCAATTACAAAATGTTCAATGAAAAACAAAAAACACATTTACAGCTACTTTTTTGATGAACAAATTTTCATTTATTGACTTGAGTAAGTATTGTTTGAATCCATTGCAAGTGCGTGGGTGTGTGCGAGTGGATCTTTGTCACATGTGTATGTATTCACACAATATGTAAATATGTGATTGAGTGAGTAAAGTATGAGTTTGTATTTGTGATGCTTAGGCGCATGTCCCTATTGGTACACTTGCATACGCATTTCATGTATAATACGGACACAGTTGCGTATGCAGATTCACACACACATTTACAAACAGAATCACATATATAAACATGGATGCTTATCAGGCATTTATGTATCCCTGCACTGCTTAGTATGACCACGTGAATGTGTGCGTGTGTATGTTCTAGTCGCTGTCTTCTCTCTCAGGGGCCTCAGCCAGTGAACTCTCATCAATATTCTCCAGGCTCTCTGCATGCTGGATGCTTAGCTCTGACATGTTGATGGTGGGTAATGTAGTCTGCTCGGGGTAGAGCCAGGGCTTGAAGCTAGGGTTATGTCTCTGCTTCCACTCTGGATACTTCAAACAAGCCTTGCTGATCTTCTTCATTGCCTAGAAAAAAGGAAGACAAAGCGTATGATTGTAGAGATTTGTGAAAATCCTTTTTCAAGTTCAGCCAAGAATAAAAAAAACCTAGCAGATTGCAAGAAAACTGTGCAAATATTCTTCCTTCAGATAAGGAAAACTGGACTGAGTTCAAAATGGCTTTCTTTCAAAACAGTTATGCAGAAAAAAAACACAACATGGATGAGTGACAGGACAAAAGGAGGCAGAAGGAATGGTGTGACAGATGCAGATCTTGAGAAGGATAAACTGTGGGTAGAGAACACGAGAGCAATACCGGAAGGTGATTGTGCAGAGGCACAAGAACAAAAACATTTCCAGGTCTTTCCGGAAATATGTACAGCCACACATTTCCAGATTCCATTACCACATGGACAAAAACACAACACACTCGAGTTCTGTTAATATGAGCATGACTTACACGAGGAGCAAGATATTGGGAAGACTTGTTGACAACCCACTTGGGTAATGAACCTGTAAAGAGAGACAGAGTGAGCACAGTAAAGTGGATGAAAGTGTGACAGAATCAAAGTTAAAGAGGAAAATGAGGACTGGGAAGCCTGTTCATAAAAGAGGGATTTCAGGATTGGTTCATCACGTGTTACATCAATAGCATCAAAGTGAACTTCTTACTGACTGCATCTACACACAAAACACACACACTAAGCAGGTAGCAGTTGAGATTTACATGATCAGAAATTGCATGCAAAAGAGCACCAATGAGGAAGTACATTACTGGCTTTCAACTTAAATAGAGAATGAGAAGAGGAAAAGGAGGAATAGGAATATGGCAAAAGAACAGTGAAACAAGCATCCATAATTTGGTTACTATGACAACTCATTTTGACATAAAAGGCACAGGACTGAATAATTTATGGAGCATAGGACATGCATTAAGCACCTGTATGAGTGAGATGGTGTGTAATCTTTTTTTTTATGTTTGTCAGTGATCTCTTTGAGTTTGTGTGTTGATTTGCCTTTGTGCACCTGCGTATTTCTGTGTGTATGCGTGCATTATTTACCTCGTGGATCTACCTGGGCCATGTAAGTAAGGGTACAGTCTTTAGCCCCCTGGCTCTGGATCATGTAGCCAGTCTGAAGGGAAACAGCTCGCACCATATCCTTTTTTGGAGGGTATTTCTATGAAGACAAGACGCGCGCGCGCGCACACACACACACACACACACACACACACACACACACACACACACACACACACACACATATATATGTTCAATATTCAAATTGGTGCTTCATACTATGATGGCTCTACAGCAGGCTTCTCGCTTTGCCGATGCCTGTGCCTCTGAGTACACCCTAAATAAATAAATAAATACTTGATGAAAACGATTTTACCAAGTATTTTGGGCACCTTCATTTAGACTGATGTAATTAATGAATACACTGTCACTATTGGTCTACATGGCTCCACCCCTTTATCATGTTGATTTCTAGTGGCAGGGTTGTATGTGTGAACCAGTTGGTGCATTTTGAAGTTTATCTACCAACATCTCTTAGAATTAACTTAAATAGCTTTCTATATAAGGTGTCTTATATAGTTGTCTGCAGTGTTTGATTTACTTATTTTTGTATTTCCTCAAACAAAAACAAGCATCTTATAATGGCTGGTTGGAGGTTGGGGTTGAGTGGAGTAAAAAAAAAAAAAAAGGATAAATATATGCCTGGCATTATAATATGCCTGCCATTATTTTCTTAAAACCATTGTAAGTTATTCGATTTAAATAATCATATTATTATGAACAATTAAAAAACAAGTTTAACATTCGCAAACATATTTTCATCCTTCGAGTTTGTTTAATGGGGGAGCTTTGATCCATTTAAATGGCTCTGTAGCTGTTGTGCACAGTTACAGTTTGTCAGGCTAGTAGTTTGCTAGTCTGGTTCTTACTTTATATATTCAACCTCCTGGTACACACTGAGGTCTCTCTGAAATGTTCTGTACAAGTTTATAATTTTCAGTGTAGTTTAGGCTAATTCCACAGGGGTTAAAAAGAAATAACTTTGCCCATCTGTTAGACATTACAAGGATTTGCATAGGAATGAATAGACTTCCTGTTGAAATACATATGACCGGACAGGTGTACAGAAAGAAGATAGAATTGTTTATGTGCATTGTGACAAATGAGGTTTTGAGGCATAAAGATAATTGTAGAAAATAGGACAAGTCTTACTGATGACAGTGAGAATTAGAATTTAGGGACTCCCTCTAATAAAAGCGTGGTGCCAAACGCAGCTGAAATAGACAACAAAATACATTCAAACTTCACAAACTCCATCGCCCTGCAAAGTTGTATGTTTTCCAAATCGCTTACGACATACTGTACTTACAATGTTGCAATATTTTTAATAGATTAATAAAGTATTATACAGCACTAATGTAAGCAGGTCATATGACCTTTGACCATTTTCTTAAAATCAATAAGCATTTGAGTATAGTATGTAGTTTTGAGAACGGCTGCCCTCCTGTCCTGCATTGACTCAACTGGAGTCCAGGACATTGGTCATATAGCAGCTGGGTTTGACAAATGATGCCTTAAATAAAATCTGGTAGGACTTGGTAGTGTTAAAAATGAGTATCGTGTCTATGTAATGTAAATAAAATCAACATATTCTATTCAGCTTAATTAAAGATAGTTGGAGCTTAATGCTGCAATATAATATGTGAACATATGCTGCCACTCAAAGAGACACACCTTCAATAAGAGAAGGAAATGGAGAATGACAATAAATTACATCACCCACCTTTTCAAACACATTTCTTTTACCGTAAAGACGTCATAATTTTTAGACCCACCCCTTATTGATTTTCAGTCTTTGAATTTTGGTGGCGTTTCTAGTAATGCATCCTGCTGTGCTGTGACAAATGCAAAACACGACTTTATTCCTGCTTTACAATGGTGTTTATGGAAAGACTGTTTTATAAAATCGACACAGAGCTGTCAGTCAAACTGGAGGACAAGTGCAAGGAGTCCTGAAGGTTAATGGCTGAGGAAACGCTGAGCGATTTAAACACCATATGGATAGGCTCATCATCTACAAGCTGTTCAAGGTTGAACCCATCCAGAACACTGTTGGATTGAGATAATAGCCTTCTTTGCCCAACTGTTGTTAAGCTACCAATCTCCTGTCAGCTGCGGGGGAACTGATAAGCAGTAGAACCAGAGACCCTGAGCAACTTTTTGTTTCTGTCTCTCCTTTCTCAATCTTTGACTCATATTTTCTCATTTGTCACAGTGTCAGGTACACAATGTAGAGGTGTTGATGTCACAGGTTTCCTTCTTTCTTCCTCCCTTCACACCACAGTTTTCTTCACTTTTCTTTGCTATTTCTCATCATCCCCGGTTCTTTTCTCTCTCCTCTTTTATTCCTGAGCCATACATATCCATTTGAGAGTGGCTCGCCCTCAGAGCCATCTGTTTCCAGGCAGCCCGTGAGTGTTGCTGAAATATGTAGGGCCTAATTAATTCAACCAAATTGTTTTAGAATAGATTAATACAATAATGGCAGCGCATGAAAGGTTATTTCAAGTACACCACTCAGCTAATCTCATCAAAGGGTAGATTTTACTGCTCTGCACTCAGCGAACACCCACTGCCATATAGACCCTCATGTACAGGAAGCTAATCTGTAAGAGCTGGAAAGTTCTCAGTGTAGGTGCTGATTTATGAAATGAAAATGGTAAGCCAGTAATTCGAGAGACTCTTACCTTAGATGGTAGAGTGAAAACTGTATAATTGTATGGAATATGGAGTATGGGCCTTGGTTGAATTAATGTATTATGAGAATGAAATAGATCTGACAGATCTGCTTCTGTCAAGTACAGTGACCCAGGAGTGTATGCAACTGCTGATGTACACGAGTGAAATGATGGTGCCGCAGTTGAGTCAAAAGGTTAAAGCTCTCCAAACTTGGAATAAAGGCTTTTAGAAGTACTGAATATGGCACTGACATCAGCAAAGCCATTATTCTAGTGTCCTAGCAACCAAAAGTAGCATAATAAAACACAATATGAATCTTTCACGAGCCATTACCATACTTAAGTGAAAAATTAAAGTTATTTTCATCAAATTATAAAGATTGTGGTTCAAACTCCCACCATCACAATATTTAGTCCCTCTTTTTTTCTTTTCAGGCTACAGCGTTATCGTGAAGTTTTAGGTCTTGTGTGTTTTCGAGCCAGCAACCTTTTAATTTTAGTTGCCCTCACTGATTCTGCTCGTGTACTTTTCAGAAGATGGATCTGTTATTGTTTTTCTTTTCTGGTTGCTTAGCAGAACAGCTGGTGATTCTTTAAATCCTCTGACCTCTAGAAAGAAAACAAAAGTCACTCACTCGAAATAACTTCTTTATAAATTATATGACAGTTTACTCATTATGCCCCGCATCATTTCAAAGTACTCAGTAACTGTGTTAGCAAAGACAGTGTTTCCTCATTGTATTGTTATTTATTATTGTCTCCTTATCGTTGAAGGGGAAATCTTTCGGGTGAAAAATCTGTTTCAGCTCATGAAACCACAGATCCTGCAACATCCTGCCAGTGATGGTGCTGAAAAAGTTTAGTTGTGACATATTCTGAAGTAATACTGGTCATAATTGCAGCAGTGTCCCTTCTGTTGATGTCTTGATCTGCACTGATTGTCTTTCCGCGAACAATATTGTGAATTAATCACTTAAACATTCAAGCCAGAAATGATTAAGAACAAGCGTAGCATTCTTTCAACACCGGATGTGTCATATTTAAATGAAAATGTTCACATTTAACTCCGATGAGACAGCAACAGTACCATCAGTCACCTCGTCTAACCTCTGCAAGGACTGCAAGGAGTGAAGCAGCTGAGCAGAAGTCCCACTGCTGTTGTTCATAAAGACACCAACTCGCCGTCCTCCCAAGAGAGACAGACTAACAGATTCCCTACTTGACTTCCAGAGCTGGCTTCTACAGACAGCTCTGGTTCATTAACACGAGTATTATGGCTGAACCACTTGCAATTAGGAATATGTTTAAGAGGGTGCCATGCACATCTAAGCACACTTGCATTTACACCAGCATACACATGTGTGAGTGCACACTTAACTCTACACCTACAATACACACACACACACACACAGTCGCACAGTGTCGGGGTGCATTTTTTTAAGAGGAAGAATATGATAATGAACCTGGCTTGATAGAGTAATTAACTGGGCTAAATGGAAATCCCACGAGGTTCAGTGATAGTTAGCAGATGTTCTCTGAAATACATTAAAGACCAAACGTCTTGTGAAGGGGGAAAGAGTGAGAGAGTTGAGTAACGGAGGGAAAATGTTGCCACTGTAGATAAAGCTTGGGGTTTTTCAAATAAGGGGAGGAATGTAATGTGGTGGGAGTCGTTTATTTGGAAACAATGCTTCAGTGGGTCGGAGGGCGTCGTTTTTTTTTAATCAGCTGATCAGAGCCATGTGGCCTGCAGTTGTAAGAGAATAATAATAAAAAAAAAAGATCAATGTCAGGCTACTTTTAAAGAGTGAGCTTTTATGGCTGGGAGAAGTCTCCTGTTCGGAGGTCATTTAAACTCTATTCTGATTATGATGCAAAAGCAGCTTGTTTAGAGTTATGAACAAGCCAATAAATGAAAATAAATGAGGCAGTAAACAGGGCGAAGAAAATGATTTTGAGTTAATAAAGATTAAAACATATGATAATGCATCTGTCTGTGATGACACCATCCCATTTTCTCACGGTTTCATCACTGTAGTTTCACTTTTTGTAACTGGCTTACTGTGAATTTTAATGAACGTTTTATATCACACTTAGTTGATAATGTATTTGATCGAAAAAGTACATTCCTACATTCATGTAGCTTCTTATAGCCCTCTTCACTAAGATGAAATGGTTGCTTTGTGATGGCTGACTGGCCTAATATGTAGCTTGGATGTATACAGCAATATCTGCGGTACCAATGGAGGCGGTGAAGTAGCGCTCCACAGCTAGCTATCGCGCTAAGTCATACTGAGAAGAGCCATCTGCTTCCCTGTCTGAACTTTAGAACAAAGCAACCAGGCTGTCAAAGTTTCCCTCAAACAGAGAAACGCTCCCTGACTCAACACAAGCATACCCAAACAAGCACAACACCATGAACACATATACATACATACATACATACATACACACACACACACACACACACACTACACTACACTCACACTCACTCATTTTGGACTTGTTTCCCTCTGTTCTGTAGTCTAATGGACTTTCCCGTTCTTAGCTGAATGGCTCATCAGAGTAACGGATGTAATTTGGGAGATTTCCTCATTTTGCAAACTCAGAAATAGTACCATGGAAAAAAAAAAGAAAGAAAAAAAAAGCTAAATGAGGTATGTGGTTAAATAAAAATGTGATTGCGGAGAAAAAGGAGAGAAACACCTGTTAAAATAAGTTCATTACTGAATTTATTCCAGTTGGTCCATGTGGTCAGTAGGTGTAAAGCAGCTGCAGGAAATGTAATAATGACTTCCTATTTGCTCCGCCTGCCTCCACCCACTCATTAGTTACAGCCGGCCATGTGGTCCTGCATGGAGCGGCTCCATCAGTAATATAAAGTCACTGGGCGCAAACCTATAATGAACTAAAAGCCAAATACATCTACATATATGACTTATCAGCAGACTTTTTCCCAAATCTGATTGGTTGTAGACTCATTCTCATTTTTCATAAGTGGAAGAGCTTCAGCTTCCAGTGAACTTGTTCCATGGTTTATTGATTGGTCAGTGATGCAATAATATCATCCACACATCTCTGTTTTACTAATTTCGCTCTGTGTTGCTGACAGCTGCATGCAAGCTAAACCATCACAAGTGAGCAAAGACCTGGAAAAACTTTAAGTGCACCTTATTTTGACATGCATAATGTGTTCCAGCAGAGCACACTTGACCAAGCTTATCTGCTTACACTGAGTGTGACAAATGCCTGAGCAGGAACCCTCCTGCCCTAACATGACAGGACAGCTGAGATCAAGCTGTAACATTTGGCCTATGGCTATTTTTCCACGTGTACTAAAGTGTAACAGTAGTTAGGACATTGATTATATGTAACCTGACATGAAGAAGTATGATTGCCATGTCTCTGCAACACCTTGAATCAAAACCAGGGAGCAACGTATCACAGTTGTTGTCATATCTGTTATCAACAAAACATTTTAAGTCTGTTGAGAATACAACAGTTTCACATGCAGCCTTGCAGAATTGCACTAGGATGCTGAGCAGTCTTCCTCTGTGCTGATGTGGAAGTTGATATTCTGTACTTCTCTCACTGATGGGAAATCCTATTGGCTAGAATTATGTGATAACTTGTGGCATAACACAGCAGGAAGTTCTAAATCATACAACTAGATCTGGTGTTCTTTAAACCTGACAAAAATCCAATTAAGATCGAAAATCTGTCAGGGGAGATGCTTATTGTGCAGCGTTGCAACACAGGTCTGTACATTTAGGTATCTGAGCTTGTCATCAGCACAGAAATTACAGCTGACAGCGAGATACAGTACTTCGTCTGACATCTAAACGCAATGTTAAAGATTGTTGTTAAGTTAGCAGCTTGCTAAACAGGAAACTGAAACTTTTTATCATGAAAAGTTGCTTTGACGCTTATTCATTTAAGATACATCAGCTTTTTTTATGTTGACAAATAAGAATGATGACAATGTTTCAAAGTAATCGTTTGATTTAACAGATGAACATTAGACACACATCAATGATGAAATGTTGTGGTTACAGTTACAATAGCCTTTCTCAGTGTCTGACCACCCTTGGCTGCCATGGTAACCCCTTTAATAGTCCTGAGAATGAATGTGACATCTGCCATAGTGTGCTTGGCTTGTTTGTTTTCTGAAAGCTTGGGCAAAAGCACATAGAACATGTTCCACAAACAAATGGTGGTTTAAAAAAACAAAAGTTTC
>JBAMYA010000015.1:8069949-8094052 GCA_037176975.1 Arrhamphus sclerolepis | reverse complement strand
GTTTTTGCTTAATATAAGACATTTTGACTAGATTTAAGAATACTGTAACCCTACATTCCTAAATCTAGTCAAAATGTTGAAGAAGAAATGAAGAAATCAGTTTTATCAGTGGCACATTTTTTTTTCCTTAATAAAATGAGTCCATGAACCCAAATAGAATATCAATGATTACAGACAGCGCCTAAACCAAGACATGCGTTGGAGCACTTTGTGAAAACTTAATAAAACTTTGTACATAGAGTTGAATGTCGATCCCCAACCAGAAGGTCACTGGTTTGATACTGAACCCCATCGTGGGTTGAAATGTTCTTGGGCCTGACATGATATATGAGTCTGATTGTGTAAAGAGAGCTGAGTCTGAGTCTTTGTGTGAACGCTTTTCTTTTTTAATAAACGCTCATGGTACATTTGGTGTAAATTGTACATTTAAAAATATAAAGAAAACAGGAAAAGCAATGTTCTTGTAAGTTGTAAAGGCAAAAATGAAAATAAATTCACCAAAAAAAAAGAAAGAAAAGAAAAGAAACAAATGGTGGCCTTTCAGAGGCAAAGATGGATTCATGTCTATGTGAAAGAGGACAGTTAATTAATTAATCAAACAATTTAGCAAGTTATGACTTCCTTTTTGGCTGCTTTCTGGTTGGGGTTGAAACAGTGACGTGATCCACATGATTAATTTGGCACACGCTTTAAGTCAGATGCTCGTCCTGAGACAAACAGGATTCAGATTCATGGTAGGCAACAGCACTGCCACTGAGCCGATGGAAGGGGGCAACATTTCGCAAAAGACAAAAGCAAAAACAAAACAACAACAAAAAAAAAACATTCAATCTTCAGGTGTTTAGGCAGCCGTATTAGATAGTTCTGATTCTGGACGGGCAGGAACCCAAGTGAAAACTACTGTCAGTGTATTTGCAGTTTAGTCGTGAACGCCACATCCTCCTGACCAAAGAGGAAAGAGAATCATCTAGCTTATTATGAGCACGCAGTTAAAAAAAAAAGATATCCATGATCATACAAGGACGCATTATTGCTAACTTGCACATCAGGCTACATCGATGACAGATTGGTGAAACATTCAATCTGTCATAACATGAGTTAATAAATGCTGTGATGTCATGCAGTGGTTGGCATCCACAACCCAGTCCCTTTGTTTCAAACAAATATACTTTGAGTTTAAGCACTTTGTAAATCAGTCCATAATGGTTTGCAATGCTGTAAATGAAGGGAAGGGAAGTTACCATTAAAATTAACTGCATGGTTAATCTGGACTCCTCCCCTCATGTGCAACCTTTCGCGCCACTTACTACAACACCACGCTGTCTCTCAGAACATTTTCTCTCCTTCTCGCTTAAGCTGTGATACCTGTGAAGCTTCTGTCAACCTCAAAATAGCACCTTTAGAAAAATAAAGTTCATGTATTGACTGCAGGGTATTCACCTGCCTAACTGTTACACAAAAGGCGAAAAACTAAGAAGAAGGAAAGAAAGTAAGTGCAAGCTTGCTGTTGTACATCCCCCATGAAAAAGTTTAGATGTTTTGAATTGAAAGCAAGTGCTGGAGTTCAGTAGATCCTGTAACTCACTCAGGAACATTTCTGAGAACGGACGTAGAAGTTTATTATTAACCAATAACTCCAGCAGCTGCAATGAGGCAGTCAGTCTATATGAGAAAATATGGGAAAATGATGCAGTGTGTGTTTACCATGATTTGGTTTGCAGGAGGAATCCAATAAAGATGATGAAGAAGCCTCATCTCTGCACCTCGCAGGGCTGGGCTGGGTGGCAGAGTATTCACCAAAGTGAGGGGAGACAGAGCACAGGGAGATGGAAGTGATTACTGTCGTTAAGTCGATAGGAAAAGTTGCATCTCCTTGACGTTTAGTAATGATCGCAGCAGCTGGGAACAATAAAACTCCGGCATCGCACAATTATTGGCCTGCCTCACTTACACTGGATAAAAGTAATAATGCATATTATCCCCACATCCCCCTTTAAAGTGCACCAGCGAGGGAGAAGAGGCAGCAAATCTCATTTGCTGCGCAGGAAGCTGAGTGGGCTGACGGTTATGATTACTGGAGGAAGACTTCCCGCGGTGCTGTGTGATTTGACCACTTTCACTCTCACGCTTGCAATATCAATTCATCTAATCTTTTTTCTCCCTTATTTCATTTCTCATGATTTGAGTTTGTGCCTTTGAGACAAAGAGATTACAAGTTTAAAATGATGCCCACAGAGTGTTGACAGCAGCTTGGATTCGTGACAGAGACACAGACAGAAAGAATGAGTCGTCAAAGATAATAGAGTGATTTATAAACCATCGTCTTATGTTTCTTGATTTAATATAGTACACTTTACAGCTGAATATAATTTGGAATATGACATTCACACCCTTTACTCTTTTTCTTTTTTTATTTTATTTTTATTTTACAATGAACAGCTTTAGCTTTCTCCAAATGAATCAGTGATATTCTCTCTAAATGGTTATTTCCTTTTCCATTTCAGCAGTTCTTTTTTGTTTTGTTTTGTTTTTTTTGTTGTGGGTAACACATTTCACATTAAAAAGCCTGAAGAGTCCCCTGAACCTAATCATGCCTTTTGATACAGTTTCCGTATTTCAGGGCCTCTGGTATCAGACAGGAAAGTTGTTCTGCAGCAAGATGAAATCTCGTCTATGCTTGACTACGGGTCTTTATTTTCTTATGAACATCATTTTCTGAGGAGCTTTGTTCCCTTTCACTTGGCAAGTTATTGTAAAGATTTCAAAGACAAAAATCCTTTAAGCACATTGAAGGTTTTGACTGTAAAACTTATGACAACATGAACTTCTTAAATTTTAGCATGTGTAGTGACTGGCTTTCCACTTTGTAAATGAAGCTATAAAGAATTAAACCCCTTTTTATCACATTTTTAATCCCAAATCGTGATGTGTTGGCTAACTCCAGTTATGGTAGCCCTGGTAAAAGAAAGACAGTTAATAAGTTTTCTTTTTTTAACTATCAGCTGTTTTCCTTATATGAGAGTGTTTTTTTTAACCATGTATTTCCGCCCCAGACTGCAAAATTTAGAATTATTATTTTTTAAATTCTACTGACATTAAGTGGTGCACTTAATGGAGCAACAAACAAGGTGCATCCAAACTAGTCAACGTGGGAGTGTTGTGGAGAGACGCCAAGATAATAATAATAATGATAATAACGATTGTTGCCGTTTTACACATGTAGCTACATATATTACACACATATACTGTACATTTTATGGCATACTGCATTGCATTTTTACCTGTTGCTTTTATTATATATTCATTCAATGTATTTTTTTGTGATAACATGATTTAAGAGTTGCGGTAAATGTCTCATTTATACTAATACACTATATTTGATTTTGAAAGAGGTCGAAAGAGGGCTTCTAAAGTGTCAACTTCCATATATAATTGAAGCCTACAGATGTGTTTGACCTTTCTGCTCTGTCTGAATGTTTGTGAGCATCTGCATGCGTGAGTTAGGGGAGGGAACCAGTTGCATGCTAATGACTGATTAGACTTGTTGTGGCTGCGCATGATTATGAAGGGGTACATTTGTAATTCGAAAGGCATTCAAAAGCTTTCTTCTTGTCTCTTCCGCTGTCCTTTAATTTGGTATTGTTAAAAGAAATGACTGGGGAGGTTAAATCTTAAAATGAAATGAAATTTAGTTCATGGTTTAAATCTGAAGGTTAGAGCATCATAAATGTAAAAATCCTCCCTCTTGAGTCCTAAAATATATTGCTGTTGTGGCAAGAAGCGCTAAAACTTCTAGGGCACCGTTTTTTTGTTTTCTTTTTGAAAGAAGGAAACAAGATGATCTTCATCTTGTGCCTCGGTTTCCTGTCTAGGGGTTGCTTCAAAAACAAAAGAAACATCTTGTTCTCTTAAAGAGAAAAGGGGAGTGAAGTTGAGAAGAAGAAAAGAAATTCGTATGTGCCTCAGATTGCCTTCTCAGAAACTCTTCTGACACCGGATGCTTACTTCTAGATATAGTGAGTGTATGGTTGCATGTGTCTTCCGGGATACTTTTACCTTTTAGGAGGGGCTGTGAAGGAAGCTATCAAAACCTCGCTCTTTCATCTCCTCCGGCCCCATCGCTCTCTGCTCCTCCGCAGGTGGTTTCCCCTCCAGTCCCTGCACTCTCTTCTCTCGCATACTGTTGCCCACACCTTTTCACCATTACCTCAGGAAAAACATATGCTACACTGCAGTCTTTAAATAGTTTTCCGATACCTCTCAAAAATAGGGTAGGTGTCTTTAGCCTCAACCTCTGCTCTCTCATTTCAAAAATGTTGAAGTCGGAAGATGATCAGACAGAGGAAGCAGAGGCTGCTGATGATGCTGGCAAGGATGATGTCATTTTCATGTCTTCTAGGGTTGTAGCTACATGAGTGAAGCAGAGGTGCTGACTCTGTGTTTATGCAGAAACAATTCACACTTACTGGGAGGTTTTGGAAAATCACTTCTTTCTCTCGAAAGCTTTGAAACATGATACTTATCTATAAGATATAATGTTAGCAGCTTTGCTTCGCCTGTCAGGTGTTTTTCTGTGGTGTGAAAGTTTTGCTTTGAGAAATAAAACTGACAATCATGACGGCTAAATGGCCCCATGATTTCAATACCCACTGACATGATCCATAGAAATTCTCACCTTTACTCTCACTCTGTAAATGACTTGTCAGTCATCTCAGGTCATTACACCTCGTAAAAGTCAGATGAGTGTGATGTGGCAAACTCTCGGAAAACAAACAAAAAAAAAACCTTCTCTCAGTTTCTGTTTCCCTCACCCCTCTCTCCCAAAGTTTTCCTCTCTCTGGCTGGGCAACTGCAGGTTTCCAAACAAACTAGCTGAAACATGTTGTCTGTGAGTCCGTCCGTCCAGCCCTCCTGCTGGGCAACAAAGCTGCCATCCACAATGTAAGCAGGTGGCGCTGGCATCCCAGGGAGAATGGGCAGAGCGTGTGGGCGTCACACAAGCAACGCCAATCCAAAATTCCCAGCTGACCTCCAATACCAAGGCTACAGCTACGCTCGCCAGTCCTTGGTGAACGCTAGTTTGGGTTTTTTCTGCGTGTCTGTTTGTTTCTCTTCCTTGTTATGCTCTTGCTTTGCTTTCTGCATTCACATTTTCAGAACAAAAACACATTTTCAACTTTTTATTCTTTACATTTTTTTTTTTTGTCTTTGTGTCTTTCCCCGTTTTCTTTGTGAGGATGTTGTTTTGCCGAGCGGGACCAGCAGCAGGCCCCAGGCCAGCCGCTTTCGGTTGGACGTTAATGAACAGAACAGAAGTGGGTGCATCTGATGAGGCTGGCCATGCTGTCAAATGATTTTCATGTGCTGTGTGTGTTTTTGTGCATCTGACAACAGGTGCAGACCGGATCTTTATGCGCCTACAAAATACAGTCTCTGCTGTGCCAACACAGGTGATTTATACCTAAGATACACAAACACATACAGTCCACTTTTATTACTTTTTTCCCCCGTTCTGAAGCAGAGAACTAACTAAATGACAATTTAATTACTTAGATTACATAGAGATTTTGAACTTCAGCTCTCTCCGCTGGGTCCTGCATTGATACATTATGAATAAGCTCCTTTGAGATGATGTTTTGAAAGTCGGATAGACAAACAAGGAAACTCTTTGTCACATTGAACCCTCAGTAAAACGGCTGGCTCATGAGCACCTACGCACCCGGTGGCAGGTCTGGGTGACAACATCCTGTTCCTCTCTGGCTGTCAACAGGCCTGAAGCAACAACAGAAATGAGCGTCTGTGTTCATTAGAGGAGTACCTGTCTGGGGCTCCCTTAGCCACCTGGATTTTCAAACAAAATCAACCAACTCTCCGAATCTTAATTTCTGTATGCCACAGGCAGACAACTTTCAAATTGAAGCAAGAGAACCAAGAAGCACAAAACATTCCCAAATGTCACATTATTCTGCTTCATATATGGGCAGAAGCTAACAAGACAGGGAGACAGGAATGCGATTCTCCGCGGAGAGGAACGATTTTCGCTTGCATCCAAAAATAACAAAGAACAAAGGCGGATAAATGAGTGAGTTTTTGAGCACAAGCTAGTGGGCTTTGGCAGCACTGGCCAGGCAGGAGGGGGGGAGAGAGACAGTGAGAGCTAGCTAGCTCCGCACATCTGTCCACACAGCACGGGGTAGGTTCCAGCGACACCCACAGAAACAGGCTTAACCTTCTCTTCCCCCCACCACCTGTTCATTACTATGGGCCCCCCCGCCGAGCTACCGCCACTCTGCTCTTCTCCTCTCACCCGCTCCCTTGTTCTCATTCTGTCTCTGTCTGTGGCTACTCATCCCACTTTCTCTTTGTTATCCTGCCATTCTTTCTTTTTTTTTATTTTCTATATCTCTCAGTAGTGTGGTATCATTTCAACTCACTGTCTCCTACTAATGACGCTTTTAATTGTAGTTAGAAATCTCCGTTAAAAAAGAAAGATTGTCTTCTTATTGCAGGGATGAAGCAACATGCAGGTTATTTTGAGTTGTGTGAAGGAGAAAGAAATGGCCGGTGTACGTGGAAGGCTGCAAAAAGAGGCTTTTGATGAATTGTCTGTGAAAGTGCATCAGTCTTCCCACATCTTCAAACCCCCCCGATGGCTCTTCTCTGCTTTGAGACTCATTTTTCTCCACATTGTTGGTAATTTCAGCATTCTCGCCCATGGCATCCTTCATAGTTGGCCCATTTAAATCCCCTTAGAAATTCTATTTGGAGAAAGGAAATGACAAGATTTAGCTTATTGAGGTATGCCAGAACATCACGAAAATCCAATGTTGGAATCTGAGAAGACTGTAAAAGCCTGATTATTGTTCAACATTGTTACTGTGCGAAAAAAAAAGGACTGAGCAGTCTCTGAACTTGTTGACGCTCATTTTTAAAATAGATGAGGTGAATCATGAAATTGCCTCTTCTCCTTACATTACCGTTTCTTCATTATCTTTAACGAGGAAAGATCATAGCAGTCTGCTCTGAAATAGATTTTTTTTTTAACTAAAACATTTTATTTTTAGTTATAGCTTTTTTTATACCATGATTTGTTCCCAAAGAGAAATATATATGGCATAGGTTTATGTCATCATTGTACATAATCTGGTACTAATTTTAATTATTAAGCCAATTATTATTTCTTAACTGTGAAAATGAAAGCACATTCTGGGCTGTGCATGTAGGTCATGCAATTATAAGCCATGAAGATATCCCAAAAAAATGTTATATCTTTTATTATTAATTGCACATGATTGAGATATGTCTGTGCTACAGCCATCCCAAGTATCCTAACTGCCTAAATTGAAGGCAACTGGACTTCTTTCTTGCATTCAAGAAAAAAAAAAAAATCAAAATCAAATTTCAGCCTGATTTTAATGACTAATATAATAATAATATAATATTCAATCTGGGAGGAAAAACAGGAAAAACAAACAACGTCATTCAAATCAGTCATTCTGCATCTTTTATTAGTCTCATCACAACCTGAACGTGAGAATTTGCAAGTCCTCGGGGCACCTTGTTGATTCGCGTTATGCGCTCTCGGATTCTGCAGAACTCCAGATATTCTTTTTGGCTCTTTAATTGCTTTTGCACACTGGTCCTGATGATGATAAGGAGGAATTGGTGACAACATCTCAATTTCTCTCCCCAAGTGAACGCTCCCAGTTTCAATTATCCTCACCGCTTTGCTCGCCGCGCTCACTCTCTTGCCGCCAAATAAATTTCATTTCCCTTAAGCCTGCTGGTTGCAGTATCTGATGGCGTCTCACTCAGTTATCCATGCATGGTATTATCAGGAAGACAGGCCCTTACTGCTCACTGAGAGGGAAAGGCTGCAGGCCGCTTATTACATACCAAATATCAGACAGTATATTCAAATCCAAAGCAGCTGGCTGTGGGGAATAAGCCTAAACTGGTTCACTTTTAAGAGTTTTGCACTGGCCTATAAACAGGTAGAGTGCATGCTGTTAGATGAGGAAGTTGGCTTTGAATCTTGCAATTTTAAATTTATTAAGTTTTTTATTGCCTTTTTTTTTTCCAACAAGCCCCTTGTGTTTATTACTATTTTCTCTCACAGAGACTCCTACTTTAATTTTATACAAATTCAGGCATAGTATTATGCAGTGTTAAAAAGGGAAC
This sequence comes from Arrhamphus sclerolepis, assembly GCA_037176975.1. NCBI lineage: Eukaryota > Metazoa > Chordata > Actinopteri > Beloniformes > Hemiramphidae > Arrhamphus > Arrhamphus sclerolepis. The sequence continues at coordinate 8,085,871 of JBAMYA010000015.1, read as the reverse complement.
AATGAGACAATGAAAGAACGTAATATCATCTTTTATCGGCCTCCAAAAGCTCAAAGCAATTTTTTTTCTGCTTTTTTAAATGATATTAAGATCTCTTTGCAGATTAAGGCATCAAAACAAGCTGGTGTCATGACAATTTCCCCACAGAGAATGAAGTCAAACTTGTATAACAATTAACAGTTTGATGAACACACAGCAGTAAACTTGTACGCCATTCATGGCAGCAGAGATAAGCGGTGCGTTTTAGCACCTTTTTATTGTGACAGGTTCCCACAGTTCAAGGTGTTCAAAGGTGATTCACAAAACCACACACACACATGATCATAAAAGCTCGACGTTCTTCATCAAAGTAAAGAGTGGAGAAATGTATGTCATGGAAGAGCTTTTGACGATTTTTTTTTAATTTTGTTTTTTAAGAGAGGCAGCAAGAGTTTCGTTTCAATTGAACTCACATGATAAAAGAAAAGAAACATCTTCCATTTGATCGTTGTTCTGTAATTTTATTGTGTGTTATATTAATATGAAAATTCAACTTTTCATATAATTACCTGTCCACTTTGGAAATAAATTTAAATGGTACATAGAAAAATGTAAAGAAATATACCATACTGTACGATAATAAGTGTAATCAGAAAAACATTGAAAACATGTTTAATTTATTTGAAGTACATGCTAATAATTTCTTTTTTTTTTTATCTATTGAAAAGGTCACGTGAAGATTTTGTGGCTGCATCGTGTAAATGTGGTCTTATTTCCTGAAATTAAACATTTTCAATGAGATCAATCAAATTCTTTAGCATGTGTCCATCATGAGAGTATGACAGGTGAACTTTAGGTAACACTATAGCAACTATAGTAACTATAGCAACTATAGCAACGATAGTAACTGTAATAAAATGTTCTGTTATTGAGCTTTTCTTTTCTTTTTGACATGTTTGCTGTTTATTTACAGCATTTCTATCTAAAGACAGCCTTTCTTGACTGACTTTTTATGCTGTAATTATCTTCCTACTATAATGAATTATCATTTATTTTATTATTCCTGAGTTAGTAAACTAAAGAGATATAAAATTTTCAAATAAAAAGGATTCACTAATTGCATAGGATAAATACCGTGGGAGGGCAGCTGCTAAAATGTTATCATGAAAGGCAGGAACTCAGATTTCTTTTTGAAGGTTTATAACTGATAACCGCTCAGATGTGTGGAGGTACGTGTGCTATAAAACCAACCAACAACTCTTTCATGTGTGGACTTTAGGCAGTCCTCCGCCCCAATCAGCATGTTTGCCTACTGTGTTGTTGAACACTTATCGCTGTGACAGGACGGCACTCAATACATGAGCAGATAAGGATGAAAAGCGTGAACGGCACATTTTTCTGCTTTCTGTTTCAAACTTAGAGCTATTTTCAGGGTCAGTGGATTGAAGAAACTTTAAGATGGCTTAAAGTGATGACCAGTGTTCCACAGTTCAAGTCTTTTTTTTTTTACTGTGGGTTTATTATAAATGCAAAAAAGAGAGGAAAAAAAAGAAGGAAGTAGGAAAACGGTTTAAGAGAAGTGAAGGAGATAGAGTAGAGAAGACCCTCGAAGTCTGCCTCTTGGCCTGCGGAAAGAGAAGAGACAAGACAAAACAAAACAAACAAACAAGAAAAGCAACAACAAACAAAATATGCATATAAAATAACAGTTATAACATCGTTGGAAAGTACATGGTACCAGATGTATTTAGTGGCAACTGTAGTCCAACTAAGTGTGTACCTGACGAACACCCGAATATAAACACCTGTGTGTGTATTTGTGTGTGAGCGTGCTGAGTCTGTAAGGTTTCTCCATAAGAATGTTCAATAGTGGCTGTGGGGACCCACAAATCCTCCCAGAGGACATGAGGATGACATGAGGAAGACCAGAACCCCAGACACCCAGCGGGCCCCCAAGCACGGAGCCCCAGGAGCGGTTCAGGTCTTAATACAGCCATTCATTCATTCAATGTACATCCTAGATATTTCAAAGAAATTACTAAATAGTAATAATAATAAGCTGTAACTGTAATTAGCAGTCTACTTTCTACATGTGATCTCAATTTCTTTGAGAAAAAATGTCTCCTCCTCAAGTAGTGGCATGTTGGCTGAAGTTTACAGCCTGATAATGTTAATTTCCTAACAAAAAAACAATTCATTTTAGGTGTCAAAAGTCTGACTTATGCTTCTCCATAGCAGATTAAAGGCTAAGCACGGGCCTTACTCTGCCTTTGCTGCTTATACTTGTGTGTTGTTGTTTTCAGCAATTACATTTTTTATTTTACCAGCAACCGCTAGACGGCGGTGCAGATTCTTTTCTGCAGCGCTGTAGCTTGTGGTGCTGAGCTTCCTTATGTAGCTCAGACATAGAAAACAAAGCAAACAAAGCATATATTACAAATGTTTACACTGATAAATGGTGAGCATAAGTCATTTTTACAGATATTGCAGCAAACTATCACTGGATGAGGCTGAAGAAGAACAGATCTATCAGGCGGACTGTGGTAGAAAAAAAAATTATAGATATGGGGTTTTAATAATCCCCGTGATTTTCATATCTAGACAGAAAATATACATAGCTTATGTTTCCAGGCTCCTGCTCTTGGAAGATGACAATTCCAAGGACTTGTCATGCGTCACCAGAGATATTATTGTCCTTTGTTTATCCCCCCACATTTCCCTCTAACCTTTTCTCTCCTGCTTAAATCCCTTCTATCCTATTTCTGTGGTCATTTTACCAATGTTTAACCCCCTATGCAACGGAATTAAAGTTCACTAAAAGCTAGAAAGTGTCAGGACTTTACTTCATCATAGACACATAGATAAATATGAATAATATGATTTTTCCACAAAACAGACAGGTTTGCTGCGGTCCATATCGACATGAATCATAGTTACATTTGGAAAGAGGAGCTTATAGCAGAGGACTCCCCCTATACGACGTAGATACGGTGTTGGGTTAATGCAGAGATAGAACCAATCAGCAATTAGCAGCAGCAAAACAATTTTCTCACAAAGCAAAGTTCAGAAGCATAGGTGAAAGTGGAAAAACTGATTAGAGAGTCAAACTAATTTTACTGCCTTAAATCCACTGGCACCCCTCCTGCCCCTATATATGGGCAAGAAAGATCCATAAAAATTCCAGAGAATAACAGCCGATTCAAACCTGTGGTTCCTATAACAGCAAAACGACCGAGTTTTACAATTTCTAACTCAAGCATAAGACAGTTGTTTTGGAAACTCCGCCAGTCTTTCTCTACTTAGGTTTGGGGCTAATTCAGTTTCCCTCAGACCCTCTCTCATATGTTGCCGTTGTCTCTATTACAATACGCAGCCAAACACAAGCATTCATTAATTAGTGGCATCATAGTCTTTTAATTATGCATGTGGCTTATTAGGCCCCTCACCCATTCACCTAAGCCTTCCTGTCTACACACCCCTCTGTTTTCTCGCTGTGCTCATATGGGATCTTTAAACTTCCACCTGCATATTATAGCTCTGATAAAGCTGTTATCGGCCCGTGAAGGAGATGGCAAACAGGTGAGAGAGAACGAGGGGAGCAGGGATGGCAAACAGACGACTGAGGGTTCTGATATGTCAGCAACAGAAATTAGCTAACTGCACTCCTGACTGTGACACAGGCAGGGAGAGAATAAACCCACCAACTCCTCTCTCTCTCTTCTCCTTTCCTTTATTTCTCCTTCTCTGCCTCTACAAACCACTCAGAGAGGGAGAGATTGCAAGTGAGAGGGAGAGAGCGTCAGCCGGTGAATTTTTACAGCTCTCCAAAATCATTATTGGCAATTAGCGTTCGTCAGGGAAGACAGCAGCTGCTTGTAATTACAGGTAGCCCCTCATTACTTCTCAGTGTAGGGAAGAGGAAGGATGGGAGGGAGGGATGGAGAAAACATGTTCCAGAGCCAGTGTTTATATTTATTTATATATTTCTTTACCCATGATGTTAAGCCACATAATGTATACCAGCTATAGCGGAGTACTTGGGGCTTCTGCAGGTGCAGCTTGTAAAAGGGAGGAGGAAGAGGGACTCCAGTTGTAAACAGCCGACACTCACAAACATTGTGCTGTTGAAGGGATGTGTGCGTAGTGTGCGTAGGCTTAATTTGACAATGGGACACGGAGAAGTTGTAGTTTTCATAGTGCCGTGAGATCTCAGACTGAATTGGCACAGGTTGAGGTTAAAATGACCTGACATTTTAGGGCACATCACTCTGTTAACATGCCCTAAAATTAAGTATTGCATGGTACAGCTCTGCACAGCGCGTTGGAGGCCTTGGATGCTCATATGGTGCACGCCACATCATTTATTTTACTAATAGTTAAAGAGCGGTTTGGATTAGGGCAGATTCTTTTAAGTCATAGCCCAGCAGTCTCGGCTCAGGCAGGAGTGGCTGCTACTTGATAGGTCAGAAACTCCCCAGAGGAGTGATTTAAGAGGACTCACTCCTTGATAGAAGAGGTATTTCAAATTTAATAAGCATGCTGAACTGAAGTCTGGCACAGATTAAACAGTTCTTGATCTCTGTTTTGTTTTCTAATCTGAACTCACACTTATCAAATCATGATGTGCTCAGTTCAGTTTTCAGTTTTAACTGGAGATGAAGGTAGATGTCCTAAAAACAAAGTACAACCCCCCCTCCCCGAAAACCTTTAATGCAAGATATCACTGTAGATATTCAAGGTTATGTTAACTGGACACATATTAATTGTTCAAACATATTCTGAGTTTTCCATTTTCCCACAACTATTATTGAAATTTCTGTGACATCTTTTCTTGTCAAGATTACCACAGTGGAAGAGCAAAAAAGCCTTTACATCTTTGTTCATGGCAGCTGGATATGGGCTGAAACTAGCATCTCCACTTCACCCCCTTCTTCCATGACGTGTGTTTATTTTGAAATTGTTGTTGTTCGAGCTTTGCACGACACTCTTGAAAAGTACATGAAGATGTGAAACTGCCGATGGGCATAAAAATGATCAAGATAAATAATGATGCCGATCTCTATCCATGACTTCAGGGAAATTACCTTATTTCCCAGGTAAAGAGTGCTCTCTGACAGTTCTTTTCTGTTCTACGTTTTCAGAAAACTACATATTCTCAGTCACCAAACTGGGAGTCACATGGTTTTTCAATGAATCACGAAAGATGAAAAATTCAAATTTGAATAGTAAGACATCAGACAAATGTAATGGACTTTGAGATTTAGTAGAAAAAGACAAAAATCCCCCCAAAGCATTAGACACATACCCGAGTAATGTGCAGGTGCCTTAAATCTGTAATCGAGTACAACACTTATCTTAAAAGCTTACATTTTTATACCATGCAAGCTACAGTCGATTTTCACTCATGGTTTGAAATGATGATTTTATTTCTCTATTTTACTTTATGAGGGCCTGGCAAAGGTCTGTTGCTGAGCTTTCGTACTTCAAGATCAGTTGTTTCAAAAAGTTTCATTTTACATAGCCAAAAACACGTCTCGCATATTTGCACCAGATGGAACCAGGTTGACATTAATTCGACGGCGTAGCTGAAATAGTTAAACGTTTTCCCAAAAAGGCAAAAAGGAAAAAAAAAGTTGCAGCTTTTAGCAACTATAAAAGGAAATCTTTCAGCGGTGATAAAGATGAGGTAAACATACACTTTAGGCAGAGAGCTAGACTCCTGCGAATAGTTAATTAATACCATCTGAATGCTTCATATACCTTACTGACTTCAAGGCTTGACAGAGTCCACCATGCCCTGTAAGGCAACAATCAGAGCAATTAACTTAGGTACTAAATAAGGTTTATTGCGTGTTCAGCGACAGTAAGGACCATTGCCTCTGCTGTTCCTTTATTTCACAGAGCACAGTTAGGTTCAGGGAATGCCCTCCTCCTTGTCGAGGTGCAGTTTTCAACAAGGGGGTCAGGTTTGCTACATGCAAGGCTCCTCTGCAAGACTAACTGAGGGCATGCTAATAGCAGCCAAACATTATAACCTTGTAGCCTTTGCAGAGCAGATTCTCAGAGGAAAGGAACGTCCAAGTTTGTTTTTTTCCCCTTAAATGAAAAATACTAGTCTTACAAAATGAGTAATTTTGGTTCTAAAAAAAGGCAAAACATTTATAGCTGTCATTCGTTTACTTCTTTGCTGAGACTCATCTCTGGCCTTGTTGGTGAGCATTAAAAAAGTACGCATATATCAGTAAACATGTTTTTTTACTGACAAAATAAAGCCCTTGCCAAGCTTAAGCAAATTTATAAAACATATACTTCAATTGTCTGTTTGAAATGATTAAAAAAATCTCTCTAGACCTTGAGGATGTCTGTAAAGCTTTATACACAGCAAGGTTGCACATATTTGAATTTTTCTGGACACACGCATGCTCCTGCTCAGTTACAGTAGAACAACCGGCATCCTGGCAGCAGAACAGCTCACATTTGCAGGGCATCTCTGGTTTCCACTGTAGATCGTCCAACGCAAATACAAAGAACAACTGTCATATTCAAACTGGAGCTGAAATGACTGGCTGGGTTTTGATTCATCTTGTCTGTCCGGGTCCCTCTTTTTCATTCGCTGCCATGAAAAGTTGGAACTGTATGAGAACCCTACGCTAGCGGAAGAAGATCAAGTGCATAAGGATTTAACAGATGGAATTGGGACTAAATGAAGCGCTAATGCATGGATGGTATAAATTCACTGTGCAAGCTGTGGGTTATGCAGGATATGCTTCCTCTTCAAGGTGGAAGTTAGTTGTTGCTTAAATTTAAGAGCTGTGGAATGTGTGTGTTTGTGTGTTTTTTTTAAATTATTTTCTTTCTTTATTTATTTTATACCAAACCTGCAGTAATTTCTGTGATTTCAGTCCTCAAGATTATAATGGAGGTAATTTGCAGAAAAAAATGGGACTGTATTTGTAGTTTAGTGAGTATACTTTTCTCTTTTTAACATATTTGGTTAAGTACTAATACTTAGTTCACATGAAAAATGACCATAGAACAGACGGGGCCATTGTAGTATGAATGTGTCACCTGGCACCCCTGTAATTTATTTGATTAATGAGTAGAAAGGGAAGGAATTATGGGGGAAATGGGCTTTTATCACTTTGCACACTAGACATAGAGGGTCTACCGTGGATACTTCACACGTTTTTAGTTTTTACACTCGTGTACCAGAATTACAGCATTCTCAAGAAAAGCAAGAGCTTAAAACAAACCTCAGTTCAGAAACTCCTGCTGGTTGTGGTTACTTGGAGGAATATTGTTGTTTTGTTCTACTGATGCTCGCGGTTCTGCAGTGCTGCATTCTAAACTGTTGAGTCAGATTTCATTTAGCAGCTCTTTCATCTGTTTTAACTCAGCGAGGCGAGCTATTGCAGTGCGTGTCGACGTGTGCGCCTCCAGATTTAGCAGTGGAAACGCGTGTAAATTTGCGTGTGGGCCCGTCTGTGTACCACGTTGTTTGTTCTTGTTTAGTTTGCATGTGCTCGCGTGTGCTGTTTGTGCAACCAAATGTGTGCATGTGGCTTCCAACTGAGAGCTATTATGTGGAGACAGCAGGTATAATATCTGCAAACCTTTGCTGCTGTGCTGGATAAGTAATGGCCTCTAGACGTCACCTTTATCTGTAGACACACTCCTGCAGCTGGGGCTGTGTATTCCCTGCCTCACGCTTCCTTCATGATACACAGGTATGGCTGTGTGTGTGTGTCTGTGTGTGCGTATGCTGTTTATCCCATAACACATTCTCCTTCTCATACAAAAGTGGTCATGAGGAAGGCAGATAGGGCCGAGACTGACACATTCATTTCCTTTAACGGCTGTTGGTGCAGTGCCTTTTAAACAGCTTTCACGTCGACAGTGGGCAAGCGTGAGGCGCCACTGCGAGCATCACATCCCGCCCTGCAAACGGAGGAAGGGAGGCCATGGTAGGGATAGACTGGAGGAAGGAGGAGGGCAGAAGACAGAGAAGGCAGACGCAGAGAGAAGCAGGGCTGAAGAGAGAATGATGTGAGATGCAGATAGGGAGAGAAAATTGAAATGAGACAGAGGGAGAGAGGTGAAACAAAGGAAGAGTTGGATGGGGAGTGAGTGAGCTTTGTGGTCTCAGGCTCCATGGGAGGTTCAGCCCAATCATTTATAAAAGGTAAATGCTGTCAGAACGCAGGGCGTTTAAAGGCGCGGCGCTGCAGGTGTGATTTATGCTCTCAGTACGGAGTTATAAATCACCCTGCCTGCGTTTCCACAGGCTGCTGCTACTGCTCCTGCCGCATCAAGACACAACCATCCTTGCCTCATCTGTAGCAGCTACACACATCCAGGGACAGACACAAACGGTCTGAGCAGATAGCAATAAAGACTGAGCGAAGAGGTAGGATGATGGGCATGGATGGACAGGTGAAAGAAGGGCGAGGAAGAAAAAGGGGTTGGAGTCTATCACTGTGATGTGTCAAGTCAAAAAAGTGCGGACGTGTTCACACACAGTTGCACATGACTGTCAGGCAAACAGGCAGAATTGCCAGATGCAGAGCTTATGTTTGAAAATCAGGTTGTATTCGACAAAAGAGATACAGGTTTGTTCATTTGAACAGGTTACAACTTTACATCCTCGTTTTAGTTCTTTTTATTGGTCTGATAAAAACCATTGTATTTTTATAATGAAAATTAGCTGAGATCAAATTACTGTATAAATCACAATAAACACAGTAAATGACAGCCCTAGTTAAATCAAATGACATTTTTTACATGGAGATGAGCTCATGCTGACCCTGAACAGGCCAGTCTTTGATAACTGGCTCTACTGGGAAACCTGAAAATATGTTTTTATAGTAATTTAAGATGATTTTACTTGGATTAACATTTTTTTTTTCCCCTAAATGCTAAAGTATGTGCTTCTTGTAAGTCCTGTGAAACATATATAAATGGGGTTTGAGCCTGGATGGCCTAAGCTTTTTAGTTTTTAACAGAAAAAAAAGACAGAAGTGATTGTTCTTAGTCCTGGTGTCACCAGTGGATCTTCTCAGTTTCAGGCTGGGTCAGGATTTTAGACTGGACATCAGATCAGTGCAGTGGTAATATCTCAGCTTTTTTCAACTGAGACAGTTGGCGAAAATCAGGAATATTCTATCAAAGGATCACTTTAAACCAGTGATCCATGCTTTCATCACGTGTCAGCTGGATTACTGTAACTCTTTGTACGTTGGTGTTAGCCAGTCCACCCTGTCTCGTCTTCAGCTGGTGCTAAATGCTGCTGCACGGCTTTTGACTGGAATACAAAAAAGCATATTGCTCCTGTTTTAACGTTGCTGCACTGGCTGCCCGTCCAGTTTAGAGTTCATTTTAAAATCCTTTTATTTGTTTTTAAATCTTTAAATGGCCTTGCCCTACCCTGCCTCTCTGACCTGCTGCATTTGCACTCTCCAGTCACTCAGATCAGCTGTTCCTGGATGTACTGGAGACGGCGGAGGCTCATGGAGGACAGGATGTTTGCTGTTTTAGCCCTCAAACGATGGAATTCATTGCCAATAATTTTCAGACAGGCTTTGTCCTTGACCATTTTAAACCTTTTCCACCAGGCTTTAAACCCAGTATGAGATGTTGATTTTAATTTTAGTTTATTTTAATTTACTTTTTAAAATTATTATTTCTTTATCCATTTGTATTTAGATTATTTGTAATTGATTATTTGTATTTATGGTCTTCATTTTATGTTTTTAAGTTTGTTTTTATCTATTTTATCCAAAGTTCATTTTAAATGTTCAGCGCTTTGGTTGCTGTTATCAATAAAGTTGGCTTGGCTTTAGAAATCACAAATGGCAGTTTTGATTTAAGTAAATATTTGAACGTCTCACTTTGCCTACAAAGTCCCTTTTGTGATCTTTGCCAACCCAACAACAAAAACAACAACAACAAAAAGATCTCAATAGAGACACGATTCTTGTGTGTGGGAGTTCTAAAAAGCATTTTAAAATTGCTACATGACTTTCTGTCGAGCAAATGTCAGCTTAGCAGTTCAGAGTATTCCTGGTTCTTTTCAGCAGACGAGTGCAATCATAGCTATACAATCAATTCTCTTTTGATGATACAAAAGAGAATAGCTACCCATGTTTTGACATGGTGACAAGTCAGCGCTTACAGCAGTGAAGACATAGGCTTTATTGATATATGGGTGTGTGGGAGGGGACTGGCGCTTCTGCAAGGTCACAAGTCCTGCTTATGACAGTCACATTGTCAGCATTCTTAAACTGGTGCAGATAAAGCCCTTTGTTCTCCACAAAACACCCACCACTGTGGCATAGATTCCAAATGGGTTAAAGTTGTTTAAATTGAAGTGCATACAACATCAGAGTAAGAATCCTCATGTGACAAATGGCAACACGTCATGTTTCGGGGTGTTTTTGTGATTCATTGTAGCATCAGTCAGTAACCATCTGCATTTCTTTGAATGACTCCTCACAGTCCCCACAAAGTCTTCTCAAATGTGCCTCTGAACTTCTTTATTTGAGGTCGAGGTCACTGACGTGACTTATAACAATACCAATAGAAAAGGGATCGCTAAAGTCCCCAACTCAAAGTGCAACTGTTGTTGCTTGCAGCGTGCGATATGGAGGCTGCAGCTAGTCGTCCTCTTATGTTGTATATTTTTGTGTATTATACTCTTCTCATTTTAGACAACTGAAGATAGTTGCCATTCCAAGAATATATCCTTGGCTGTCAAGATTTGCTAACAGAACATAATAATTGAAAGTGGACACATACTGTGCGAGAAATGAGTGTACAAATAAACCCACCAGCTTTGTCAGATATAACCTGTGGTGGGTCATGAAGTATCAAAATGACTTGTAATGTGTCACCACGTAAGAATTTCAATTCTTAAGATGTTGACAGTACGGTTGTGTAAGAGAAAAGCCCTTCACATAGGGAAAACAACTTCTTTGTTGTTTGCCCCCAAAACACTAGCTGAAATGACAAATGAAAAGACACTAAAAAAAGCAATTATTTATTTTTATTTTTTTAATTTTAGATCAAGGAACCAGAAAATAAACTCAAATCACAAAAAATGAAAACGGATATCAGTCAATGCTATCAGAGTATGTTTCTGTGGTTTCTTGAAACAAGATTCTTCTTTTTTCCTGGCAAGCAGCATGTTAGCCTGGTGGGGGGTTAGCACTGTTGCATCACAGCAAGAGGGTTGTGGTTTGAGTCCTGGCAGGGGCCTCTCTGTGTGGAGTTTGCATTTTCATGTAGGTTTTCTCCGAGTACTCCAGCTTCCTCTTGCAGTCCAAAAACCTGGTCAGACTAATTGATGATTCTAAATTGCTTATAGGAATGAATGCTGGCTATAAGTGGCCCCTCAATGGACTGGTGAGTTGTCCACGGTCACCACTTTGCCTTTCTCTGGGATAGACTCCAGCAGATCCCTGTGACCCTGAACAGGAATAAGTGGGTATAGATAAAACATGGCATCTTTCCTGGCAAAAACACAAACAAACATGTTTTTATGACTAATTAAGGCATGAAAGACATTTTCAGATATATTTAAGTGTACACCATGGACTCAATGAGTAAATTATATTCAAAACAAGATAAATAATATCAGATTTCAAGATCTTAGAGTTAAAATCTTGACAAGAACAGAACAATTTGCAATGTATGCTCATATGCTTCTTCTGCATCACTAAAGTTTGGAATCACAAAAATGTTGAATCTTGAGTTTGCGATAAAACATGCTCACAAGTAAGTTGTATTGTGTCATTCATCGCTTGCAAATTCGTCCCTTGCAGCTGCGGAATGAAGTGCATCACAAGCAGCACAAAGAAAAAAAAACTAATGGATGCAAGAAGGCACAAAATACTTAAAGTGGTGGACAAACAGAACCTCTTATGTTGGTGGAAGAAGCTCTCAAGGACAACTCACATAATCTGTTTCACTGGATGGCTGGTTTTTGCTCCGCTGGATACAAAAATATAATGTTATCTAACATTTATATATGAAGCTGCTGCATAGTTGCAGTGTGTATGTATACATATATATCTATCTATCCATCCATCTATATCTATATACATATGTGTGTGTGTGTGTGCATAGAATAGAATGTGATGATTTGTAAACCCCATAATCAGTTTAGGACAGTACATTTTTAACTAAAACACACAAGAAAACAAGCAAACAAACAAAAAAACAAAGTGGAACGTCATATAAATTTAATGATTTGTTTTACAGCATTCATTGCTTCTGACACTGGAAATTTCAGGTTTTTTTTGTTTGTTTTTTTCTTAGCAAGCAAAGCTACAGTTGTGCAGCAAAATGATGTAGAAACATTTCTCCAACAGTAAAAGCAAGACTTTGTGTTCACACATAACCAGTCCTTTCACTCATACCGTATTTTGCCCCGTGTATACATCACTCTGAACAGAAACCCAATTTTATTCCAGCGGGCAGTCAACAATGCTCTCTACTCAATATGGAATGCAAGTGTATAAATCACCTCAGAGAAGGAGGCTGTGAACGGTGGGGTGGGGGGGTAAAATGGAGCTGTAACATGCAGTGAACGCATACAAGCTGACCTGAATGGCTGCTGGTATTCTGATTTCCCACAGGAGCTCCTCTCTGGCTTGTGCCGGTGTTTTAGATTCCAGAGGGAGGCCATTAATGCTCAGCCTGCCGACCTGATCCATATGTATGGCTGGCTGTTCGCTCCGCTCCGCTCTTGCCTCCCTGGTTGCTTACCTGACTGTCTGCAAGCCTGCTGTAGCCCAAATTGGCTCTTGCAAAGATCGAAATAGAATATCAGACATGGTGTACAAAGAGGACAAACAGGATGGTTTTACAAGGTGATTATTCAGACCATGCGTCTGGATGTCTAGCCAGCAGTTAATAGGCTGTGTTTGCAGATGGAGGAACACAAACAGGTTGCTGTCCTTCAGCTATGGGACCACTGGGTATGGGTTATCAGCACATGACTGATTACCATGGTGTCCTGTTAAAGAGACCGCCTAACACATCCCACTGTACCGCAAATTTAAAAGGTAAATGCCTTTCACAGCTGCAATTATCTTAACCTCCTGAGGAAGATCAACCCCAATTCAGGAATAGTTGGGACGGTAAGGAAAATGCAAATTAAAAAAAAAAAAAAAAAGAAGTTATTCCTTACTCAGACTTTTATTTCATCTAAGACAGAAGGAGCCGCATTTATTTCTTTTCTCAGTTGTATTTGAGGCTGGCAGTTACATTATAAAAAGTTGTTTCATGAGCAATGTAGGCCTAGCAAAGAACAGGGTGTGACAAAAAGCGGTCAGACTCGAGGAGCAAAGAATCTCAAAGAATCGCAAAAAGAATGAGAAAGTCATTGAAATGTTTTGAAGCAATTTTCTAAAACAAATATTGTCTTATAGTGAAAATAATTGTAAAATTATTTGAGGAATTTGGAGGAATTTAAGAGTGTTAAAAGAAAAGATGACCTCCAATCCCTCAGCACTGTATCGAGAAGAACCATTACATCAGCACGGATTACTCTGGGAGACCTTTGTCAAGCACCACAATACAAAGATTTATGGTAAAATAACTCTTGCTGTGCAAAAAAGAAGTATGAAATCAATGTTGTTTCCAGGAAGAATGTGTAAAAAATGAAATTTTCAGAGACTTATAGAACATACTTTAGCATGCACTTACTATGCAGTATGTACTATGCAGTACATACTACTGCACAGTGGTCAAGTGGATGTTGTTAGTATACCTCCATAAAAACTACTGCAATGGCACAGATGGCACAACTGCTCTGATCTTCTTCCATTGTAGTGGCACATTGCATTATGGGATACAATATACAACATATTGTGCAGTTTTTCCTAAAATACAAAAATGAACGTGCCGTGACAAATGAAGTGGAGATGACGAGGTAAAACATATGTTGGCTTTGTAATTTTAATGAAATGAGCCAAAGCATATGTAAGAATCATTACAAATTGTATTTATGGCGATGTTCCATCTTTTCTCATTTCAGCTGTTTTTGCTTCTTTGTGAAAGCTCACTTGATCTCTCTTCCTCTTTACTTCTTGCTTCTCTTCTCCCCCAGTACAATGTATATGATGTATACTGGGAGAAGGAACTCTGGTCTCCACAGCTCAGTGCACTTTAGCTCAACAAAATAATGCAAATACAACAATTAAACAGAAAATCAGTAAATAGCAGTGACCACAACAAAAGTGTTTAAAGAGGTGACTGAAGATTGATGGACCCCCTGGTTGGCTCCTGATGAGCCAAATACCAAACACAAGAATCATGCCACTGAATTATACATTTCATTTATACTGCCTCCAAAAGTTTAAAAAGAAAGTTATGTCCCAAGTAAAGGTCGTATATCAAATTTCAGTAGCATGTGCTGGTTCTTATACATATTTTATAGGATACTCACTGTCAAATGTTGACTTGCTGCTTAATCTTTGTGTGTCTCACACGAGGCACCAGTAAGATGTAAAAATAAATGTGATTTCACAACCCAACAGTCACATTTACTTATGCCACAATGACCGTCTGGGAATTTGGAGTAAGTGCAATTGAGCAACATCTGGACGATCTAATTAAGAAATAATCTCTGAAAGAGAAATATCTCAGCTTGGTGAGAAAATGAAGAAGAGGGACTGGAAGAAAGAGTCTGCGATTCTTCTAACATGTCAGACTTTACATTCACGATTGCGGTTAAAATCTTTCTTTGTTACTCATGCACATGAAGTCTTGTGGTAAATTACAGGTTAAAAATAATGTCTGAGGAATAGTGTGACATCAATTCAAAATTCTGGCGCTGGAGGCTTTCGGCATTTCAACAGTGTGAGCCATTTTGGCCTGAGTATTAAAAATTTATAGAACCGGAAAATAAAGTGGATGTGATCTGTTCGGTCCAGATATAGCTGGTCTTTATAGAGACCATTTAGCACTCAGCGTGAGTCAAAGTCATTTTCACAATCACCACAATACATCCTGTCGCATCAGGGTGCACAACGGGCAGGAGATTTCTGCAAGATGGAGGAGGAGTCAAAAGATCTTGAAACAAAGCAGAGAATTGATAGAGGACTCTCTCCTTCTGGGAGCATGGAATCAATCAAGCGTGGAATTCTGTTTATTTTGCAGGGAAATGCTGATAAATAAATGCTCTAATCACCTTTGCTTACAGAAAATATTGTATTTGAGTAAAATGTGCTTCATGCACTGTAAACTTTAGCAGATTCTCAGCTTGTTTTTTAGAATGTGCTGTCTTACAGTATGATATTTTTGAAGCAGAGAGGGCACTTTGTCTAACAAATAATGCATTCTAGATTACTATTATTATAACTACTAGTCTACTTTCACAATGCTGATTAGAAATATATGTACTAAAAAACACCAAAACTTTTAATAGTTTTTATTATCAAATGATGATGGAAAATCTGCACACGTAAAGGAAGTTTCAGTTCTTGTACAACATGGAAGGATGTTCAAAAACATCTCATCCTCAGGTCTCTAAGATAAAGGCTGTTTATGGTATGCCTTTTCTTTTTAAATCCAAGTTAATTGGTTGAGAAACCTCTGTTGAATGAAAACATCCTTTTTAATTAACCCATATGGACCCAAGGCCTTATTTAAAACAGACTTCTAATACCTGAGGCTCTCTTAGAAAAGTTAAAGCTGCTCACAAAGAGCTTGAAGTTGTCCGGCTCTAAAGAACCAAGAAACATTAAAAAAAAAAAAAAAAGTATTTATGTTGTCCAAATCTGTTTTTTATTTTATTTTATTTTATTAAACATTTAAACATGTTGTTTTTTAATGAAATGTATTAATGTATTAATGCATTAAAAGTTTATCTATCTATCTATCTATCTATCTATCTATCTATCTATCTATCTATCTATCTATCTATCTATCTATCTATCTA
>JBAMYA010000015.1:8051552-8065137 GCA_037176975.1 Arrhamphus sclerolepis | reverse complement strand
TCTATCTATCTATCTATCTATCTATCTATCTATCTATCTATCTATCTATCTATCTATCTATCTATCACACACACACAGTGGATTATTTGAACTATTGTATAATACGAGATGTGAAAATGCTGATGACGCATCAGCTCCATTCGCTCTGTGCTGCATCAGGTCGTCAGAGGTTAAAAGACAGACAAAATACTGATGAAATAATTTCTGATTCATGGTGATCAATGACAAGATCTATATCTAATTGAATGCTGGTAATTAGCAGAGCACGGGGAAGGCTCGGTGATTGGCAAAATGGAACAGTTGGCTTGTGGTAGAATTCTAATGTTGGCAGTCAAACATGAGTTATTATGTTTTTAAATTTTTTAACTGTCATGATGATGATTTTTTTTTCTTTCTTTTCACACAGACGATTTCTCTAATCCCACTCTGTACAATTTTTTTTTTCTCTGTATGGATATGAATGATAGAAGAGCGATAATGTGTTGCTGAAGGTGTTGAATTTTCTTGCCTCAGAGTCTCCAGTGAATTACGCTGTCAGACTTTCATTACTGACAGCTATAAGCCAGAACTTCTGCAGAACGTACACAACGGGACCACAGCGTTGCTCGTCTCTCACCACCTATCTTCCACCCCCCTTTCTCCTTTCTCCCATTTTCCATGAGCTCTTCTCCTCTGTGTTTTAAAAACCTTACAACACTTTATTGTTATGATGTGTAATATAAGCCTCCCTAATGCTTATGAGGACGTAAACGCTGTGTAAGTGCACGTGTGTGCATGGAGCTTCCCGTTTTGATATTGTTGATACTCACTATATATAAATGTAGTGTAATCAAAGTAAATTTCTTCCAGGTTTATTGCATACCCTACCTAAACCTTTCAGTTAGCTGCACGGTGGATAAAGTCATCTTAATGTCAAGACGATCCCTGGAACTATAATACACATGCACTATCATGCCTGCTCAAAAACAAAGGAATTTATCAGAGGTTTCTGTTTCGACTGGGGCTAGGAGGACCAAATTGCAGCCCCAGCATCTAGTTGGAGAAAGAGAAAAAAAAAATAGATGGGTCTAGATATAATGGCGATGGCCCCTGGGTGGTACTCCTTTGAGGGAGAAAGAGGAGATTAGAGTGGAGGTGTGAGCTCACACTAAGATTACATTTTCCCTCTTTATAAAGGATAAGTGCTTCTCTTTTTTCCCTGTTTCACTCCCACTATTCTGCTTCTGTTTCGCAGTGTTCCCTTGCTTTCTCTGCCCTCTGTCACCACACACACGCTCCGAACGCACACTAAAAAGCATGCTCATATACATATGCATGCACACTCCAAACACGCACATCTCTCGTCTCTCCCGCTGTTACCCTCTCCTTCCGTCCTCCCTCACTTGATCCTTACACCTACGTGCTACAGATGGTTTCATTTTATAAGAGATAAAACCACATTTGGTGGAACTGATTAAACAGAGGGAACAACATCCCCATCTGCCATTTATTCCAATCTGAAATTGCTTGGGCAGATGCTGACATCTTTGGCGATGATTGATTCACCCCGTCTGGCCAGAGTGGAGAGTAGAGCAGGGATAGATCCTCCCCGGGGCCGAGGCTTCCTGCAGCCCTGCCATGGCTTCACCACAGCATCACTTCACCAGCTATGGAGCAGCCAGCCAGCCCCCCCCCCCTCTCAAGTCCCACTCTCCCTGTCTCTCGTCTGCTACAAGCTGCTGCAATCAGCACAGGCCCTGATTGGACTTGGGCAGGTGAGTGCAGTACACTTTAATCACAACGCCACTACATGCCAGATTTTCCCTCCTGTAGGTTGTGCGACTGTTTGATGGGCGACTTGGAGGGAATCTGTGTTTGTGTGTGAATGCATCAATGGGTTGGTTCTACCAGATTACAAATAAACATGTTTTCCCATCCTCTAGCCAAGCAGACATGCTTTAGTTTTATTTCATTTTTGTGATGCCCTCAGGACTTTACAACTGCTTCTAACCAAACTATTGTCTACGGCCTGCAGGGGCAAAAGTCATTTTTTTGAAATTAAAAAAAAAACCAAAACAACAAAACATGATGGTGATGAACTGCAGAAGCTCACTGAAAAGTTCCAGATAGAACAATGCTGATACAGTTGGAGTTTCCCTTTCAGATTAGAAATCTGTAGAGTATTGAAATAAATCACACAGTATAATGCACCAAGGTTTGAAGTATTCTGTTTACTGCTAATTGGTGCTGTATTTCATGCAAAATAAACAATAAGAGAAAGCACAATAGAGAGTGGGAGTGGGCGGCAGAAAGGAATGAATTTTCTCCACAGTTTTTAACTTATCTGGAATTCCAAAGTAATTCTTTGCTAGACGACTTTGGTTGCCATGAAAGTGACCAAATCTAAAAAAAAATAAAAAATAAAATAAACAAAAATTGACAGAAGAAAAGAGATGGCATTATGTGTTTCCATGAATAGTTGGCAGTGTTGGTAGATATCAACATACGTTTTGTAGTTTTTTTCTACTTTTAAGAAGAAAAACTGTGTTTTTGATTAAAAAACAAAAAAAAAAGACATTTACTCAATAGTCCATGTAGGCAAAATCAGAACTACAGATTCTGCATGGCAGGAGTTACCTCCCATGCAGCTGGATACTGGAAAAATTCCCAAAATCGCTTCCACAGAAGTATTTTGCAACAAATATTGCCAAGATCAGACAAAGCAGCTACTTTTCCTGGCAGCTGTGCTGCCAGTGGTGGCCTTTACTGACGTTTGTGTGGATGCTGCTTCGTAGCAACAGTTGCAAAAGAAGTTCAGAGAGATGTTTTTGCTCTTTTGGCATCCTTTGGCAAGAAATTTATTTATCTTAAAGCTTAAGAAGAAGTAGTTTTTTTTTGTTTTGTTTTTTTTAATTTGGATTCTTTAAGGCCTACTCCTGATGTTTGAGAAATACATTTTATCGTCTGGTTGTTTCAGTGGAATCCTGAAAATCTGTTGTACTGATCACATCATGCCAACTTTCCTTGCGATGGCAAACATAAACTGTGTCTGCTTTTGGGGTCTTTTCCACTGAGGCATGCTATGAGAAGAATACCAATGGGTCCTTGATGATTAGATATTCCACTCAACATTCATCCAATCAACATTTATAGTGTCCTGCCTGTGGAATTACACCGCCCTCTACTAAATCGATTCTGCATCATCAATTGTAAACACTCAAGCATTTTAAGATGGAAAACTCTTCCTGCTATCAAAGCCAGTGGTGTGTGAGTTCGAGTGTGTGAACAAATGCACGTAGTCTCATAAAAACTGCTGAGTTGGGTTCTTCAGTGCAATCAGGCACCGGTCTCAGCTCATATACTTGTTTGATGATAACTGAAGATGGAAGGAGAGTGATGAAGCTCTCCAAGGGAGAACAGCAATAATTTAGCTTGGGGAGTGGGTGTGAATCATGGTGAAGGCACAGGAGGTCTGGAGGTGGTGGATGAATCATTAGGGTGGGGACTGGAGGGGAGGGAGAAAAGGGAGTCGAGTCCCAGGAGACTTAGATCCATCAGACAGAGCTGCTTTGGCCTCGACCTCGTGGACCACAACCCAAACCTGCCTCATCTTTCGTTCTCATCTCCGCTTCGTTCGTGCTACTCTCCACCGCTTTGATTCATAGCTGTCACTCCCTTTCTTTCTTCCTCCTCTGCCTCCATCTTCAGGCATGTCATTCAACATCAGACCCTTCACCTTTTTCTTCTCTGCCTTTCATATGCTCCTTGAAGTATGGCTGGCTCTGAGAACGACAAATAAACACCCAATCTGAATGCATACATTTTCCTCTCCCTGCGCCCCTGCTTCTCTTTCCTCAGGCTACTTTATTTCACCTCCCCTCCTCCTATCCTCCTCCCCTCCTGCTCCCCTCACCTCTGTGGAAAGCTCTGATGGGATTCAGAGAAAATTGCTCACCCTTGGAGAAAAAAAAAAAGAGGCAGAATAATATAAAAGGAAGAAAGTGAATTGTTTAAGTTAACTGCCATTTTCCACGACTCCATGACACAACGAACAGTGTGCACTCTAAAACACGGCCTTAACCTGCCCTACTTCTCGCAGTGCAATAATCCATTACCAGCAACATCCACGCCTTTTCAAGAGTTTCTGCTCCCTAAGGCTTTGACTTTGGACATGCAGAGGTTAGAGGAAAACAACCTGAAAACAGCCTTATCTCTCAACACATGAATGTTTGTTAAGGCTCCCCATTAAGTCTCCCCCTGAATTTGCATATTAATTGCATTTTGGTTCTACACATACCCCCTCCCTTTAAGGCTGCTGTTTATAGGTGCTTTATTTCTTTGAGAAGAGACAGACATCCGTAGGGAGCTCACCTGCAACGGAGGACAAGAATTGAATTCCGCAGGAAATTGCTTTAACTTGAGTGTAATCAAATTTGCACCCACACACACCTTGACATAAGGTCCTGGAGGGCCTGCATGCATGTGGAGTTACATGCCCTGTACATAAAAATACACAAACCTTCACTCATTATGTCTGCGTAAAACAGAGCAAAAGCTCCTTAAACAAGTTAGAGAAGTAACGACTAAAAGGAAACTGTTTTCAAGCTCTCTGGTTTCCCCAGCAACTCTGCTCTTTTAAATATATTTCCCTCTTTAACTTTTTTTTATGTTGTGAAATGTGCTTTTCGCTTCAACATCAGTCTGCAGTTTGGCAGCTTTCTCAACAAATTTTTGAAAAGAGCAGGGGATAAAGGAACATCTGGAGATTCTGTAATGTAGTGTCTTTTCTCGCATAGTGGAGGTAAACTCAAGCTGTTGCTCTTGAAAATTGGCATTGCAGCTTCATCCATATTTAAGAATAACAGGTGATAGAGTTGGGTCTGTCCTTATTACCAAAACAATGTGACCATATGGGGTTTATTTCAACAGAATTTACTGAGAACCACTCTATATTTTTGATGTCCTATTATGTAAAGTGAATCTACTTATTAGATTCAAATTAATACTTTCATTTCACAGATAATGATTCATATGACTTTTTCCCTCTCCACAGGCATGACTGAAATGATGTGTGCCATCTAATGGAAAATACCACAACAGCAAAGTAGTCATTATTTTGATTGCCTCCATCTCGAGCAATAATATTTGTGACAATCTTCAGTTTGAGCACAATCATTGCATTTGTGCGATACAGCTATATTCCATCACAGGGAAATTGTTTTTATTTCCAGTCATTGTAATGGTCCTTCATTCCTCCATTCAATTCTAATGATCTGCACTCGCCCCGTCAGAGTAACTCAGTTCCGGGGCATTGATTTTCTTTTGAGTTGCAGATTGATCTGTAGCCTGTTCCAGTTCAATATGCCACAGCCTTTCTGTAAAATGGGCCAGTAAAAAAAATCAACCAAAAAAAACCACAGTTATACCACAAAAAGCACAGATATATTAACATGCAATAGGATGCAGAAGAAGCAGAGTACATGTTAAGTTAATTTCACATATATGCATGCATTATTAACACAAGGTTTTATTGTCTCTCCTGTTGCCCTTCAGTTGATTCAGTTGCTACCCAACTAACTATGACCTTTTTCTCTTTTTTGGTCAACCATTTCCTTTTGTGTTCACAAAATGTAAGCTGTTTTCTCCCCCTTTAAACAATATTGCATCTGCCCCTTCAGTGAGATGGTTTCATTTTGACTCCTGTTTTCAATTTGTAACAGCTATTGACTCTATTGACTTCTGATGTAGCCACAGTTTGCAGTGTTGTGCATAAAGCATATGACATCCAAACTGATGAGACTGAGTGTATCTCTTTGGCCAGATAGCATGGCCACTGACACACTTTCTGTGGAGATGCAGCTTTACTAACAATTTTCAAGAGACTAATCAGCCCCTTAATGTCCTGCTATGTCACTAGCCCTGATGCCTCTACCCTATCCACTCTAGTGTGATAATATGTGACCAGTAGCCTGGGAGAACACAGTCTCATTACAGCTTCCACGGCAATGGACAACTCTCTAAATCTCCATATAGCAGCATCATCTCCCTTTACCCACTGGACCGTAATACCCTGAGGCAGATGCACACAGGCGTGCCTCAATGTACACACCAACACAAATCCACAAATTAAACCCTTAGTCTTTCCATGGGGCTATTCAGTGTAGCATTGCCCTATTAACAGTGTCTCCTGAGTTTTTTTTCTCATCTTAACTAATGCAAACAGGACAAATCCCCCTACAATCACAGTCTTAGAACAAGAAAATGATCAGTGTGCCCGTTTTGCCGCTCTATCGATAAGGACAAAGAAGTGTGCACTGCAGCAAGTCTAGCTAGAGCATCCTTGCCTTGCATGTGTGTGAACACGTTTACGTCTGTTTTGAGGAGCGCTCTGTCTAAGATGTGCTCGTAATGAGTTCTAAAGGTTTCGGCAGACATGCACTGGGACACATAGAGCTGCTCTCCCGCTGATACAATTAAGCTAAATGGGATTATGCCTATCACATTTCAGACAGGTCGGCCCCAAAGCCACCAGGGGGAGGGGGTGATGGCTGGATGGGGAGCAGTGGGGTGATGAGGAGGGATGGAGAAAGGGTAAAGCACAGTGAAAAGACAGAAATATAGTCTACACAGTGGAGACAGCATTCAGTATACTTTAATGCAGGCTGTAGCAAACCACATTGATGCTGTGCTTGTCAATTTATGTCTGCTTATACACCACTGAAAAGGTACATAACAACAACTGAAACTGAATAAAAAGAAGAAACAGAGCATGTAGACAATGAGACCAGGCATCGCAGACCTGATCATTTAGCAGTATGGTGTGTTAACTTGCATTGGATGTACTGTAGAAGCTCTTCCTCCAGTATAAGGCTAAATGTCAGCATCAATAAAGAAACTTAGGGAGGGGAGGCTGACATTTTCACACTGGGTGATTTGTGCTCATAGATTGTCCCCCTCTATTGAACTGCGTGGTCATAGAGGTTTAGGAGAGGACACAAATGAAGGGGAGAGACCACATACTGAGGTCAGTGTTGATCTTTCCACAAGTAGATGCATTCACTAGAACATAACTGTCAATTTTTGTCTGCATCTATTATCACACAAAAAAGCACAATATGAAAAATTGCCTCAGAGCACATATAAATGATCAATTAATACAGGCGAGGGTAGAAACTACAGGTTTCTGTTTAACTATATATGCATATATTGATTAGTAGCTCAATAGCTTGCTACAGTGATATTAGCTACCTAGGTAACTACTTGGTTTGGGCCAAGCTGTTCTGAGCAGTTCTCGGGGTATTTTTCTGTGTGGAACCTGTAAACCTGCAGTCACAATATCTCTATGCTGAAAGATAATACTAAACAACTGGGTGCTTATTTCTAAAACTGTGTGTAGGATCTTAAAAATGTTTATGACCCCCAAAAGCTGGAAATGAGGTAAGCCAAAAAAAAAAATAGAAAATCTGATTTAAACAGTTGCCACTTATAAATCACAGACCACATAGAAGTCTGTGCAGGTGGATTTGCTGCATATCCCTTCTTCAACACGCCCACATTCTGCCATAAATGGTAATTGTAAAGGACCTCGTGAATGCTTTCTGCATGTAAATCAGCTGCTGCCAGACATCAGGCTGCCTGTCTGGCCAGGCCATCGTGCCACTAAATATGTCAGAATCATGTTTGAATCTCAAAAAACTTGTACATTGATCTTATGCACATTTTTATGATTCATATTGACAAATTCACCTTCACTCTAAGCCCTTATAGCAATGTGACTACAGTCATCTGCATCAATTACATTTGTGGAAGTGAACATTGATTGTAAATTGATTTTTAATGTTGTTCCTCTCCCACACTGTAAGGAAACATTAATCTGAGATCGGTCAACACCTGCACATGGTCTAGGATGGCACAGTTCTGGTGGGTCAGTCTGTTTAACACTGGGTCCAGTTCAACACATAGATCCAAGAGCACTGATCTATTAGCCAGTAATCATCAGGGGGCAGGAAATCTTGGTGGCCCCTTAAAACTCTCTCTATCCTGATCCAACAATAGAGGCACCAGCACACATCTGCAACCCTATGCACGAGCTCCTCTGAACTGTAAACTCATTGATTAGACTGATTGATACACAACTTTTCACAATAAAGGCATCAAACAGTGCTATTCACCACTAAATTGATTATAGAAGTATGATATATGAACTTATTGCACTGAGTGCTTATGGAATAGTAACGGATCACTCCAGGAACAGATACTGCAGGTTTGGCTGTTTATGATTACTCAGTGTACGAGTCTGACATGAAACGAAATGACCGTGGCTTCAGTTCACCACCTCACCATCTGCTTCACCAGTTTCCCGTCTCCAAAATGTTTGTACACAAGGTGCACACATTCTCCCATCAAGATTTGTTGTATAGATCTCAATCTTTGAATGGAAAGTGATGTGCGCAACTTTAAGGCTTTCAGGATTTATAAATGAGGCCCCTGGTCAGTAGCTGTTTTCCATCTAAACTGTTGAGAGAGAGAGAAACCAGAGTTCCCTGGACAAATGTTGCAATTACATGTACAGTAAAACATTATGAACTGGATCACAGTTCAAACCCAGACATCACAATGAAGCATTTGCTCCACTGGTGGACTTTCCTCACCTACATATTCCTCCTTGGCAGGAGTAGAGCACATCAGGACTCAGCACCTCCATCCTCCCTCTCCCTCTCACATTAATCAAAAAGGTTGTGAAAGTTCCAAGCTCACTTTGTCATCCCCTGGTACCAGCTTTGTTTGGGATGGACCCCGTCGACATACCTGGCCTTCGTCACACGATGTCTCAGTCCCCTCTGCCTGGTACAGCTGATCACATCCAGGGTCAAATTGCACAGATACTCATACCAACACATTCCCCCACACATTCTTTCTTCTGTGCACATAAATTCAAAATCAAGCAGATATTTATTCTGTTTGCAGGATATGCAACCTGTTCCACATTTGAATTTGTTGAATAAATCATTAGGCTACTGAGAAAAAAAAAAGTATTCTTAAGTGCACTGTATATCATGTAGAAGCAGCAAAAACCAACACCAATAAAATTAACATTTTTTCCCCCCCATTATGGTCAGCTGTATCACATAATGCCACTGATTGCATTTCACATTCTGGTTCCCTCTGGGACAGATACTTCATGAGATGCTCATGTAAATGGGAACGCTGACTGTGGACATTTGTCTTTTGTGAGCAAATAACAGTCTGGATGCAACTGGACGTCTCTTAATGATGAGAAATTAAATGTTCTTTGTGAACCCCTGAGAGAGCCTACAGTGTGGTCCCAAACACTGGGGGACAGAGATCTGAGACTTAGTCAGGGGGTTGGGGGGAGTTAACCTGGAGAGCTGTGATAGGATACGGCCCATTAATTATTGAATTTGCTGACGTTATGACAAATGGCGTTGTCCTAGCCCTCACCGGAGCCCATGACTTTTACAAGGCCAGCTGGACATAGTCTCAGCACTTCTACTGTTAAACCACTATCACAGCTTTAAAATCTCTGCTATTTTTATGAGATTTCTTTTTTTTTTTTTCTTTCCGACCAACTGCAATATGGCAGAAGTAAGATTAAATAGCCGGTGTAAAATATTTCTAAACTGCGGTCATTTTTACTGTTGGAGAAACTGAAATCCTCCTTGAGAACCTCCTTGCGGCTTTGCTGTTTTGGGAACAAGAGTAATTGAGCAAAGGTGCATGTAGGTGAGACAGTAAGCATAGCAGTGTTGGAGTCAGTTACATGTCTGTGTTGGCTGTTTTTGTGACGCGAGGCCAGCTGAGAAATAAAGGCAACAGTGTACTGTGTTTGCACTGCGTAGGACGGCCTCCTTCTCCTGACGTGTATGTGGTCAACTGTGCCCCGAGGAGGTGTCCACTATGAATTGTGGGTTGAGATCCTGGACTCTCAAAAGTGTATACAAACTTTGCATTTGCTCGTCCATGGTCTCAGAACAAACTGTGTAGTATAAATACTAAACCCTGGACAAGTGTTTACTGTGAGTACGTGTGTTAATATGTTTATCTGCTTGTGCCAAAACTGAACAGTTTGAATGCGAGCAATGAATAGAAAAAATCAGTGGTAATTGTGTAAAATGAAACGAGACTTAATAAGAAAGCTATTGAGACAATACACAATCTGCTCAGCGTTGAATGTAAAATAAGCCCCACTGCAGCTCCTAACCTTTAATAACAAAGATTTTGCTTCTTTTGATATTTTCCAAAAATTGCTCTCTGGTGAATTGAGCAGGAATTAAATATTGCTAATTTAAATGACTGAACAACTGTGTTCCATGTTCTGAATAATGGCTCACTTAATACGAGACAATTAAGACTGACCTAACCTGAGCAAGAATAATAACAGCATTTATGAGTCAAACATGTGGCCAGGAGTCACAAAAGGTTTTCTTTTGGCATTTGCCTCCAGAGCTGTTTACCTATCTCAGAATAGAATGAACGTCTGTGGAGTGTCTCAAATCTCGTCTTTTCTTTACCAGCCACTGTGTCGTTAGTGCTTCTCCCTGTAGATGCTGCCTGCTGCCAGCTGCTGCTCTGGCCCTCAGGAAAATAAGCTTGCAATTACACTCTGTGCTTAAAACAAGGTGAGTCAGGACCTTTTAATCGTGCACCATTTCTGAGCCCCCGCACATGTGGACGCTTAGATTTTCGCTGCGCCAGAGAACTTTGTGGCACTGAGGCGTGGAGGTTACATTGTCCAAATAGTCAAGCTTGTGGGTGGATAAGTAATAATGGTGCAAAATTTGTCTGCAGAAATAACCTTCTGTTGAAATTACTGTGATCTGCACTTTCACCATCCTCTGGATTTCCTAATAGTGTTTATTCTCACACCATTTTTAAACCAGTTTGTGATTTAATCTCTTCTAAAAGTTATTTATTTTTGCTTAAAACTAATATAGTGAAATAAGGTGCCCTGCTGGAAAGTAGCTTTCATTGCTCAGTGGAGGTATGGACAACAACTGCTGTATGACGGCTCTGTCCTGACTTTTTATGTGGAAGGGAAGGGTGAGGTGAGCTTTCTAATTCTGTCCTGGCTCTCGTCTCTCAGCTCAGTCCTTGATAAGATGGAAGAGGAAAGGTTGTCTGTTTAGAGTGCTGCACCTTGTTTCCTTGAACCTTACCAAGCTAATCTAAAGCCTGTTCAGTGATGAGCACAACCCAGTGAACTCACTGACACCCATGGTGTCTCTGACTATCTTCCTCTTTGGAGCATACATACGCAATCGTACGCACAGGATGAAAAGACTGCACGTATATAAGAAAGGGAAGAAATTATTTACTGGTGCATAAATAGAATTGCGTAGGCTGAAGAAAAGAGACCTGATATCCCTGCTATTTCCTGTTTTTGCCTATTTTCATCTATAATTTTCAATTCTTGCTTTAACCCATTTAATTCCAAATTTTTCCTAGACCTGAAAATAACCAAATCAGATGTCATTGGCAGCCCTTTGAACTAATCAAGAATAAAAAGAAAAAAAAACAACGAAAAATTGGTGAAACAGTGTGTTCTATGATCGGTCGAAATTGTGACCGGTGGGGTAATATGTGTTACTCTCAATTAGAGATGCTAAAGGTGCATTTGCCCAGCAAGAAAATCACAGCATGTCAATTGAATATAGCTTGTAACAGCTTTACTTTAGTGCAACATTTGAAATTGTTCTTTTGTGCAATATTATTGTATTGTTGTCTTTAGATTTTAGTGCAACATTCACAAGAAAATTACACTCATGTGATTCATTCACATGTGATTCCCCGTGTTGATTGGCCAGTGAGAGTCTTGGTCATTTGTGTGAGAGAGTGCACAACTACCTGTGTGAGCAGGTCAATGGTCCCACCCATTACAGATTTTTAAAAGTAATGACAAATGCACCATTGGGAGACCATGAAAAGATGGGCCACCATCATTTCTTGGACCTGATCATGATGCTGTGTCTTGAGGCCTGTTAGTCATGAATGTCTACATGTCCTTGATGTGATGTGGTTTCTCTGTGGCTGATCTTTGTGACATGGCTAGACAGCTGTCTCACTATAGTTCTTCTCCACGTTTTATGCTATTATGACAATGCTGTTGTCCTTCCAATGGACCGTTGCCTTCTCTCCTTGCTCCTCAGAGTGACGACACAAATTCACTCTTTGGTTTGAAGGGAATTTTTTTCCACAATGTTCACGTTGTGGAAAAACTTTACTTCCTTTCTCCTTTCCAGGAGCGGAAAGGAACTAAAAAAGCTGTCATGGTGGAATTCACAACCTTGAAGCACTTCACATTGCTCCGTAAGAATAAGAGCAACACTTGGCCCCTAACCCTGTGGTGGGCCCTTCCTGTGGCCAGAGGATACACACTGGCCTCTCTTGTAGCCATACTAGATTGGTGGAAAGGAAGGTCAAAATCATTGTTGGTCCTCTCATAATCTGTGACCATGCATTTGGCTTGTACATTCAACATCCAGGATGGCAAATGGCTTGTCTCCCCCGTCATACTCCATATTTGATCCATCGCCATCAGAGTCACCAACATCTGTATTCTTCTCATTTTGAGGAATAACTGCAATACTGCATGCATTGTCGATGCTATCACCTACATCCAAAATCTGAAAAAAAAAAAAAATCACTCAAACTGAATCTGAAAGAATGAAAAAATGCAAAATTAGGCACTTCAAGAATTTTGTATGTATAAAAGTATGTAAGTAAGTATCTATCTAGATACAATGAGTTATTCCATTTGTCACTACACCCAAATGTGTTTATCATTAGTAGACACGTTAAAGATTATGTGTACCAAAAATATTTGTACCATGTTTATTTTAAGAGAATTTACTAACCTTTTCTTTGGGAAGTTTATTTTCCACCTTCCTTTTTAAGTTTCTGAAGGAAGGGGTTTTCCAAGAGTGGCAGCAAAGATCTTTTCTGATATAATATTCCACAACATGAATGTCTTTATCAGTCTGTGAAAACAGCAGGTTTGAGTCATACTGACTTTGGAAACTTTTCCGTTAACGTTCCTCTCGCTTCATGAATGTGTATATGAGATATACAGGATGCAATATTTGACTTCTGCACAGGACTGGTCTGAAAATCAAGCACCACTGAAGTTCACATGGAAATCAAATTCTCAATCAAACATGTCATATTGCAATAAGAATTTATAGCGTCAAGAGCACAGTGTTTTTGTAAAACATTGTAGAAGTGAATGACAGCTGCTAAAAATTTCCACTGTTTTGCACGTTGAAGCTTTTTGAGCAGTCTGATTTATGCTTATGAGGGCTTAACTGCACTGCAGTAAAGGCATGGTTATCCTATCCAAAAATACGCAATACTTTACCTCACCTAAGGACATCATCTCCACAGTTGCTTCTGTTTAACTGAGGAGAAGCCAAAGCATCACACAAAACTCTGTCACTCCCTCTAAACATATGATTTTCTCCTCATAACATATTGCTTTGCTGTCACATTGCTCAGATATTGAGCAAAAATGACACAGTGTAGCACCTAAATATAGTCTGTAAAACCATGGATGTGGACATTTAAAAAAAAAAAAAAAAAAAAAAATCCA
>JBAMYA010000015.1:8030792-8041442 GCA_037176975.1 Arrhamphus sclerolepis | reverse complement strand
CTTCCTCCCACTCCACTCCCACCCCTCCCCCCCCCCCCCCCCCCCCCCCCCCCCCCCCCCCCCCCCCCCCCCTTTTTTCTTTTCCTTTGTCATTATCTGAGACTAAAAAACTGATTTATTGAGAGGAAACACATTGAGGTTTCAAGTACAGCAAATTCAGAGAAACCTTCATTATTTCTAACATCTAAATCAGATGTTTGGTTTGGAAATCTGGTGATTCTAAAACATTCCCTTTTTCAAAAACGGTTTCAAAGCATGATAATCTCATCCGACCATTATAAATATACTTCGTATGTGAGATTTGTCTTTATTTAAAATCGTTTTCAGAATCCTGTATGTAGCATTTTACTGTAAAATCATTATCATTACAGCTGGGAACTTTCTGTCATATTAAATTTCTGTTTGCAAAAACAGAAATTTGTGGTTGTATCAGTTTTATGATCTTATGTGGTGTTACATTTTGGAGTGGTAGCGGTGGAAATTATGATTGGCTACTATTAACTGGTAGTGTGGACTACAGTTGGATATCCCACTTTTTTTCACCATTACAGCCACTGACACCACAGCTTTTAGTGGTATAACCATGTCTTAGGCTCTTCTTTTTTCAGGCTGTTGTGGTATGCACTTTGAGACATACCAGAGTCCTTGGAAAAAAAAGAGAAAGAGTACATGTGGAGTAAAAAACTTCAATGAAACTGTTTCTACTAGTGCTCAATTTGTTCATTCAGTCTTCATTAGAACATAACGTTTATTAAGATATATTTTCATGCACAAGAGCTTCATAAAACTAATCTAAGCATGTTAAAAACTAGGTCCATTCCTGGATCTACCTGGTTCCTCTCACGTCGCCTGCGCCTGTCTGTTTTACTTTCAATTTCTGTCTCTCTTTCACTCAGCTCCCCCTCTGCTCCCCACCCTTCTCCCATCTCTCCCTGTCAATGAGGCGGCAGACATCCCAGACCTGCTCAGTCAACTGCTTCAAGATTTATTCTTTGTAACAAATCTGCAACAGCTGGAGAGCCGGGGAATGCATGTAAACTTTGTGTGTGTAATTTGGTGACAAGTCAGGCTTAATCAAGCTCCCAGTGGCTGGATGAGAGGAGCGCAGGGGAGCGGCATATGGGGAGCTGAGTGGTGAACAGGCAATGGGCAGGGAAGGAGACACAAAGCTCTGCTCCTGCTGCATTAACATGCTGTACAGTAGCAGCGGCAGGCACACGTACAGCTCGCCATTAGCCAGCCGTCGCTGCAAAGACATTTTGACATGCTCTCCACTGGAGGTGTCTATATTAAAGATCTGTTTTCATATTAAGAGTCTTAATAGCTGAACATTTGTTATGTTTAACATTAGCTTCTTTTTTTTTTTTTAAGGGGAAGGGCTTTATGTGAATGTAAGCTGTAGCACAACAACATTAAATAATGTGTAGAAACTGAGCTACAATGACTAAGCGTGACATTGAATAAATTCCTAATTATGTGAAATTTTGTTTAATTTATACAAATTACATATAAGGGACAGAAACCACTAATGCAATTACTTCACATCCTTGCAGGAAACCTGAAACATATTTAGTTTCACCGTTTCCTGAATGGTATAGTGGTCTGTTCATCTCGTGTTAGAATTTGTGTGAAAACAGTGTGTTAAGGCCTGCTTTAGTTATTTACTTTACTGAGCACTAATTTCTGAATTATCATTGGACACAGTCATACAATGGTAAAGATATTAGAGATGTTTTCACATGTTTTAATTTCCTGTAGTAGATACAATTTGTTTCAGACCACATTGAGGGCAGTTTAAAGGGGATATGACACAACTTTATGAGGCATTTAATGAAGTCTGTAACATGATCAAAATAGCGAAGAGATACAATATAAAACACCTATTTTCCCTTGTGGCCTTATAGCTCTATTCACAGCATTAACTATATAAAGAGAACTGGGCAAGTCCCCTATGATGTCAGCCAAACACACCCACTTCCAGTTACCAGCCTTACCAGAAGTTGCTCTATTTCTGCTGTGTCCTGGTGAAAATAGCTTTACATGTATTATATAGATGCAGTGCATAGACTCAATGTTATAGAACTAATACAAGATTAAAACTCACTATATACAGTAAATGGTCACCTCTTTTGTTGCTCCTTTTTAAATTTGTTTAGGTTTACAATGCATTTATCATTCACACATTCATGCATTCATGCAAACATTCTAATACAATACACGCTCTAATCAGTATTTAGCACTGTGCTTTTTTTTAATAATCGTGACACATTCAGACACATTCCCCGGCTTCAGATGTAGTAGTATATAGCTCGACAAACATCAGACAGTGGTTCAAGTCCTGTCCTGAACAGCAATTTGTAGAAGTGCTTTTTCATTGTGCGCTTTTCAGGTTTGTTCTATTAAGTTATTTTTTCCCTTGATATTTGATAACCATGCCATAATCACTTGATCAGGTTTTGGATATAAACCAAGATTTGAAAAAACAAACCTCAAAAGAAAATGGTTCTTTCAATAAAAACAACAACAAAAGAAGTTTCTTCATGGGGACAAGACTCACCATGCTGGAAACCACCACAGTGGATTAGATGTCTGGTATTTTCCTTGTTGCCTGCACATACTGTAATTGTGATGCATCACATAGCTGCATCACCTCATGCAGTGGTCAGTTCATGTATTTTCTACTAGTTTTACTGCTAGAATGGCATGTTTTCCACCACTCATCCCCTAAGTCGAAAGAGTTTTTACAGCATATAAACTGTACAAAAACCGTATTCTCAGTTTGTCACACTGAAGAAACATGTAACCAAAGTGATTTGTGAAATCTCAAATGTACTGTTGATACAAACTATCTTCCTGATTTTACAGCTGTGAGTTGAGTAACAACAATAAACTGAGCACACAGGGCAACTTACACTCAATGGTAGCATGGATTGCTGACGGTGTGGCACCAGATGTTGGCACAATAGTCTGTTTGACTATGCTCTCCAGTAACAGCAGTTTATCTGTTAATCCCAGCTGTCTCCAGAGAAAGTACGAGCGGGTGTAAAATGGTAGCTGCAGAGGCTTGTGATGTGGATCCTCAATTTTCTATCACTTTGGCTGCCCACTAAATCAGAACAACACTAAATCAGTAGCTGTTGAATTTATACTCTGAATATATTCCTCAGTTTGGACGTTCATCAAACAAATACATTTTTTCTACTCCAATCATTCCCAGGAAATTTTGGTACACAGTCTTAGATTTATATATACATGTATATGTACATATGTTTGGATGATCTGGATTGAAAAGGGTCTGATTATGGATTTCTCAAGGGTTTGAATCGAGATAACATCCTTTCCTTGTTTCACCTTCCATCCAGAAAGCATCATCAGGCTGATCCACGAGTCGAGAGGAGGAAGTCCAGTTGCCTTGATTCAAACCTTTGAGGATTGCTGTAAACCTGGTAATTTCATCTATTTCTACATATATCTATTTATTTAAGCACACAACTTTCTTAGCTGAAGTTAAAAGTGTATCACAGGAGAGAGTTTTGGGCTGTTGCATCATTTGACCCAAAATAACACATGAAAGCTATGAGATGAATCTTCTGTACAAGTGACACACTTTTTCTGCACTGGGCTACGGAGGAAGTGTGACGTTAATTGTAGGGTCTGTCGTTAAATTGGACTTAAGAGTTGGTCCCAGCTGCCTTGTGTGATTTCACTATATGTAAGTGCAAGAAGTGCAGCAACTAGCAAAGACATATGACTTCAGGGAGCTGTAAATAAAAGTGCATCTGACTGGAGTAAGTGAAATGCAGTAGGCAGAAAAATGTGTTTGCTAGAAACTGGGCAACAGGTTTAAATGCACAGAGCTCCAAGGAGAGTAATGGTCAGGATCAAGGACTGTCGAGCATTGTATAGCAATGACAGATCAGTACAGCAGAGAGAGAAAAATAGGAAATTTAAAAACAACAACAACAACAACAAAAACCCACATGGGTTAGTGAAATAGAGTTTCAGTCCAAGACCTTTTAACTTAAAGATCCCTATTGACACATCCGTCCATCACCACAATGTGTACATTTGAAAGGACTTTTTGTGTGTTGCCCATGTTTTTTAGTGTGCTGTATTTTGATTTCTTTGCTGTAGAATATTTTCAAATTGAAAAACCTAAATTCAATCTGTTTTGGCAGCCACAGCTATTCAGTTGACAGAACAACTTCAGATGTGGCTGAATGTCACATGAACTGTTAACTTTGGAACAATGATTATGAAAATATGACAAACCGTGACACAAATTTATGAAAATCTCTTTTTGAATGCAGACGAGCATCATAGAAGAGCACAGCGAGGAGGGCGAGGAGGGGGAGATGTGTATTATGTGTAGATGGTGTCTGACGCCGGGCTAATGTCCGTGTTTTGCCATGATGCATTGTAGTTTCTCCTCCTGAACACATGGCAAGGTATTTACCAAGCCATCTGCTAAAATCGCCTGACTGAATTGAGCTGACGTCCAGTTGCTAAGGAAATGGATGCTTTTCAAAGGGGCCAACCAGTGTTGCACACCTGTCAGTGTAAAAGGACCCAGTCTCCCTCTCACCCTCTCCCTCTTTCTTCGTCTCTTTATGCTTGTGCATCTGAAGCTCATCAGTCACATTATGTGGTCAGATGTGATGAGTGTTCGTGCGTCAAAGAAAATTCAATAATTCAGTATTCTTGTTTATTTTTGCCTGCATATTTTAATTTTTTTTTCACTTCAAACCTATTTTCCAGAGCAGATTTTAAACCATTGAGTAATGATTGAAATTATAATAAAATTGCCAAAGGATGTGATGGCTTAAGCAGCCAGATGAATGAGCTGATGTGGATCAGCGCTGTGCAAAGCTAAATGAATTCTGGCTGCGAAGTGAACCTGA
Organism: Arrhamphus sclerolepis; assembly: GCA_037176975.1. NCBI lineage: Eukaryota > Metazoa > Chordata > Actinopteri > Beloniformes > Hemiramphidae > Arrhamphus > Arrhamphus sclerolepis. The sequence continues at coordinate 8,036,541 of JBAMYA010000015.1, read as the reverse complement.
GAAAGGAGCACAGTGCACTTCAACACAGTCAGGGCACATCAACAAGCAGGTGGTTATGATTGCTTTCCTGTCACAATCCTATGGCCTGCAGCTTGACAGTTTTCCCAGAAGAAGCAAGAGCAGTTGGAGAAGTTTGTCTAGGGCTCATGATGAGTTTCAGAGAACGTGGCTGCTGGGCAGGGCTTGACCTTTGGAGAGATGTTTTGTCATCTTGGCTTGAGTGCCGCATCCCTGTCTGGGTGACACCTATAAAGGTCACTGCAGGGGCAGACGTCTGGTCGTAAATCAACAAGGCAACATGGGACATGGTGTCCTTCTGGACCCAGTTCTGTTGTCCTGTTCGGCCCTTGCCCTAGTTACAGAAGGAGAAATAAGATCATGCAAGACAGAGTTCCAAACATGAATAAAACAGTGGTTTTTAAACATTTTTGCACCCAAAAAAGCACATCATTTTGCCACCCAAAGCTCAAAGCACTCCTACATTCAAGTGGAAAAAGGAAATACAACTTATTTGGACATGCATATGTTTTGTATCGGACACACCATTTGGTAACCACTCCATGAAAGGCTATACAGATGTGATTCTTCTGTTTTTATTGAAAATTAGTGAGTTCTTTTCATTTACAGAAAAGCATATACGCTATTAAACCTATAAAAACCACTAAGAACTTCTAAAAACTTAAGATTGATAATACAGATTTCCTAATCAAACTATAGCTTAAAAAGATGAAAAAGTGAGTGCAAGATCAGAGCTTTTCTCTGCCCTGATACCTAAAATCATCTTTTGTATTCCACTCTCTCTACAGCATATTATTACTTTGCCATAACAGGACCATCAGCTTTCCATTAGTGAAATATTAATATGCATCTCAGAAAGATAATTGCCCTCACTGCTCTCATCAGCCAGACATGATGCGAACTTAGAAACAATCCCTCCTGTCTGTCCACCGCAGAACAAAAGAGCCTTGGATGGAGGAGGAACATCTTCATTTCCCTCACAGAATACATTAGATCTGTAAGTGGGCTTGGTTATTGCTGATGCCTGCGTTTGCGTCGGGCACCTGGGATTCTCCAGACCTGTTTGATGTGGCCCTTTTCAAGCACTCTGATCATCCTGTTAAATTGCGGCTAATGGACAGGGCCTGCCACTCGGAGAGGCCCAGACAACGGGGGGACAATTTAGTGACACGCACACACCTGTCCTTTGTAGTTGAGTGAGACATTGTGTGCACAGGCGCATTAGTCTCTGCGGTGCTCATACAAGCACTTTTCGAGCTGCAGTGCAGCCAGAGCTGCCATTTAGGCCTGAATAACCCCAGGTGCCATTACCTTGGGTACCTGAGTATCCCCCCACACACGCGTACTGTGACCAAACAATACGCAGTCAGCATGGATGGAGGGCGCTTGTGCATATTTGTGTGTCTGCGTGCTATATATTGTGTGGCATCATGTGTTCGTGTGACTGCTTGTGGACTTTCTTCTTCACCAGGGGGTAGGGCTGATGCATAGCTGCACCTGTCTCTTCAATGGAATCCCCTCAATGGAGAATAATAGACGGGGGAGGTGGCAATGAGGTACTGTGGAGACAGATTGTGTTTTCTCAGAACATGCCAAAAAATAAAATGAATAGATAAACAAAATTTACAAAAATATTACGGGTGTATAATAAACTTTTTCTTTTGTTAATATGGCATTTCTTTTTGCAACTGCGATGTTTAATCAAGCACAGGCGACAGCTGCACTGAAATTGAAAATGAGCTATTCTTCAACCCAAATAAACCAGGAATAATAAAATCAAGGTAGTCTAACTTAAGGAAAAAAAAAAGGCTCTGTGCATGCAAGCATACCAGAGACTTCATTTTCTGAAGTAATGGGAAACACGCAGCTCTTCAGGTAACTTTCGCAGAACCTTTGAGAAATGTCCGAGGCTTGGCTCTGAACCAGGCCCATATTGAATGGCACCTAACAGTTTTAAATCAAGTCTGTGTGCCCAGCATCTGATGTGGGAGGGACTGGGAAAGGCTTTCTGTGAACGCACCGGGAGATTTTTATATTTGAGCTTAGTATGTGTGTGTGTATATCTGTGCGTGTTTGTGTTTGTGTGGACAATGACAGTATCTGTTGTGCCAGAGGAACTGATGAGCAGGTGGTCTGAGTGGGATTCAGCATACTCTCTCTCCCTCCTTTTCACACTAGCACTCATCTCTCCCTGCTTCTGTATTTATGTGTGTGTGTGTCTGTCTGTCTCTCGGGCAGTCTCACTCTCCACTTCTATTTTTCTTTTTTTCTTTCTTCTTTTTTTGATATGTGAATTGTTTGGTAAATCTCAAACACAGTATCGAAACTTACTTTTTGCATAAATTAATTTAGCAGATCTGCTTCAAAATTGGGACAATTATTAAAGAGTGAAGCTGAGGCTAAGGAAATCAACACTAAAGTAAACTATCTGGACATGACATTGAATATGGGGGTTCTGACACCTGCACTTGAATGTATCTTTGATGTTGCAATGAATAAAATATTACAGGAACTCTCCTCTTCAATTACAAAGAGTGCAATGTTACATGACTCAGAGGATTTTGGACAATAGCTTTTGTCCACACTCAGATGCACTCACATGCATACTTTACATACCTTCACTCACCAGATGTCTACTGTACAGTATATCTATTGATTGCTCCAGTGACACGGTTCATTGGCTTTCCATTTAGATGATATGAAGGCAACAGACACATGTACAGCAGATACACACCCACACACGGATGCACACACTTGAGCGACTCAGTACAATGCATTGTACAGTGAGCCTTGAACCATTCTACGTAAGTCTAATATGACCCATATGTTCCTGCCACTTAGTTGGCCTGCTTTGACAGTGACACCTTGTTGAATATTATCTCTGTACAGAGGATTAGGTTGTGGATCTACATCTGTACCACAAAGGTATTGTATCCCAGGTCTACTTATGCCATTCATTTTCATCTATCTTTAAAAATAAAATGAAAAAAATGCCTATTTTATAAATTATAAACTACTATTTAGTTTATACACTTGTTAAAATATGTCACAATTAGTAGATGTGCCAAAATAAAGACATAAAAACCAACCTGACCGAGAACATTTAGTAGTTTTTTTTTTTTTTTCCCTTTTTGCTAATTCTTCTCAACTATTAACTTATTGCAATTTTAGATGTTATGTAATGATTCAATAGGCCAGCTCCAGATGTGAAGTTGGGTGTACTTTGCTGAACTGCAGCATCATGACTGTGTGTGTATTTAGACAGTGGACATTTCCTTGGCAGTGCTGCTGCAGCGCAGCTACTGCACAATCTTTTTACGCAGTGATGTCCTTGGTAATGCCGATAAACACACTGCACATTGTTTTGTGCAATAATAGTAGATCTGATTTGAAAAGGAGTCAGTTCAACTTGATTTGGCTCGTCTAACTTGAGTTTCCTGGAACTGATGACTGGACTCAAAATGAAAGGGAATGATTGACGTAGCATGTTTTAATATAAGTTTGATGTGGTTACGTATTCCTAGAACCACACTGGCTGCACACGTTGGGGTAACAAAGGCCTTGATCGGCCAAACTGCAGTCCAGAAAAGGAATTGTTCTATCAGTGATGAATAAGAAGAATTTTAAGCTTGGCTTTCTTATGTTAATGTGGATTCTTGAGCATGTTGAAAGCCTCATGCTTTCTTGCCTTCTCAAGAACTGTGAATTATACCCAGAAGTCAGAAGTCAAAATTCACCTTATGTAGGTGAAGTTTGAGCTGCCGTCAGCTGTACACTGCATGACACTGAAGATTATAATAATAATTGGAATGAATCTGTAAAGAACTGGCTATTTACAAACAACATCTAACTTTTTTTTGTCACAGTGCCATTTTTTATTTAACAAAAAATAAGTAAAGAAAAAAATAATTGCATAGGTAGTACTAAGTACCCCCTTTGCTCCTTTAGGATTTAAGAGAATAAATTCCAGCTGTGTGCTACTGATCATCAGCCTTTAATGAACTGATCATCAGCACAGGTTCAGAATTTTAAAAAAGCCGTTTACTGGTCTGGAGCATTTAGAGATATGTTAACGCAATGCCAAGAAAGAAAGACATAAGCAGTGGTCTTAAAGAAGAAATTGTTGCTGCTATGAAAGGTTATGACACTATTTAGTAAACATTAGTGAATTGTCTATGTTCACTAAAAGAGGCAGAGTAATGTAATAATCATGATTAATGTTACAGTATAGTTGTAGAGTACAATGTTGTTCTTCTTTTGTTTTTGTTTATTTTTGAATGATAGAAATACTTTCTTGAAGCCCTTTAGAGCTGAATGAGTCTGTTGAAGAATGAACTCTGCTTCCAGTATTGGAGGTGGTGACACGGCTGCTCTGTGGTGGAGAGCAGTGTGTTTAGTGGACTCGTATGTCACACCGACTCAAAATACAGGTTCTTGACAGTGATCTTTTTAAAGCTTTATGAATAACTATTGAGCCTGCAAAAACTACTCAATTGCTGTAATCTCAATGATAATAATTTAAAAAGTGGTCAGATAAAACAGGGCTGGTGAAATCCTGTTGACTTTTCCCTTTCAAAGCCATATAAAAAGAACAAGATCAATGGTTTAATGAAAGGTTAGTGGCTCAGTGAACATTTAGAGAAAAAACAAATTGAGTCTAATATGAAATATAATTATAGGAAGCTTTTAGATGATCATTTTCAACATCCACAACACCCAAAATCACACGCTATAATGACTTTATTTGTAATCAGCGCAGAGATAAAATGACTGCATCAATATAATTGCATTATTATATTTAATGGCAACATGTTTGTAGGGCTTGGTTCTCTCTTAAACCAGAGGATGAACAGAGTGTATTTTTGGTATCATTGCAGGTGCTTTGGGATTTTACTGTTATTATTTGTTGCATAGCAGCACAGGAGATGAACGATGGATCTTTAGAGCTTCATGATCAGACCAAACTCATTTGAATTATAAATGCTACTTTTCAGCTATTTCATTGAACAATGATTAAATGTCAAATGTACTGCATTTATACAGTACTTTTGCAATCTTATTGACCCTCTTGAAGTGCTTTCGCACAAGAAACATCCATCCATTCACACAAACACTGACACATCACTCTTTCTATGTAACCCATGTTACCCATGTTATTTTGTTTGTCCTCAGCAGGAAGTGACAATATTGATCAGCCTAAAAAAAAAAACAACAACTCATATATATGTAACTGGATTGTATTTCTATTTTGTTCTAATTATTAAAAGTGTCTTTTGCTATTCAGATTGTTCCTATACCTGACTGTAAACATTATCAATGTTATAAGCGTGTGACTTCAAGATCGGGAGCCCCTCCTCTTTATTTCTTCTTCTGTGGTATTGTTTTATTAAATTGTGTAGATTCTCCCCCTTTGTAATGTCGTGCGGGAGGGGTGTGTGTTATGTTTCATCTAAATACATCCAGTTTATTTATAGATTTCTTAAGCGTGTTTTTGTTATCATCACCATTGTAATGTATAAATCCATCCCATAATGGGAATAAATAAAGTGAACTTACAATTGTAAAGTAGCAGGAATTGACTTTAGTTTTGCTATATACTTTTGTTTTGTGTTAAACTTGGAGCGGTCAGCGGATAACGTGCTTGTTTTATGTTTGTTGTTCTCGTCAGAATAAACTGAAATAAACTGAATAAACTGAAATAAACTGAATAAACTGAAAAGCCATCCAAATT
>JBAMYA010000015.1:7997336-8024086 GCA_037176975.1 Arrhamphus sclerolepis | reverse complement strand
TATATATGTAATGTGGGGGTTGTTTTTTTGTATTGTTCAGAGAAGGGGAGCGTGACGAGAGTCTGCTGTGGATATAATTAATAGGCCACATGCAGCTGCACCAAATGTGTCACAGTGAGGGGAAATCAATTGATGACGTCTGCTGACATAAAGGGTGGATGTTTGTGTGTGTCAAGGTATGGGGTGGAGGGTGGCAGAGGCTGAAGGGGGAGGGGCGTAAAAAGAAGGTGTTTTTGGAAAGAACGACAACATTCAAGAGGGTCAAAATGAAAGAAAGAGACCAAGAGACATATAAGGAAGAACTGTAAAAGGAAAGGAGAAGCACAGAGGAGCAAGAAAAGCTTGTAGAGGGAAAAAAAAAAGGAGGCGGGGGCTTGAATCTCCCATCTCAGCTGGATACAAATCACAGCCTTTAGCAATTCATGGAAATTCATGACCGTGTCAATATATGGACACAATGTAGATCTAAGACATAGATCACAGGAGAATTCCCAGCTGCATATTTAGCAGTCACCATTATCCAGGCCATGTCAGATTAGTGTGAGTGTTTATTATGGAAGTTTTTTTCTGTTGCTGCTGGAAATCTGACGCTTTGGCACTAACTATGGCAGTATAAGATAGCTGCACACTGCAGTGATTATGCTTTGGACTTGGTGAGCTGTGATGTTTCTTTTCTGAGGTAGGCTACATTCTCAAGGCAGAAACGTTACAAGCAGGATGGTATTGGTGTATGTATTTGTGTAGTAGACACATTCTGTAGATGACTGTGGGCGTCGTTGCATACGACTGCTGCTGTTGCCCTTGAAGCATCAATTCATTTTAAGACGGTATACACAAACACAAAACCTGTTAACACCCACATACTAACGTTTAGGTATGCACAAACACACTCATGAAGTATGAGCTAATATTACATCCCACCTGCACCTGTACAATGTCTGTCTCTTTATCCACCAGATTATTAAGTGTAATATGCACTCTGGGTTTAAAACGTATGAGGATGAATAGTGTCTGCCAGCTTAGCTTTGTGGAATGTATTTTAAATGGTTTGCCTCAGCAGTCAATGCAGACATTTGAATAACAATGTTACGCTTAAATAAATCTGTATTGAAGAATTTCTCACTTTCTTTTGTTAAATGCATATTCCCTAAAATAAGTTGTTCATGATTTTACACTGTTATTGCCTTGCTGCCTTCCCTTTCTTCATCTGTTTCTTAACAGTTTGTCAAGAATTAGATCAGAGAAATCAAAGTTGACCTATTTTTTTTTATTATTATTTTTAATTTTATTTAATTTCATCATTTTATATTTATTTTATTTCAGTTACTTAATATAAGATGCAGTGTTGAAGGAAAAAAAAAATCTTGATTAAATACTTGCATTGCATTGTGTCCTAATTTTGTTTTCCCTTCAGTGTGATAATTCATAATTAAAATTAAACAGTGTTTTTTTTTCAAACATGATTCCAACAAGTGACGCAGAGATGGGTACAAGTTTAGTTCATACCCGTATATAGAGCAGGCGCTATGCTGGGAAACTTTGCCAAGCACGACAACAAGGATTTACATTCAAAAGTGGACTGTACAATTTAACTTTACGGTGCAAAAAACAAAGACGAAATAAAGAAAAAGAAATACAAAAAGAGGCTTTAAATCAACTTTGTTCAGAGGCAACCTCAACCTCTCTGAACCATTGCATGGTGTTTAGCGGTCAGACAAATCAGTATTCCAGATCTTTGTTGGAAGAAATAAATGTTGTGTGCTTTAGACCAAAAACTAAAAGAACCATCCAGAGTGCTATCAGCACCAGGATATTCTCAAGAAAAGCAACTAAATCCAAATGAAGACTTCATGTGACACATTGGTTTCCTTGGCTTGGCTCCTTTTTTGTTTGTTTGTTTAAATAAATTGTCTTTATATTAATAACATATTGAGTTTGACTGCATTGGAATATATAATTGGACTCATTGGGTCTGTATTAAATTCAGGGCCAAAACTTGAATCAATATCCTTGGCAAAGATAAGCTACAATTCTGTGATGACAGAAGTGAAAATTACCAAAACTTCCTGCCCTCAAGCCAACATCTTTTCACGACATCCATCCATTTTCCAACACGACAATGCAGAAACACATTGTGGACATAACAGAGAAGCATGGCTGCAGAAAGAGGCCACGGGTACCAGACTGGCCCGCACTTTAGTCATGCTCCATTTTTCAGTCCACGGACAAGTCCCCAATACCTCCTGTGTGGAAAAATATGAAACAAAAACTCCTTGCTGTTGCACATCTTAGGTGTTTCCAGAATGAATGGGATGAAATAACATCTGAAATCATTTAATACTTCCCAGAATGTGTGTTGTGTGAGGGAATGACAATATTATAAAGTAGTAAAAACATACATCTGCCAACATTTTTCACACTCCATGTTGCAGGCATTGCCTAGCTTTGCGTTGGGTAAAGAGCCATGTCTGATTGTTCTTATGACAGTTTCTGACACTTCGAACACCAAAATAAAACATGCTGTATTCCAGTATCCATTCCCCGTTGTAAATGATAAGAGTACGAATTTCCTTTGGATAGATTAAACTGATGTCTCATTTGGCAAAACCAAACCTAATACGTATAGTTAAGCACAGCGGCGGAGTGGTGACAATGTGGACTTTGTTTTGAGGTCACATGACCTTCTTACCTTACCTTAAGTTAATCTTGAACTCCTCTATATACCAAAGTATTCTAAAAGTCTTAATCTGTTTAAACTCTCCTAAAAGGACCTTACAATAGCTACGCACCAAGGAATATCTAATACCTTAATGAAATGAAGCCAAAGCCAAGAGTGGAGAGAACTGTGGGTCATAATTCTTAAAAAAAAAAACAATTTCACAGACTGATGCAGAAAAATATACTTTAATTATTAATAACTAAAACTCCAGCTATATATTTGGCCATGCTTTCAAGAATCAATTACCAAGTAAAGAAATCCAGTCGCCTTCTATGTAAGCTTTTTATAGAATTTATGTAATTCACTTTGTGAATATACAATATCAATCAGTTCACTTGAAAACACAGGTTCAAATTAATTATCAAATTCAAGATTTGAGCTTTTGGTGTTATTGTTGTAAATTTATTTATTTTTCAATATAATAATTTGTACATCACAAAAGAAGCTGGTCCTCTGTGTGAGCTCTTCATTGATGACCTCACTAGATCAGCTGTTTGGTTGGTTAGTTGGTTTTGGGGAGATGAGGGGACGCGGAACAGCTGTCATTTGGTCTGAGGAGCACACAACCCCAGATCTAGTATGCCTGGTCCCTGTAACCCCTTGCTGCCTCCCCCTTGTAAACAGTCCATTAGCGGAGTGCTCCAAGGTAAACATATTTACTGGCTGGTGATGGCTTGCCAGTGTGGCTCCTCAGGCCCTGTGGCAGAGGGGATTTCATTAGGCAGAGGGCAGGGGGAGAAAGAAGGAAATTAATGTGCCATTCAAGCTGATTTCTTTGTTTCCTATCAACATGATCACAGACAGGCCGCAGGGAAGAGATGATTTACGCACACAAAGGAAAGAGACAGGGAGAAAGAGGGAGGGTAAGAGGGAGGGAGAGAAAATATCACAAAAGGCTCCCAGTGCGTGAAATGTCTTCCTTTTGGTGAAAATGCTCTTGTCATGATTATTGTTATGGCTTGAAGTGCTGGAATTGTTTTCAATCAGAAAAGCCTTCTTGTTTGTCATTAAGGATTGGAAATGGAAGTATTTCCGAGCGAAAACACCAACAGGCACAACAATGTAATGTAATTTCTTTCCTCCACTCTATCTGCACACAGTAATCCAACCAGTGCACTGATGTCCTGCAGCCTTGTTAAGAATCTGTTTAACAATGAGAGGGTTTTTAAAGCAGTTTGCTTTGCATCCGGGAGGATTTATTTTGTCGTCTACCTTGTTTATTGCTAGCTGTGGCTCACCAATTAATTATCTAAGTAAAGACAGCTGATGGCAAAATACTGGTTATGCTGGAAATGAGGTGAGTATAAAAGGGGACCACCGCACCCCGACATGACTCAATCACTGAAGAGTATTTTCGTCTGTGGAAAGTAAAAATAAATTTAATTTTGGAAGGCGTTTTCACATGATTGTTGAAATGTAAAGAAAAGTTAACTATATATATGGTGGTGGACAAATACTTTGCCCTTCCATGAGAATGCCCCTTACTTAGAAAAACCTAGATCCACCACTGGTAAGACTGGATCTGCAACAACCACTGCAACGTTCTGCATCATTGAGGCTCGCTTTAAACTGCAGCAGGTTAGTTTAACATGTCTGAAGACTTTCAGCTGAATAGGTCAATGGATCAATTTATGGACAGTCCTTCATTTCCTTTTTTTCAGTCACATGCACATGCGCATGCACATGCACATGCGCATGCACATGCACATGCACATGCACATGCACATGCACATGCTCTGCTCAGTTGTACGGGAGCAGAGTGGGTTTTTTTTTGTTGTTGTTTTGTTTTACACAGTATTAGTGGTCTTTTTAGGCTCACGATCACTGTCTCTTATGTTGAGCATATTACATCCAAATATATTTTTGAGCTGCTTTGTTGGAGACCTCGCTGTCTTTATGTATCTTTCAAACCTCCTGGATTTGCTATGGTATTATTTTTAAATTTGCAGTTGCAACGGGCACATTCAAGGTGCTCGACTCTGCACCGCAAGCTGCTGCGAATGTTACAGTATGTGTGCGAATACAAGATAATACGACACATTTCAAAGGGAAACAAAGCTTGTCTTATTTTTTTGGGGTTAATATGGTAAAATCTGAGGGTCTCTGATTTCAGAGTCCGACTGTAGTTAATGCACAAGTCCAAGTCAACAGTCCTGAAGTCCGAGTCAAGTCCTCGAGTCGGACTTGAGTCTGAGTCCTGGACTCAAGTACTGCAAGCTTGTATGTGTGTACATGCAGGTACTCTGTGTGGAATCGCGATGTGATCAGTTGCCTTCTTTGAAATGAAAAGAACTAGAACATAATAAGAGAGGCTTTTGGTCAAAAGTAGGCGGTTTGGAATAGAACAAACACAGAAAATGACTCAGAGATACTGGATGCAAGCCTGTTCTTAGCTGAGTAGGACTGCAACTTCTGCAAGTTCTACTGAAGAAGAACATATATTCCATCAATAAATTCTAGATATAAAGACATTTCAAACCTTTTTTTCCCCCTGACGAATTAGACATGAAAGAGATGGGAATGCATCCTTCATCTTGTGCTGGGTGTTGAACTGGTTTATACTTTCTTGGTTGGAACATTCAGATGCATTATTTCCATCATTTTTGGAGTATCGTGAAATGCTTGAGTGCAGCCCTCAAACCAATGTGTTCTTTCTCTTTTTGTCTCTGCACTAAACAGTGTGCTGATAGGATTTGTCCCCTTTTCCTCATTCTGTTAAATGTAACCCATGAATATGCTAATCTGGTTCTACTGGTGACTATACCCACCAGCAGAGTCAGAGCTGTGCATCTTACTCATCTTATTTGTGCCGTGTGATTCTGCAACACTCTGCTATGATGTGCAGTGGCCAGTTCTTACATATGAGTGATTCATCCATCCACGCATCCATTCATTCATTATTTATACCCATGTCTTCCCATTCAAGGTCACTGGTGTTGGATGGAGCCTACCCCAGCTCTCTCTGGGTGAAAGGGTGCAGGGTACATCTCCCAAAAAAGAGATTCCCAATAAGTGGAATAGGAAAATAATCGTCTCAGATGCTGTGCAAGTGGAAGAGTCTAAATGATAATGCATTTAGTTTCTGTTGTGTCCAGTTACATTAGAAATGCATTGCTTGGCTTGGCTGACCTCAAATCAGAGCTGCTTTCCATCTATTTTTTTCCTCTTTTTTGTGTCTGCATATATGCTGTGGTTTAGCACCAAGATTGACAAAAAAAACTTTTTACTTTTATATGCAATTTGATGTTGATCTCCATCTAATGGCTTTGTGCTCTTTGCATCCTGATTGGCTTCTCCATCTAATTTTGTTGACAGCTAGCCTTTTGACATCATGGACTTCACTTAAAAACTAGAAAAAGGGTCTAAATATGAAAACATTTGCGGGTTAGTATAATTTGAAACAATGTCATACTTAAATATTCATGCCTGTGCAGTGGTCATGGACATGAACGCAAGCATTTTTTTCTGTATCAAGCTGTAAATATGTTTATTTCTGCCGTCTCAGATGGAAATCAAAACTTGGAGGTCAGTGGAAATCGACCCACTTTTTTAGCCACGTAGTACTCATGTGAGAAACTACACTTCCACAATGGTTTCCAAAAGAAAAGCTGGAGATTGCTCCTTGATTTTAGAGAGTGGCTTATTTTGTAAATTCACATTAAGCTCATTGACAGTCTCCAGAGTCACAGACAAGGTATGGATTAATGATAACTGGAATAGCCTTTCAGTAGTGCAGAACAAATGCACCTCTCTATTGAAAAGAGCCAAGGCAGGTGGTTCAGTCATCTAATTACTTCAGGATGACACCAGGACACCTTGTACTTTCATGGAAGCACTGTACCAAAGGTGCGCTTTGATTACCAGAGAACAACCCCTTCCAGAGGTCTGCGGAACAATCTAGGATTCATTCATTGATATATTTTCTGTCTGGTCCACTGATTATACCGTACAGGCATGCAAACTTTGTATAAGAGATGTATAAATTAATGTGTTGCAATGACACATACTTTTTATTTGCAGCAGTGTTTTCTTCATTGTTTTTGTCTTAATCTGTAGTCAGTTCATATATTTGAGCACACAGCTTACAATTACAGCCACCTTTGACTGACTCTTTCTCTTATTCCTGACTTCCTTCCATTTGGATTATATTTAGGGTTGCGTGATGCCTGTGAGTGATGCGCAGGGTGACATGAGCTGCATATAAATGACTTTAGTAGAAAAACATATCTGCTTTTATTTACACACACGCACACACACACACACAGTGTGTTTTCAGGTGCCCATCATGCTGTGCTAGGAAGCAGTTTTATGTAGTTGGTGACCTTCGATGGTGAAGCAGGTGTTTAGGGTGTGATAACAATGAGACAGATAGTACAGGTGTGACTACATACAGACAAGAAGGACACACACACACACACACACACACACAGAGGCAGAAACACAGATTATGTGCTGTATTAGATGCTAGAACTGAGTAAGAGGCAACAACGTCATACTGAAAGAGATATTTTCCTTGTTTGAATATGCTGTTTACACAGATGGGATTGACTAAAGTGTGTTCTCACAAGCATAGACTACACCAAAATATGGTAAACCAAAAAAAAAGAAAAAAAAAAGACATAATCAAGTGTGATTATGTCGGCTTTATGTGAACTTCCACTTGCATACATATTGCTTTCACATCAAGTAAATATTTTCAGTGCTGCATGTAACCATCAGTGTTTGAGCATGTGTGCAGTGGACATGCATGTTTAACAACTTAAAGGTAAATGTCAGCTTTCTTCTTGTCTGGGGGGGAGCCTTGTCCTCTGCACCATCATGTGGACAGAAGCAGTACAGCAATGGCTTCATTGACATTCCTCTCGTAAAAACAGCGGGTAACCCAGCCCCTGAGAGTAATCCTCCTTTGCTGAGGCGTGGGAATGGAGAGGAGGCAGTGTAAAGCTGATCAGTTTCATCCTAACTGAGAAATTGTACATGAGGTTCCAGAGCTAAGTAGTTTGCCCATTATGCAGTTGTCCATCCCTATACCTATTCTGTCTGGATGAATCTATAAACTTCTGTGCAACATCAGACCGAGAAGAGATGTTTATAAATTCAAGCTACAACATAAAGTGCCTGATTTATCTTTTGAAAAGTCCTAGTCTGCGGGGTGATGTTTTGTTGATATCCAGTGAGGCCCAAGGTACAGCCTTGATAAGGGCTGGTACACAGACAGATAATGTTTTGTCTCTCCTTTTTGCATTGAGCATGACAGAGAGGATTTCAGAGACTGCACTGCCAGATGGGAGATTGTTCCTTCATGGGTATTGTCTGTGAAACGCCTCGGAATATGTCAGCTTTATCTGTGTTAAAACATACCAAACATTTTTGCATGTGATACTGGGGTACCGAAGCTATAGCCTCTCCCATCTGTGCTCTCACAAACTGTATCTCTGTCCTGCAGCATCTAGTGCACAAGGCAGAAATAACTCCACTGATCTGAGGAGAAGGCTGTCACTGCCAAATTTGTGATACGTAAATGTGTGAAATATTGTGATATTGAGACATGGTTCCAGATAGATTATGTCGTATCAGTGAGCTGTGTTTCATCCGTCATTTTTGCCGCTCTCTCCTTCTCCCTTCCTCTCTATCTCATTCACACACACGTACGACACTCATAATGCTCTATCATTTCCCTCATCCCATGCAAGAAAGAAATGTGAAAGGCAAATATATGCTCTCCTTCACTGTGGACATAATACTGAGGTCATGAATGGAATGTTAATGAATGTTTTACCACATACCTCTATCAGTGGACACACACATGCAGGATCACGCATCAGGAGCTGCCGAGCGAGTACCAATCTCGCCAAAACCATAACTATACAGTATTTCAAATATGCATTCCTTTGCAAGAGAGTGGGTGGTTTTCATTTTTTTCAAGGAAGGTTGGCTTGACTTTTATTTTGTGCTGGGAGAATGTGATAAAAGATGAAGAAAAAAATATATATATATATGCATTCAACTGACCAGCTTTGCAGATGGAGTAAAAGGAAAAGTATTGAATCGAAATTTGTGTCATGTCGAGAATGGCAGTAGAGGAAACAAAGGGGACAGAAGGTGTGGGAAGAAGAGGCAGCGGCTGGTAGATCAAGGCGGTGTTTGAGTATCTTATCGCGGCTGTCGGCAGCTCAACCTGGCTCCGTTGACTTTGTGCAGGGATTAGAAAGGCCCACAGCGGCTGATTATTTGGGTGAGTGAGCAGTTCTGTGTAAACAAACACAGTGGCCGGGATCGTAGCAGTCACAACAAATTTGGTTGGCCTCGCATAAACCACACACACACACACACACAAATGTGAGCACTACCACTGTTGTGCAATATACTCCTCCTGCACGTCATGATGTTTTGTGCATCATAGATGATTCCTCACTGATTGTCAGGTATTTGAAGTTATTACAAGCATTTTCCCCTCCAAAACACAAAAATAGGTTTGGACGTTAAGATTGCATGTTATTTGTTAGGGGATAAATTTGATGAATTTGAAACAAACTGAAAGATGGCAAAACAGACTGAAGCTACAGTAACCAAAAACTGTTGGCATCTTTACTCTGGTTAAAGCCAAGATGAGTCAAGTGGAAACATATTGGGGGTAATGGGAGTCCAGCAATTCTGAGAAAAAAGTGTATTATTTTATCAGCAACACAATAACATTATGTCAGGCAGATGGGAAAGTGTACAAAAAAAAATGTTTATTTATAAACACAAATCCTTGTGTGGTTCACATTTTATTTGTTGCCTCAATCTTTCACTGTACATATTTTAAACAAAGGTAGAGTGAGAAGCACCCATGAAGGGGCTGTGAAGTCGACTGCATCCCAAAATATCCATTCCAGATGCTGGCTAGACTTGTTGGAGCCGGGGCTCGCTATACAGGGGGCTGGGTTTAGTTGTCTTTTCCTCCAGGTGTGATGCCTCACGCTGGTTCCCCACATGTTCCCGGGGTCTTATCCAAACACACAGGGGATGGGGACAGCGTCAGCAGGCCCGCCCTAACTCCTGCCCTTCCTCAATTTTCCCTTACCTGGTAATAATCCCGGTCCACCAGTCCCCCCTCCCCATACCTGTCATCAAAGTCGCTGCCCTGAATGTTTGTCCAGCACGGACCTGAAAGCTTCCCTTTCTGTGAGCAGCTTTACTCTTTTGTTTCACACGTTCTCCTCCAGACCTCTGTCTCCTCCTGAGTTTGAACCCTTTGACGAGGGGTTATGTTCACACTGCCGCAGACTGGAGCAGGCCAGTTGTTGCTCCAGTAACTCAATCGTGCCCAACGGTTATAAAGGACATATTAAAGCTGTCATATTTTAAGCCTTGTCAGTTTTAGGACGACACGCCACCAGGAAGTGTTAAGCAGTTAAAAAAAGGAAAAACAAAAGAAGGGCAAAAAAGTAAAATGGAATGGAAAAAGAAAAACAGAAGCGCTGCTGTTTTGTGTGTTTGTTCCAGAACCAAATGTTTCCAATAAAAGTGTGTCTGTATCCCTCTGAACTTTTCTTTTTACACCATGACTCCTTTCCTCCATGACAAAATGCAAGTTTCCTTTCAATGTACGTGAATTTCACCTCCTTTAGAAATTATTATTTCTCTTTTTTTCCCTCCCTCTCTTCAGGGTATGGTAGTTGCAGCGGGGGAAAACATTATTATCTAGCCCACTCAAAATATGTCTCATGTCTCGAGTTGGATGCCTTCCAGCTCTGGCATAACCGAGGATAACATATTTATGGGAACAAGAAGGAAGCCTCCTTATTGAAGCGTGTTGGTCTTCATTTCTTTGACAGGAATCTGTCTTGGTTCATTAGTACTGATTTCATTTTTCTTTTCTTTCTTTTTTTTTAACACAATAGCTACACCATTCCATCCATCCATTATCTATACCCGCTATTTCCTGTTCAGGGTCACGGGGGTCTGCTGGAGCCTATCCCAGCACACTACGGGCGAAAGGCAGGGGTACACCCTGGACAGGTCGCCAGTCCATCGCAGACAATAGCTACACAAATATTACAAATCAAATATGGACTCGGACCGTGATTAAATGACAAATATACATTAGCAATTTTTTGACAATGATTGTATGCTATTTTTTCTTTTTTTTATTTCTCCACAGAAGCTCTTAAAGGTAATTAAAGGGTGGGATTGTCTTAATCTATCAAGTTCCTATCAAGCCTCTGCAGTATTAGGAAATCATATTTTGGGCTGGAGAAAACAAATGCGGGTTACATTTTGCGTGTGTTTGCATGCATGATCGTAAGAATAGTCCCCCATTGTCAAAACCCACCTAAGAAACATATTCCCATGAGCCTCAGCAGTGTAAATGATTTCCTGATGTTTAAACCATCGTTGCTTTGAGTACACACACACACAGGATCAGGATTTCAACTTCTAAACTGCTTCGATCATCCCCAGAGCTCATTACAAACCACGCAGGCGACAGTAAGACTTAACTTTTTTCGAATGTGCAGTGACAGAATGTGAAACTGTTTTGATCTCATTGTTTTTGTAGTATAATCAGAACCATTGTGTCCTCATTCCTGATGACAGATGAAAAAAAATGCATTCAGTTCTTGACAGTCCCAATGCCAATAACAGTCATCTGTATCTTATCAAGTAATTTTTCTCATCAACTTTTGTTCAACGCTTGAGAATGTTGTAATTTGCCACTGGGGGTGATTAATAGGCTGTGTCTAACTAAATCAAACTTTTGGCAACTTAAGCTCAATATGATGAGCGCAGCAAATGTCAGGAAGCTGTGGTTTGGTTTGGAAGCTGTGGTTGACTTCAGCTCTTCATCATTATTATACTTCCCCCTCCCTTTCTTTAGCTCCTGCACAGCAAAATAATATTGTTTAGGATGACATTTGTTTTGGTTTTAGTGGCATCTGATTAACATGAGAAATTACAAGAATGACATGTCATGTAGCGATTGCTTTTAATGTAATGCACTTCTGAAAATTCCATCTCCAGGTCTCACTTATCAGTAAAGATCAGTGATTTCCAGCCACTGGGTTCAGGTGGGGCGTGGCTAGCTCTGCCACAGGGACCCTGAAGCCACCCTGTGTGACATCATTGCCAGTCATTCAGTTTGACTCCTCAGCTCCAGCTGGAGCTGGTTGTTGGACCTCAGTGAGGCCCTTGTGCTGGTATTAATTTCTTGGGCCTATTGGCGTCTGTCCTCTGGCAGCCCAGACTCAGCCTCAACCCCAGCTCTGGTTCCATCTGCATGTAGGAGTGTTACTGGAAATCTGGCCAGTGGGATCTGGCTCCCATAATCCTTTTAGGCAGACCTGACAGCATCTGTAGCAAAGTTTGCAGGTAATGGACGAGTATTAGAGAGAACATTTATCCTGCAATCATACATCATCTTCAGAATCCTGTGAAAGAAAGAACTTTTACTGTGGTCCATTCTTCTGGAGTATGGTTTTACAGCCTAATACTGGTGTGGTTCATGTGTCTGTGGAATTTCAGAGTGGTTTCCAAAAGTTTTTGCAATTTATATTTGTAAAGGGTTTTTTTCCAATTGCAAACAGAAGGGATAGTGGAACAGTGTGGTGGAACCTTTTAGGCTTTGTGAAAGAGATAAGGTACAGTAGTCAAGCTAAAAAGTAAACAAGATGGTTTCAGGTTTAATATATTCTTCCCCATTAGCTTACACATCGAAAAAAAAAGATGTTTTAATAAGCAAACGCTCCAAAATGACCCATATGTAAGGAATGATGTCTGTAGCTACTCTGGATTACCAGAGGACATACAGTAAATGTGAGAAGGCTGATTCTTACCTAATTCAAAACAAATACATTTCAATATATTTTAATCGTCATTTTTGTCATTTTTAATCCTCGTGAACAAGGGGAAAATAAAAATCTCTCTATGACTTAAATATCTGAGTCTCCATGTGATCGTGTCTGTGTGTAGAAGTGGCCACAGGCAAATGGTCCTAAGATTCCAGTGGCTTCATGGGATGCCGCACAGTTTCGGAGAATCTTAGTGAATGTTTAATGTCGAGTCAACATGAAGAATTACTCTACCTTCCCTCTATTTATGAGACCAAGACGATTATATCTCATTTCTGACGATGATTATAACTGCGTATGATTGGACTGGGAAAACTGTATTTTTCTAAAACTTTTCTTTTTGAACAAACATTTTATGGTTGTCAGATTTGCTGCTCAAAATGTTCATGTCCAGTGGGTTTTTGGTGTCAGATGGATCAAAAATGTGGGAAACCTTGGGAAGCTTCTCATACTGAAGAAAAGGAAACAAGAGCAAGAGATGTTAAGTGAGGGAATAATTCTGAAAATGTAAGAACGACACCAATATTGAAGGAGCTACTGCTGTCAAAGTGGCCTCATAGTAACTAACTACTTGCAGTTATTTGACAGAATTTAATACTTCACTTTTAAGGTTATGTCCACAAATCTGATTTTTGGAATATCCAATTAGAGTCCGATCTTTCTAACTGACTATAATCAATATTAGGTGTGTTTCCACTAGCGGGGGTTTCTGGGTAGTTCTTCAGGGATGGATTGTTGAAGCATGTCTCCATTACCAGGGACGGCCCTGCTAAAAAGGCTTTCAGGAACCTCCACGTTCCTGTGGTGGGATTCAGAGTGGCTGATAAACTTCTTGATGGGTGCTTGGTGGTGTTGACAAACTGATTGGATACACTGTGTAGGAGATGATGTCATTCAGCCGCCTAATGTCCGTGCGAGTCGTCTTTTCTCATTTAGCGCTTGCATTGTTCATTGTAAACAGAAACATTACAATAATCTTTACCTCCTCCATTATTTTTTAATGAAATTTTACTTTTACTTGTTTTTCTTCTTTTATTTCTTCAGTTTTACCAATGTCTTTTTCTTTTCTTTATTGGCACTTGTCAAAGAGTGAAAGCAGTGCACTGCTATCACGTGGTTTGGAATAGTAGTTTACATGCAACCAGGGAAAAACTTTACTTAATTAGCATCACTTGATCATTAAGTTGTAGAGTGGGTTTTATAAAAGGTTCACACTGTTCAGTTTCACATCTCAGATGAAAGATTGGCAGTCGTGGGAAAAATTGCCCATCATAGCTCAAAACAAAAAAGATTATGGGTCGTAATTATAAGATAAGACAAGACAAGACAAGACAAGACAAGACAAGACAAGACAAGACAAGACAAGACAAGATAAGATAAGATAAGATGCACTTTATTGATATGAGCAAAGATGAAAGATAGAACCATCTTATAAGACTGTAGAAATGATACATCAAAAAGAAAAAAAAGGTCAGCTAATCAGAAGTTAAGAAGTAATGAGTTCCTTGGTTGTTGTTGCCCAATAATTAAGCTCTACTCAAGCAACATTTTGTGTATCTTATTGTAAAGTGTTACCGCGACCCCACCATCGTAAGTGGAGACTTGATGGCTGAAAGGACTAAAGAGGAGGATGGCCCTGTTAAATTCCAGCCTACTAGTTTTATCCTGGAACCCCCGCTAGTGGAAATGTACCTAAAGACTGCAAGTGGTCAGCTTTATCTTCTGTGTCCTTGGTGCCGCACGGTTGCTATGGTAGCCTGCATGCATAAAAGGTCTTTGCTACTGCCACAAATGCCAATGTGCAGTTAAAATAAGTCACAAGAGAGCACCAGATACAGACGATGCTTGTGTGTACTGCGTTATTTCAGGTAGTTGTCTGTGCCAGTATGTCAGTACAGCGGGGTGTGTGGCCCAGGCTGGTTAGCTGTTACCTGACAGACAGCTGAAGCTAGCTAACGGGAGAATCCACTGTTACTTCCTCAACTCCAGTAGACAGAGGTGCTTGCTTGCATCACATTGATTAACACAAGACAATTTGATTTGATTCAGCTTGAGATGCATCTTTGCAAATTCGATTAGAATTGCATTTAAAACCATGTCTGTATGTGGTTTGAATACAATTTGTGATTTGAGAAAAATCATATTTCGTGTGGATTTTGGTTGTTCAGACAATCAAAAAATAAATAAATAAATAAAAAGTCTGGATATGCTGGATATGCTTAAAAATCGGATTTGGTTGGACAGTGTGAACACAGCTTTACATGACCACGATGTCTATGAATCTCCTCCTTCTTGAACCAAGAACTCCTGAGAGGTTTCTCATACAAGCTGTCCCCCCATAAACAGAAATAGAATAGTTTGTGTGTGCATCTGTGTGTGGCTGGGGTTATTTGAAAGCTGCTCCACTTGCATGGCAACGCCTCATTACCCATACTGCCTCCTTCTTTGCCCTGAAGCAGAGTGCAGTTCCCCTCACTGGGCCCAGTCGTCAAGGTGACCCAACATGCCCCAAGATGGCAGGTAGGCAGACAGGCTGGGAAAGAGGGGGGCTGTCTACTTCACCGGGGCCACCGTGTGCTGTGTTGATACACGAGGCCCTGGGTGGTTCCAGGCTGCCGCATGCATCCCAGTAAGCGAGCAGCTGATCTCATTTTTCAACATGCAGCTGCCTCAACATCAGGCCCACATGAAGGTGACCTCCCTTGTCTGTTGGGGGGCTTCATAAAGTAGTTAGGGGCAGTTACTGTTGTACAAAAGCCATGTCACCATAACTGTTGAATGTAATGCTCTGACTAAAGATATTCTCCAGATATGAGTTTGATGAGTATGATTGTACATGTATCGTATTCAGGAGACACAAACATGACAGTTGCTGTTAACTTGTTTTAGCAGGTTGTTTGAAACCGATCAGAAAGCACAAACAGGCCTATAATTGTATGCAACTTACAATTTTATCTCTGTACACATTCATTTCTTGCTCATTCTCACTACATCCATCCATCTACCCAGTCCTTGTTCTCATTTGTCTCTCTCCCTTCCTGTCTCTTCCTGTCACCCCCCTCTTTCTCCCCCTTCTAACACAGGACAGATTGGGAAGCCGTGATGGCGGCACAGAAGTTGAGGGAGAAGCTATTTATCCCAGACGGATCAGGAGGTGTGTGACGGAGGTGTGGACGGTTGCTGCAGGTCAGTGACGTTGGCAGGCGCCAGGCAGGCCGGCCCACATGGCTCGGGGACTGTGGGACTACAGACAGATGGCACCTGGTGGGTGACAAACAATTAACAAACCAACAAGAATAGCTGGATCGGCAGTATACCCACAAGCACAGGAGATAGCAAGAGAGTGGGTGCATCTGTGCTCTGAACACTTTTACTCTTTACTTTTCCTCTCCCCAAGTCTTGTTTTGTATAACAATTGCAATTTACCCATGTGTCTTTTTCACGAAAACACATTGTGTCGCTATAGAACAGTCTAAATAAAGCAGTGCTGAGCATATGCAGCCAGCATATGTTTCTGTTTATTTCAGTGCAGTTTTGAGAAAAGTGGTTGGTAATTTAAATGCAAGATACTGTGAAACAACACATTTAATATACACTTAACTGTAAGAAAAGATTTAGAACAATCAGTCAAACTTTCTCTTTTGTTATGGCTTCAATCCTCGTGATGTGTGTACATGTTTTGTGTAAAATTCATACTGGAACTGATTCAGCGCATTTGCTCAAAAGTGAGCATGGTTGCCAGTGGTATTTCACTGTCTAACTGCATCCAAATGGCGTCGTGATGGGGCATTTCTGCACTCAGCTCCCACTTACTGTACTGCGAAGATGTCCTCAGCTGGTCGTAAACAACAAAATCTGCAGTTCTGTAATCTTTTTCAAGAGTGGTGAAATTAGGATTATTATCCTTAGTGAACTATGTGTTCAATAAGCAGCTGTCATCTGGTAAAATTATTGCTTTGGTGTCATGCACTGGCATTGGTCCGTGTGTGTGTGTGTGTGTGTGTGTGTGTGTCCAAACACATCTGGAGTCTAGACTCTGTGGCTCTGTGGGCAGGGTCCTATCTATAAGCAGCATCGAGTCCGAACACCGGCCATGTTGACATAGGTGGCACACACATACCAGCATCTGTTTCAACAGTCAGTACTCTCACCAAACACCCCCCACCACCACCCAAGACACTTTGATTGTCCGTTGGGAGATGGAAGGAGGGAGAACGAAACAGAGCGGGATCTAATGTGGAGTTTGGGGTGGGGGGGGGTCCCTCATAACCAAAAGCAAATGCTTGTTCTCAGAACCAGCACTGTAAATCCTCCATTTTTTTGGATTGGTGTGTCAGGATATTCTGACAAGGGAGAAGGGAGGACAGCTCGTCTATTTGTGGGTGTGTGTGACGAGCAGACAACATATAATGAATTTCCTCTCAAGGAGTTATGGTTAATCATGAAAGTGGCCCTATGGTAGTCTTGGATTGGAGCAGTGTGTGTGTGTGTGTGTGCAGGACAGACTTAGGGGCTGCTGCTGGGCTGCATTGCAGGGTGTATGCTCAAAGAGCCTTTAGCCCTTCCAGATCAGGGACATTTATTAGCCTGTATCAGAGCGCTGCCACTTCTGATTTACATCTCTGTGATGTCAAAACAAACACTCACACACATACTGCCACTACATACATGCAGCAACACCCTAAAGTACAGGCAATATACTGCATAAGGTTATAAGACAGAAAGAGGTAGAGACAGAATCGAGCATAGCAAGTGCAGACAAAAGATTAAAGATGTATGAAACAAAAAAAACAACAACAATGAGAACAATGTCAGAATGATAACTGAGTCTGTGGCCGGTTTATATAATGGCATGACGAATTAATGGCATAAACACTGTGATAAATCTCAGTCAGGGAATGACATGCAAATAATGCTTGAGCTGGCATTGCAAAGTAGGAAAATAAACACTGATAAGACTGGAAGTAATCATGAAGAGAGGTGACAGTAGATGTATGTTTATTTGAGTGGGCATGGAGAGAGGCGAAGGCCTTTGACCTTCATCTCTAATGTGCCACTCTATTCCATCAGATCGTAGGCATTGCAATTTTAAACCCTTTCTACTCTCACACCAAAACAAAGTAATTTCTAACAGCAAGGGCCAGTCGAGATATGAAATCAATGGAAATGGGAAGGAAAAAAAAAGGGAATCGCATGCCCTCAAAATAGGATGACAACAAAACCGAGTGGATTCGGCTGCAGCAATAATATCCAGTGAAACATTAATGAAAATAAGGGGCGCCTTCGTTAAAGTAAATAGACCTCATCTAATAGAGTCTGGGACATAAATTTTCCTGTCACCTTCTTAAACTCCAAGGATCCCCTTGGTCGATAAGAGCGAAAGATTGGGTAGAAAATTGATTTTCCAGAATAATTGCTATATTCTCTTCGTCTGGGGGACTCAAGTGTCTCTGAGGCTTTTTCCTATTACAGCCTCTGCCTCTCCAATTTACCTTCCCTGGCTAAATACGTGAAAGGGCACAGCCTTTGGCCTCTACAATCACCATGCTTGTGAAGCTTCCAGCAGGTAAGATTTATGGTGAGCTCAGTGCAATTTGCTGGCACTGTTCTATAGACTGCAAATGTTTAACTTTTATGAGAAACAAAACGTGGAGCATAACTGACGTGTGAAATTTCTCTCGTCCTTAAAAGCCATGCTAGATTTATTCATTTCCAGGTGGAGGCTGGGCAGCATTGCGCCATCTGGGCTTAAACGGAATGCGATGTTTCTCTGTTCTTTGCAGCTACGTGATTGCCTTCACTCATCACATTAAGGTGACAGACATTGACACAAACATGCTGCTGCTGCAGACAGCAGCGTGTCATTATGTGTCATCACCGCTTTGATCCTCTGTGCTCCTTCAAGCAGCGGCAAACAGGCCATTAGTAATAAGGGTGATTAGTGTACAAATCTGAACTGAGCAAGGTCTAATTCCCTGAATTGTAACTGGTATCTGCCCTCATGTGGCTGAACTTGTTCCTTTAGTACCATCCAGCTAATCGTGACATCTGTTTTTATGAAATTGTATGATATTTCTGTATATTCTGAACCAGATCTTGAAGACAAAAGGATATTTACAGTAGGCATCATCAAGTGCCGCAAAAGTCAAGACACTGAACAAAACATTTAAACTAGAAAAATCCCTCATCTTACCCGTAACCATACAAAGCAAACAGCAAAATCCCTTTGTATGTAATATATTCTGCCTGAACACGGAGCTGTGCTTCTTCCATTGTAACATATCGTTGTGTGGAACAGAGGGAGTGATTCTCTACCCCTCTGTCCTGCATATCATACTCAGCTGCCATCTGAAGCCTCTCTGCTTTGCTCCAGTGTACAAAACCCTATTGTGGTCTCCCTGAGATAAGCAGAGACGCTGAGAGAAGGAGGGAGAGAGGGTGAAAGACTCCTCTGGAGGCGCCAGGCCTATCTCCTTTATCTCCTCTGGGGAACATGCCGGCATTCCCAAAGACACTGGTGCTAAGAGCCTCGTCGCCCTGCTGCCCACCTCTTGTGCACACAGGAGAAGGAGACATGGAGATTTATGTCATGGTAACCCAATATCTTCCCCTCCTAAACTCCCTGTGTCTCCTGACTGCCTAGAAGAGTGAAAGATTGGAGGGAGAATGTGAGGGCTGTTCGTGTTTTTGCAGAGACAAACAAAATGTTCAGTTTCTGCTTTTGCAGAAATGTGATATGGGAGGACTGCAGCAATTTGTGTGCATCTGTATATGTATTTACAGTACGTACATACATCAGTGGTAGATATATGATACAAGTTATTGACCCAGTGAATGTACTTTTGAGAATGTGTGACACTAAGTCTGTAGACCCTTGAGAGGTTTAGTTTGATCAGAACAATGTAATGCAATAAATATATAAGTGCAGATTCATTCATTTCGATCATTTAGAGGGAATCATACTGCAATTACGATCTTTAAAAAGTTAACAACATCCTGCTTTAATTATTAAATAATTGACTAGTTTGTCTGAGCTGATACATGATGGAATGGGCATATCTATCTGTACATGACAAGTGCTCCATTTATTTTCATATATGTATATATATATATATATATATATATATACATATATATATGTACACACATATGTATAATTGTGGCTTATAAGGTGCAGGGAGATGTTCTAAACAATACAGCTATAATAGGCTGTTATTGTCACTTGAAGGTGAAGAACTTGCAGTATAATAATGTCAGTATATGAACGTAGATCAAACATAGCTACACTTGAAAGCTAACGGAAACATAATTTATATTTATTCTTGTGAGAAAAACATTCACACTATTCTCCATATGTTACCCTGTGATTGCACAGTACTTTCAGGGGCACAGGAGGTATTATATAGTGAACACTGCGACTGTTGTTACCTTGTACCCTTGATTACATAGAAACTAAAATATGCTCTTGTCACTGTGTCATTACAGTATTTTAGGGTTACAGGCTGGACTTTTCGCCCCTCGGTTCTCTTGATTCTTCTCTGCAATTACAAGGTATACGATCACAGCAGGCACTCAGGCATTACAGGATCTATACTCACCTCATTTTAGAATTACTAAGCTAAAGTGAGGTGCTTTGGTCTCGAGCCATTCACTCTCCATCTGATCTGTCTGTAAGAAAATGTATGAGTAACAGTAAATATTAATCCTTTTAAACGTCATTGGCAGCAAAGCATCTCCAGGAGCATCTCATCCATGCACAGAAAGATATAAAACAAGAGTATATTAAAGTACCTCATGCTCTCACATACACTTTTTTTTGTCTCTCTGCTTTAACATCCCTAGGAAATTGAAGACTTTCCCAGCTATCATGAGCCCAAACAGGTCACCAATCCTGGAAATATTACCAGAGCAGCATGAGGTGATGTGAAATAAAACTTTAAACAAATGTAAACAACCTTTTTTTTCCTTCCTTCAATTAACCATCGATTGTAGATTACACAGCTTTCTCTGTAAATAGTTATGGGCTGTGTTTCACAGCTCGTTGCATTGTCAAATTCAGCTACAAATCTAATTTCTTTTAAGGAGCTGCTTTCACAGTTCACACACACACATACATTCTGAAATGTTTCCCATTCATATCACATGGAAACTTATCTGATAAAGTACCACATGCTTCAGGGACACAGTTCTGGATTTAGGTCACTTCAGTCAGGTAGTCTAAACCTAGTTGTAGACATTTCTTCACATCGAGAAACAATTTCAAATGTTTGAACAGTTTCAGTCTTTGATGTTGAATTGTTAAACATGCAAAAGTTCTTTTTTTAATTGGATTATTCTTTCGCAACTGAAAAATACTCACATTTCTATTGTTTACAGCGATTCATAAAGTGAAATTAGAGGAAGTTCAGATTAAATACTTGGAAATTACCCTGTATAGTCAAAGGTTGTACTGCAGTGGAGACTGTATCGTGCCATGAGTCAGACTACACGTACAGTTAGTGCCTTATCTGAGAGGCAGATTGTTGCGTTAGTTTAAAAGTAAATCAAAGCAATATCCCCGTGGTTGTGTGGTATAATGAGGCACATGGGTTGAAAGTAAACCAAAGGCTGCCTCATTGGTGCTTTCACTTTCTCGCTTTTTACAATGCCAGTGCTTTTGCATTTAAACCATTTCTTTCTACATCAAAACCCCACAGAAGTAGATAAAAATGCTGCTTCCTGCAAACCAGAAAACAGCTACAAGGAACGAGGAAGACATGACGAGTTGTTGTGCAAACATCTTCACACAAAGATATTGGTTAGCACATTTTTAGACGAGTATTTATTTAGGTTTTCTTCTTAAAGACCTGAAATTAAACTATGAAAGAGTGGAGGGTTGCTGAGATACAACTGCTAAAACCATCATTTAGACTGCGCTACTTCTTACTACCCATACCTATTAGAATTCAAAGAGTCAACAATGTAGTGTAGGTCTACATAATGAATGAAACACAGAATGTGACATCTCCTTGAATTCATATCTTTAATATTTCATGATTCAGAGGCACACCTGAGAGATGAACATATGACTGAATCAAAACTTAATGTGGAACACGCAATCTGCTGAAATGTTGAAGTCAGAAGGAGGAGGAGACTGAATTATTGCATCAAGGTTGACAGCGTTGGATCGTAAAACACTGAGCTGCAGTCACTTTTTATTTTAAACATTTTAAAAGATTTAATCCATCACTGCATATATAGTATATTAAATGAATGTGCTCACTGCTCGTCCTACATTTGTTTCTCAGTCTACTGCCACGCAATACTAGAGCAACATGGATACCTTCTATAAACTGCAGAAGAACCAAATTGTGAAGTTTCTGTCTCTGGTGTTTCTCACCTGCACAAACTCCCTCCACACATTCACCCTCACTTCTGCAGCATCTTCTGAACATGTGTCAAACCCACCAGGAGTCTTTCTTGTGATGTTGCACGTGCATGTGCGTCTGCTTTTCTGTGTGTGCAAGTTGGCCTTCATGCACGTGTGTTCAGCATGACGTGGCAACCCCCTGCCCTGTTCAAACACGGCGTTGGCTGTGCAGGAAGCCTCATTGTCAGGCTCAGCTTGCCAGTGGTACACGCTGTGCCTGGCACCCCGTGGAGGGGGGGAGGAAGGAGCACAGCGGGGCCAGGCTGCCTCCAACACCTCTCCCACCGAGCCAAAGGCCCCTCTGGTGGGGCTCTAAACACCAGAACAGGCCTTTAGGGGAACGATAATGAAGACCAAGCCCGTGTTTCACAGGGTGGCACGTAGGGATGTCATCACATGCTTTAAACCACACACACATATATAAACACACACACAAACACACAACACAACAAGATGCAAACATGCAAATATAGAAACATATGCACACAAACATGCCAGCTCATAATCTGGCTTGTAGGGACACACACAAACTCACCAGCTAGTTTACAAGGAGACACTGGCACTTGGGAAGAAGTTGCAAAATTCACACTGTGTAATAATGTCTTCCTTTGCATTTCCACAGATCACTTGGCATACCGTCTGCATCGCTGGGGCAGAGACATATTTTTCACTCAGTTTTGTGTTAATAAAGATTTTGTTTCTGAAAGTAATAGCATGGAAGCTGGAGGCTTAATAACAGTGAAACGGAGGCCCAGATGTGTAAAAGACGAAGAAGAAGAAGAAGGATTTTTTATACTTCTTTTGTCTTTGATTTTGATGACTTTACTGATTTGAGTCAATGAAATTTGAATTAGAATCCATAATTTCTTCATATTTCAAAGCCCAAATTATCAGTCTAAAGGGCAGTTATTCATTTTTGGCATTGTTAGGATTTCTTACTCAAAATAGAGGGTTTCTCATTATACTTTAGAAGTAATATCATTACTTATTATTTCATATCCATATAGGCTATATACATATATATATACATATAATTTCCCATTGCATTAAGATAGAATGGTGAGCTACAACGCTGCTGAAAAGAACCTGCAGCACTATGTAGCATTTCATGGTCTAATTATAGAAAGACAACATACAAGCATAAATGCCAACAAATCTACATGACATAGATCCTCTACATAAGCTATGCACCTGAAACATAAATAAAGCTTAACGATTTCTCAGCACAAAGTGATGTTTTCCAATTTATCAGATGTCTGGATGCTTTTAAGAGTGAATTTCTACAAGGGGGGGGTGTCTTCATTAACCTGTACAACTACTGTTACTGATTAGTAGCAGGGAGCTCCAAAGCAAGTTACAACCAACAACATTTTGAAAAATTGCATATATTGTCAACAATGACAAGCCCAGAAATTCAGCCGTAGAAGCTTGAACCAGAATCAGATCATCTGCTGGAGGAAAAGAAAAAAAAGAAAAAAAAAAAGATCAGACACCCACGTCTCTGTCCTATAAAAGCAGTCCAGCTTGCATCCTCACAACCAAACCCACATCTTCCAAGAAATGATAGAAAAACCAAAACAAAACAGTTTGTACGAAGCAGAAGCTGGTCGCTCCTGCTTCAATCTTCCGTTGAAAACTTTGGCTTTTAAAATGAAAGTAGTGTCTCTATCGGCCGATGACATCATAACACAAAACTAGAAGGCATTCTTGTCATGAGTAACAACAGCCCTTTCAGTCAGACTAGAATCTGACAAATGAAATAAAGTTTTGATCCATGAAGTTCACAGGACTTGGATGCACTTTTACACAAAAGACAAAAAGACCTTGCATATATCTTTTTTTTTTGAGCTTACCATGATTAAGGAGTCCGAAAGCATGGAAAGGTAAGCCATGCCCACTTTAAGGCTTGAAAATTCAGTTTTTTTTTTGCTTGTCTTGTTTTGTTTTTGTATGTGTAAAATAAGGAGGCTGGTGCATTTAAATTCCTTTACAAACTTTGATCCATGATCAGTAACAGTAGCCACCACTTGATTTCTAAGGCCATAACATTGACTGAGCTGTTCATTTTGACATCTTTGCACTTAACTTCAGTTTACATCCCGTCGTACTTCCCAACAAAATCAAAGCAATGGACATATTTAGTAGCAGTGAATGAGAGCAGTTCCATCCCCCATTCTTTTTGCAATATTTACAAATAAATAATGCTCTAAAAATGCATGCAGCCGGGGAAGAAAGAAAAAAAAAAGAAAAGTGGCTGGTGTAAACCTGAAGTGCTGATCACATTGTGCATATCTGTCGTGTGATTACAACACCAGTGGGAAAAGTTTGGGTTGTAGATATAACCCACTGCAAGCATGTGTGACTGCTTGGTGAGATGTTAAAGATGAGAGGGGATGAGAATTGGATTAAATTGTGTGTGGCAGCTCACTGTAGGGAGGTAATTAGGGACAAACATTGAGACGCGGAGTCTGATCTCTCCTGCTGGAGGTTAAGTGAAATAGGAGCCGTGAGTCCCAGTGTCCCGGCGGTGCAGTGATTAGAAATTTCCTAATGTGGGGGGCTAATGGGATGTCAGCCAGGAGCAGCGGCCTTACACAGAACCCCTCATAACAACAAGTGGTCAAAGATCAAGCCTGATTAAGGAGAGAGAAGAGAAACAGAAACATTTTTGCGTTTGTTGACACACAAATTAGAGGGTCATGAATCCTTGTCAGTTACATTATCACACCAGTCACAAATGGGACGATGTGACAAGTGCAACATTCCGCATAACTGAAATGGGAAAATCTAGCTCAGCAGCTTAATAACCTTCAAATGTTTCTGCACAAGTGTGTAAAAAGATTATGTGATTAAACATCAACAAGTTTCAAATCAGCAAATTTATTTGTCATTTAATTGGACCGTGAGGTAAAAACATTTTTTCAGGTATATGTAGGTTTTTTTGAATGTTGCGTTATCACTGTTGGTGTCTTCTTCCATCAGTAGTCCTAAATAGACCATATTCCTAAACTTTACTAACATCACTCTTTCTTCAGCTCTGTGCCTTTTGTTCAGCTTGCTTGTGTGTGTGTGTGTGTGTGTGTGTATACATCTTCCTCCCCATCAGGCCCCAGCATGTATTTGCATATTTGATCAACCTCTGGTGAGAATTAGATAGCATCCCTCGTTGACAGTTGCAGCAGGGTCTGAGGTTGAAGTAACAACAATAGCAGCACAACCTGACTACCAGCCCCTGATGATGAAACAACAGGGGGAAATAAAAGGAGGCCCCTGAGCTGCAGATGTTGACGCTGGAAGCTGTTTGTTGTGTGGAGGTGGTGTGTTTCAGTGTGAATACAAAAGCGCACACTTGATGGTTTGTGGTTGTATGAGCATGTGCACTTACATATTAATGTGTATGCGAATGTGCACTGTATCTGTCTGCATGCATGTGTGTCAGAGCTGTGGCCCTGTGGCTATGAGGAACCCAGCTGGGAGGAAGAGTGAGTGCATTCATCCTGGCTCTCAGGGGCCGGGGGCCACACAGGTACCCAGCGAGGGGATGAAAGGCTGCTCTGCAGATGTCACCCGCTGGGGTTCAGTGGCCCAGCCAGCAAATGTCATGTTTGGCAGCTGGCACGCTGCTGCTCTCCCACCAGTTGTTGGCAGGGGTGTCTTCTAAAGGATGCTGGAGTGGGATTCAAGCACTGGGAGCGCCCTAATGGGAGCAACATTAAAGAGAGTTGCTGGCTTCTGTCTGTCATAGAACATTAACCTTGTCCTGTTTCCTGCATCTCTCACACATATAGTGTATGTGTGTCTCTTGCCCTCTTCAACAAATAACCTACACAATTGTGGACATGTGAGACGTGATCATGAGATGTGACTTATATCTCAGCTCCCACCTTTACTCAAACATTGACTTTTCACTCTATTTGCCTTTTCCTGTTTTGGTCAACATATGGTTGTTTAATGTCAAAGATCACATGACCAACCCATGGTTTGCAGACCCTCCCGCTATCCCACAGCTGAGCTCCCAAAGGTTACTTATACACAGAAACATCTCCTGCTATGACAAAACAGCACACATGACTGCACGTCCAGATGCAAATGACACATGGAAGCAATTTCGACTGCTTCCATGTGACACAAAATGAAGGTGGTGTATGTAAGACATGGAGTGTTTCAGAATGGGCTGCATGTCAAGAGTGAAAGGTGCTGTCCCCAAGATTTAATACCAGTGATCCAACAGAACGGGGCATTGTTTTTTTTTTTCCTTTGCTTGTCACACAGTAAATCCACTGGCATTGACAATCCTGTTCCAGTTGTTGGCCTTTGTATTAATTCTCACCAGGCTCTGTACATGACAATCCCATTTGTGCAAATGCTAAAGGAAGACATTAAAGAAAGGTCAGTATCTCACTGTTGGGATTGTTATTCAACAACATATTCATAACTCCTTAGTACAAGAAAACAGCAAATGAGCTAAGTCTTTGTGTGACTGAGCAAGAGAGGGGGACCACTTTTCTACTTTTTTTCATGGCATTAAATATAAATATGTAGAAACTGCATTTGGAAAGGAGGCTGAATTACTAGGTTCTCTGACTCACCAAGCTACATCTTCAAAAGGGGTTTCCACTGACACTTAAATATCCTGATTTTTTTTTTTTTATCTACTAAAAATGGTCTCCATACCAAAGATTTGATTTAATTAATTTTTGTTTGGAATTGCAAACATTATTAGCGATTTAATGTCCTATACAGTTTAAAGTAAGTAAAAAAAAAAAAATAAAAAAAAAAAAATATATATATA
>JBAMYA010000015.1:7986461-7996582 GCA_037176975.1 Arrhamphus sclerolepis | reverse complement strand
AATATGAACACAGGAAAAGTTTGACCTTTGAAAAAAAAAGTTCAAATCATGGAAAATTATGAAGTCAAAGCTCTGCAATTCAGTTCAATTCATAGGGCTTAGATGATCTCTGTATAGGTCTGTAACACACCTGAAAAAAACCTCTGACTGAGACACTCAGTTGTTCAGTTTTACTTCTTTATCTTCAGAAGTTCTTCATTGTTTTATAACTTCTTTATTAGTTACTTCAGTTATTCCACTGGCTCTGATGTTTCCCACTCGACAGATAACTGCAGGTGAGGTTACTCTCTCCACAACATAAAGAGGACTTACACAAGCTATGCAACATGCTTCTGCAAACACTGAAGGACACAAGCTTCTGTAAGAAGTAAAGTCTGCTCTGTCCTTCTTATAAACACTGTCAGTGTTGCATCTCCAGCCTGTTGTCCAGGTGAGCACAGAGACATTTAGAATCCACCATTATATAAATACTGTTGGGTTCAATCCTGGTTCTCCAAAAATCTGCAATCATCTCCTTAGTTGTGTTCTCACTGAAGAAGAGACGATTGTTCCCACATCATGCCACAAAGCAGAGGTGGGAGTAAGTCACTCGTGTGCAAGTCACAATCAAGTCTCAAGTCTTAACTCTAAAGTCTCAAGCTAGTCCCCAGTTACTGTGATGAGAATCAAGCAAGTCGAGTCCCTGCTATAAGTCAAGCAAGTAAAGTCGAGTCATTGACATATACATCACATAGCTTGTTTAAGCTGTGCTAGTGTTAACAAGCATCATAGCTAACAGCTAAAAGCTGGCTAAGACACAGCTTGTAGTGATGGATGAGGTTGGATGTTGTGGTGCTCGTGTCACTTATTTTTGATAAACGTTGCATAACGCTGTCCTCTTCTTATCGACAACATAATCTTTATATCCAAACTGAATGATTCTAGGTATAGCCGCCGCCATGACTGCTGTTCCTGTGTTGATCTAAAGTAATCTAACTTTTAAAAAAATGCCCGCGCAGCGTCCTTCTTGCACTGCACTGTAAAATCACCCAATCATGTTAAAACCTTGATCAAACAGAATTAAACTTTTAAAAAAAATGTGAAAAATGCATATTTAATTACTTATTTATTTTATTTAAATAAAGTCAAGTGCTTTCAAGTCATCTGTCTCAAGTGAAAGTCAAGTCTCAAGTCATGAAAGTCAAGTCAAAGTCAAGTCTTTTATCAGTGTCAGTCAAGTCCTCAAATGTGCGACTTGAGTCTGACTCGAGTTGTGACTCGAGTCCCCCACCTCTGCCACAAAGCGGTCCACCGGTTCTCTGTACTCAGTCTCTTGCCAGATGACCGCGGGTTTGTTAAAGCAGGTGTATGATGGCATCTTCAGCTCCAATCCCACGATGACTAGCTTACTGCAGTGGGTCCTGGAAGGTGCTTGTTTGCTTAATAAACGTCTGGTTCTGCCAGCTATTGTGTTCTTACTAATTTTCTTTTCTATTCTCTTTTGCTGAATTACTATGTACCAAAAACAAAGAGAAGATTTTGCTATAATTAGGTAGCGTGTGGCTAACTGTGATAAGCTTAATAGCAGTAAGAGGTAGATTCATATCTACTATAAGTATGTAAAAGCAGTGCATTTTCATGTATTTTTCCATATGAAGGTGAAATGCAAACATGCTTCCTTTCCCACTGGCTTCAAAACAAGATATTAACACAATCATTGCTTTCAGAAATGTTTCTTTCTTGATCAAAACTAACTAACTAACTTCATAAGCGAAACTTTAAAATTCATTCAGATGTTAAATTGCAAACTTCTTTTGGAGGATTGCTGCAGGAGATATTTTCTCCAACTCCTCCGTGAAGCTCGTCTTTGAAGGCTTTGCTGCAGCTGAACTGGAGTGCACCACCACTCCAGAGCCTGATGAATCTTCCTCAAGGTCTGTCGCAAATGTGTTCAGTACTCTAGATATTAACATTAGTTTCATCCATCATTAAAAACAAACAGTGAGGCTTCTGATCTGTCCCGTGCTTTCTTTCTTTTTTTTTTTTCTTTTTCTGCTTCATGACAATGATATGCAGCCAAAGTTGTGAAGAATTATTCTTTTCAACAAGGAGAACAATGACTCTGGCAACAGATGGTTTGGGGCAATATCACTGTCATTCTGGGATTACAGTCTAAATCTGCAGACAAACTGACACAAGTTCTCCAGGATGCAACAACACACGTGCCAAGTACCTTGATAAACTGCAAATGTGCCACTGTTTGTGCTAATGTAAAAATAAATATTGATTCTATTTAGAAGTTGTATGAGCTGCTTTTTAGAATGTCACCATTCTCCACATGTAATCCATTATGTTATATAATTTTACCTGCAGTGTACAACAGTAATTTCATCAGGCATTTAAATCAAAATGTGTGTTAAATAGCATTATAACACTCATTTCTTTAACTCCAAGGCTTATTCTAGTTTAATGTCATATAATGGCACATTAGATACATACTACATATGATCACATGTATGCACGTGAGCACACAGACACATGCTTGTGCCAAGTGGACAAATCACACCCTGGGGATTTGGATGCATGCAATTAAGATTATGATCAATGACAAGTCAATCATGTGAGTCTGTTCTCCTCTCCCTTCCCCATCTCAACAATAATTTTCCAGCTGGCAGGGTCTGCCCTGAACCATTGGAGGAGACATTACTCTCCTCTTTTTTTCCATCACTTCTTTTTCCTACGCCTCCACCCCTTTTCCTCCCGCTCCACCCTCCTCCTCCCTTCCATCCTCCTAGCTCCTCCCCCTCCTCCTCCTCTTTGCCATCTCTGTGGAGCAGTTAACTCTGTCAGTCACGTCTGACAGCTTGGGGACCCTCACCATTAGCCCCTGGCCTCCCAGTCTTCAAGTTCCATGTTAGGTCAGACACCCCTTCCGACATGAAACAGAAGGAGGACGGACATGTTTAATGTTCAGTTCGGTTGGATGATAAAACTTCCAACCTCCAGGATTAAGAGGGTGAGATCAGTTAATTAAGGTAGTGTAATTTGTGCTGGATTAACGCCAAATTTGAACAAACTTATATTGGTTACTGTTGTTAGTGTTATGAAAAGGCTGCTCATTTTGCTGGTCAGTTAAAGCTGAATGAATACGTAGACAACAGCAGGAGAGTAGCTGCACCTGTCCCCTTCCATGATTTGCTGTTTCTATTTTTTTTCTTTTTCATCATCATCATTATTATTATTATTGAGGCCCAAACAGACTGAATTTCATGGTTTCTCAGGTACATTTGCTGCTGTGCTACCAACTGCACAGAATAATAGCATTCTCTGTGGATGTGTACATTGAAGAGAGGCACGCACTCAGCTCTGCCCATTATTCATAATAGAAAGGCTGGCGGGCTGGCTAGCAGAACCATCGCTCCTGTGCTATCTGAGAGCAGATAAAGGAGGCAGGTGTGTGGAGGAAAATTATGTAAATCCATCAGTCTTCAATTAGAGCTCTGCTCACACCCCAAATAAAGACTCCGTCTCACACCAATTGCGGCCCAGCATTATTCGTGTCCCAACCCCACCTGCGTGACCGTAACAGCAGCAGCAGCAGTAGCATGTAAACACACAGGAGCGCTATAATGCAGTGTTTTATGATGACAGAGCAGGAGATGTGTGATATGTGCAGGTGTGAGGTGTTATCGGGCAGCAGCCACGGTGAACACGCCTGTCCATTAGGCTCCCAGTGTGTGGCCTGGCTAATTCTGTGTGCCTGGAGGTGCAGGGGCAGAGGCTCTCCATGGACTGTGGGCTGAGAGAAGAAATGCAGTTTAACCTAATTTGGTTCTAATTACAAAGACGGGAAGTCCACCTGCCACACATACGGCTGTGTTCTCCTCCCCTCCGAGGGTTACAGAGAGCCTGGGGAGAGGGGGGGAGTGGATGAGAGGACAAGAAAGAGATTCTGTGTGTGTGTTTTGTATTTCTTGTGTCCTTCTGTCTGGTACAAAAAGACCTATCATTTCACGTACACCATGCAGCTGATATCACACTGAATATTTTGAATCTCTCCCTCCATAACAAGTATTTGATAAAGCAATGGTTCATCACAAAGGAATCCCAAAACAATTTTTATCTGGCATAAGCAGAAAAAAATTATCTTGAAAAGCATCATAAAACACTGATTCAACCTTGATGTGGCTCTGTTAGGCTAGCTTCAGGTCTTAAAGCTCAATTCAGATTTTTTTTTTTGCCAAGATTTGACTTTGTGTGCTTTTTCACATTGGTATTTTAAATGTGACCAATATCAAACTCCAATTTGAACTGGCTACTGCTTTAAAGTGAAAAAGAGAGTGACTTCAAATGCAGTATGCACAAGAAATGCAGCAGCAGTGAGCCTGTGAAATTTATCTTTTGAAGTTTTTGTGCAGTGGAAGTGGACAAATTCAAGAAGAAATTATAATGAGAAGTCGACTGAAGAAAAGGAGAGCAAACCCC
Source organism: Arrhamphus sclerolepis (assembly GCA_037176975.1). NCBI lineage: Eukaryota > Metazoa > Chordata > Actinopteri > Beloniformes > Hemiramphidae > Arrhamphus > Arrhamphus sclerolepis. The sequence goes on along the minus strand of JBAMYA010000015.1, from coordinate 7,992,118 downwards.
GCAAACCCAGAAATGTCACATCATTCGCATAATATTGTCATGAAATGCCCTCCTCTCACAGGACTAGTACCTGGACTAGTATCACCTGGATTACCAGACCTGCATTAAATCAAAACGTAACCAAAGTCTGTGTTACGTTCATTCCGACGCCATAAATGAAGTCATCAGTGAAGATATTAATTACTGAATGTGTCGTTGAAGCTTTGCGTTTTGTTGAAAAATTAACATTTAATGAACTAAAATCTTGAATCATGATATGAATCCTTGCACAATTATGGGAAATTTTAAATTGGACAGTTCTGACCATACAAGACATGAACTTCAGTGAGTACTAAGGTTGCCATGGTAACAGTAAACAGAACATTGATTGTAACCAAAGCTTTTCACTTCAGGAAAGATGAGTGCTTGATCTTGATAAAGTTTCTTATCACGCGCTGCATTTTAGGGCTGAACGCTGAGTCATTTAATACTGGTCCTGTGTGAACAGGATGATGAAATGCGACCTGTCAGTTCACACTGAAGTTGCTTTGGAGAAGATCCTATAGGAATCTGATTGAGGACTACATATGAAAGTGACCTGGTATAATTTGAATAAAAAAACATTTCATGTCATTTGAGCTGTTCAGAAAGCCATAACAACATATGCTAAAAAAAAGCAAAAACAAAAAACACTTACCTGTGGTTTGCATGTAGACTTGCTAAAGGATTTACTTTTTTCATTGTCATTAACATGATCTAATGGTGTGATTTGATTTTATTTTTTCTACCATGACGGCACAGAAAAAATTAATTCTGCACATATCTTGTTCTCAACCTGAATCAAGAAGAGGATGTTAAAGATCCCACACACCCTGAACACAGCATTTTTCAGCTTCGCCCCTCTGGTCACAAAGCTCTCAAAAAGTAGAAAGTGCAGGAGCATCTTCTTTCTCATTGCCATCAACCTTATAAATAGCTAATCAGTAGATAATACATATGCCATGTTCACTTGCCTCCTGCACTGCCATCCTCCTTCATATTTCATGACCATATACGATTGTGTTAAAAAATAATAGCAGTTTGTTGTATAAAAGGGACTAAAACTCAAAATCCTCATTAAAGTTGTCCAAATAAAGAAATGAAGTGTGTTTGTTGTAATTTAATGGCATATTGTATCTGCCTCTAGAGTGGCACAAGAAACAAACTCCTTGTACATCTGAGCATATATTTGGAAAATGAGTGTGATTCTAGTTCTGATTAGAGCTTACAGCAGAGGATTGGGAGGATTTAGATTCAAGAAAAGAGATGATTGGTAAAATAATAGTGTTTCCATGGTAACTTTGCTCTTACTTTACTTTTGTTTTGCCCAGGCTTATGCTATGTTGCATTTAAGGCTCAGCAAATGTTGTTGAATGATGGGTGTAATGCTCAGACGGTATGACAACAAAGCCAAATATTGCATATTTTCATCCGTTGCTGTCACAGTGTGGATGATTTGTCTCTATGCATGAACACGAGTCAAACGGAGAATACCCAGAGTTTCACCTGGACTGTTTTGGCTATGTCTCGGCAACATGTTTATCCACCGATAAGTGAAAGCAGCGCTTCAAAACCTGTGACTCAACTGAGTTGACCAAACGAAAAAACACAACACAACAAAACAACAACAAATCACTGAAATTAAAATGCACAGAGCCGTGAAGGAGAAGAAGCATCATGCGTCAATTAATTTTACTCTTGGCCAGTGGGCGCTATAGAATTGAGCTGTGAGTTTATCAGAGCAATATGCAGCAGCCACATATTTAAAAGACACGCAGTTTGAGTCCATCCGTTTGAATTTCTTTACTAAGCGCAGCTTTGTCTGCTTAAATGGATGAGCCCCCCGCCACCACTACCACCACCACCACCACCACCATCTTGTCATTTACAGCTGCTTCACCCCAATGTTTTCCTTAGTGTGGCAGGGAAGATAAGCAAGTTATTCTCACTACAACATTTATGCAGCCTCTGCCTGTTAATTTAAATCTTATCAGAGCACTAACTAATGTTACAGGGATCCCCCCCCGCCCAAAAGAGTTGAAGATGTGACCGAATCTGGACTCGGGAAATAACAGAGATAAGCATATTACAAGCATATTCTTTTGTTTTTCCTTTTCCTTTTTCTTTTTCTTTCTTTTTTTTTTTTTTTTTTTTAGGAGGACTTATTGAAAACAATAAAGGATATGTAATGTGAAAAAAATAAATTAAAAAAAGTTTTACAAATATATATCTTTGTATGCAGCGGGGAGAAGTTGGAAAAGCAAAGTTTTGCCATAATTTAATGAATCAAACTGACCTCAGTTTAAATTTACATACCCTTGCAACCTGCAGAGTCTTTCATCTGTCAGGCCGTATCAGCTGACCAGATCTCCTAGCAGTGTTAATGGCAGACTGCGGCGGCCTAAAGCTCCCTAACAAGGAACCTGATTGTTGTGTTAATGTGTTACTTCCTGTTGGACTCGCTTCTCTGAAATGGAGCTGAGTGGCCTGTGCAGGAAAGCAATCCCCACATAGAGCGATCACAGGCTGGCCAAGGTTTCACTTAGCCCGTCATATCGCCAGTCACAGTCAGCCAGTCAGCTTCCATTGCCGGCGATGGAGGAGTTAGATTTCTCTAAGGTGGTCTGTGCGACCTGACACCCAGTCAAAGGAGTTTGGTGATCCACCTTAGGCTGCAGGAAAAAGAAAAAAAAGAAAATCACAGTGAGGGTTTGATACTTAGAGCTCATTACACATATTTATGAGCAGGCAAATCCATTTAAACATCTAGATATGTGTATCACAATGTATAGTTTATGCAAAAAGACTGTTTCCACAAATAATGTATAAATATTATAGCAATGTGGCATTAACAGTGGTGACTGTTACCGCTATGAATTCCTCCAGATTACCCCCCACCCCCAATCCTCACTCTCGGATTTACAACTTTGATCTCAAGGTATTAAAGTCAATGGTATCCAAAGCGGGTATGGAATGGAGCTGGGGCTTATGAAGCTTTATACCCTGCTTTATATGCATGGAGCTATCTTAGACCAAACAGAGGAAGCATGGATGTAGGTGAGGGGATGGTGTGGTAGAGACGCAGTGAGAGTGAGACAGAACAGCCTGAGAGACAATCTGGCTGATTGTGTGACTAGCAGGTCAACTCCCTGGCAGAGGAAGCACTGTGTTGCCATGGCAATGTGCCTTTTTAACCTCCCAAGAGTCATGGGCCAGGGCAGCACCAGTTGTGTGAGTGTTGTTCAAGAAGCAGTAGAGATCAGGGTCTTAATCACACGACACCCATACAAGAGTTGACACACATACAAGTGTGCACGCACACACACACGCACACACACACACACACAAGCGTATAGATATAGAATCTATTGCACAAATAGATCATAGGTGAGTAATAATAGCAACTTTTGGACTGTTACTTATTAATTAACATGAGTTTTTTTTTTTAAGATTAGATCCCAACATTAACAGCTCAATGACTCAGCATTTAAAGGGGACATATTATTTAGGTATTTAAAGTAACTAACATCTGAAAGACAATCCTCTACTTTGTTTGAGAGATCTAGAGACCTTGGTTTCACGCCACAGTTACATCAATGATCCAAATTTAAACAAAATTAACCAGCCTTCACATTTTCACAGAAGTGGTTTGCTCAAATTTGCAACACTGATCTCAAAAGTGGGAAACCCAGTGGAGGAGAGGGGTGAAGGGGGGGTGAAGGGGGGGGGGGGACTCCATTACTATCTCTCAAGGAGGATATTGAATGCATAGTCATTCAGTTTCTGTCTAAAATTTGCCATCTCTTGCTTTGCATTTGTGTTTAGCTGCAAAGTGGACATGAGTGGCCATCACCATGACCGTAAAGAACAGAGAACACAGTACTACACACCGCACTTACAATGTAGTACACAGTTCATACTGCATACTGGTCTAGCAGTTTGTTGTTGGTTTGTAGAAAGCCACAGTACAAGGCTACAGCAAAAAAAAAAAAATCTGGTCATGACCGCTGCAGGCGGCCCCTACTATAGTAGTGCATGGCAGTGTGAGATACAGTATTCAAGGTAGACCAGTCAGTTTCAAACTAGAAATATTCCTGAAAGGAAGCCATCTGGGTACTTCTTGTCCACTGCAAACTGAACAGTTGTTTGCATACTGCACACCACATTTTGGTAAATCGGCACAGACTAGTAACATAGTATGTGGTTTTGAAAATAACCCAAGATTTGATAAGTGGATGTTGTTCTCTGCTTTTTATTTATTTGGACCCAGAGTAACAAAAATCACACGTTGTGATGACATAAAATGAGTGATGATTATCACAAAAACACAATTTCAGGTGTCAGTGAAGTTAATCAAATCCACTGACTATTTATCACTCCATTTTTTTATTCACGCATAGTTTCATTGCTTGTATTTCACCAGCATTTTCCTCGTTCCCATTTTTTCAGGCAATTTGTCACTCACCTTTTGTGCATCTCTCTTGAAATGATAAATGGCAATTTTGTGTTGTGAATGATAAACCACGGCTTTTGTTGAATAACATGACAATTTATCACAAATTCTTTAAGTTCACTTCTGTTTTTACCCCTCCGTTTTCAATTCTCATGATGTTTTTACCGTCTAAATTTTGCTGTGTCTTCCTAACAGGAGTATGCGACACACATTTCATTAAGACCTTAGGAAGTTGTCTCAAAGTTGGAAAAAATTCATAATATGCTTTCTTAAAAACTTTTTCTTTTGAGGTGAAAAGCATCACTTAGTTGCTCATATGCTTCAGCATGAATAAGTGCTGCTCTGTTGGCATTCTCCATAGCTGCAAATAACTAGTTAAGGGAGAAACTTGTGTCAATGTGCCCAGTTTGTATCTTTTCCCTCCAAGGCTCTGAAAGTCTGAAAAGAAACTATCCTGAAGTTACGTTTCAAAACTTAATAACTGACCGACCATCTGATTCACACCCTATCTGTCCAAGACGTGGCACATATTTATTTCCAGCAAGTGATTGCATCAAATTTGTCCTGTTTTTAACTTTGTTAGAAAAAAAACATGCTTGGCGGATGCATGGCACACACTGGTGGCTGCAGGGAGCCAAAAGCACTTTATTTATGTTTGGATGGCAGTGGGCGCTCAGTACTGCTTGGCACAGACAGTGTGCTGTGGTCTTTGGCACCTCTTCGCATCCATCCTGTCCCCCTGACTTACGCTACTCCCCATCTCAACTGGGCCTCTGCAGCATCTTGAAAATGTGTGTGTATGTGTGCATTTGCATGTGTTTGAATCTATGCATGGACACCGAGTCCTCCTGTTTATATATGTATTTCCTGGCACCACACTTGAGGTATTTTGAATTTCACATAAAACAGACATAGAGCTACAGTGGTTTGTATCTTCTTTAGACTCTTTTATCTGTACTTTTTCTTAAAGCACCACCAGCTTCACTAATTAACCATGAGTTTTTCAGAAAGTGGTTTTGAAATTGAAATTAATCTCCAGTACACCTAAGGTCATGGGACTTTAATACCCAAAGTTCCAAGAGAAAATTACTACATAAATCAAGATGAATACACACACACACACACACACACACACACACACACACACACACACACACCTCTGCAAAGGACATTCCAACAATTCCCA
>JBAMYA010000015.1:7948423-7977847 GCA_037176975.1 Arrhamphus sclerolepis | reverse complement strand
AAAAGAAACCTAAGTTGTTTTTGGGAAAAAAAAAAAAAAAAAAAAAAAAAAAAGGCAGCAGTGTTCAGGAGACCAGTGTAGTAACATAAGATGATCCTCAAAAAAGCAACGAGGTTTAAGTAGAATCCTCAGTTGTAAGGTTTGTTGTGTTAAGCTTTACAATTCAACATATTTTATCACAAATTACAATTAACAACTTCCTGTGGTAGAGAAAAAGTGTGGAGTTGCGTTTGTTCATTTTATTTGTCACTGGATTTTTTTTCATGATCTTTTTCAGACATCAAAAGTGCAAATCTGGATCTTTTGTTGACTCCATTGACATAAACATTAGAATTTCCTCATACTGCACTGACATCGTCCCATGACACCCTGTCTTGACCTATGTATAATATTTTAGATCTGCCGCCGACAAGGCAGCCGCTTGGGAATTACGTCATACAACAAAGTACCATAGTATAGGGTGTTCCTAATGCGCGTCATAAAGGACGTCATTCTGGAGTAGTTGCCATCTTGGATGACAAGCAAACTGGTGTGGATATCCTTTGTCTTCTAGAGTCAAATTAATAGCTATGATGGTGAACTTTTGTGCTCTTATTGGTTGTGGGATGAGATTGGATCACGGTACCGGACGTTTTTTCTTCCAAATACCAGATTGTTATCACACACCAAGGAGTTGAGAGCAAGGAAGTTCTAACAAGGACAAAAGCAGTTCTCTCAGATTTCCAGCAGGGTTCAACATAACATTTTTTTCCTACTGGCCCCCTGGGCCAGTAGATCAGAGTTATACTGGCCCGAGCTCCACGATGAGATGAAGGTTGCAAAAGCTTTTTCTTCTTTCATCATCCACAAAGATGTCCTTCCTGGCATTCTGTTGAAGGCTCTGAGGTAGGGACTTGATGATGACCTTAGCACTGGGCCATTCTATGCGCTTTGCCTTTACTCGATCACAGCCCATGCGGTCAAGCACATCAGCTCAGTGACTGTGTTGACATGGTCACTTCCATAGCTGGCCAGCTCCTGCTAGTCAGCAGGTCACTCCCGAGGATCCACGAGCCTTGATGCAGCTAATGACACTTTCGACTGTAGCTCCAGCCTTCGTTGGAGCTGTCAAAGCGTATTGTGTGACGTGTCTTCAAACAGCTGACTGAGCCGGGAAACCTTTCAAAATAAAGTTCCCAGCCCGTCCGCGCCCATCCTCCACACTCCTCCAGAGAACAGTGTCCCAGGTATGTGGGAGGCACGTTGTACCAAGATGCTTTGACAGTTCTGACAGCCCTGAAGCTACAGTCGAAACTGTAAGTAGGTATTATTGTTTTGGATCTAAACAGTATGAGGACTGTGAAACTGTATGAGCAAATTTACACACTACAAATTTGTAACTTTTAGTTTCAAACTTTAACTCACCTTTGACATGCAACATCGGAGCAATATTGGGACCCGACGTCAACACCGTTCTTCTTTAGAAGAGCGACCGTCTTTTCAAAAGAGATGAAGGGCTGTTCCGATATAAATGTGTGGTAGACAGCGTTGATGAGTTCACCACCGAGTGTCACCTGCTGGTGACACTCGGTGGTGGCCTGTCTCGCCCAAACATTAATGAGACCGGGTTGTCCGCTACCTGCTTAGCTACCATACACTGCAGATGATTTTTGCTCTTATCATGAGCATCGATGGCATGTTTCCTGAAATTTACAGTACCTTTAAAAAAACGACCCTGCCCCTTCAGCCTTCGCTGAAAATTGCAGACGAACTGAACAAAACATTATAGATGTGTCACTAAGTTTCAGCCATGAGTATTGTTGAGTCCACGAGGGAATAAAAAGCCTCTTTCTTCTTTCTGCCTTGCTAACGGGAAAGAGGCTGCTGTCAGAGCCTAGCTTAATATGGGCACATTTGCATTAAAATTTCTGTTTTACATTCTGTTTTACATAGTAATTTTTAGATATATATGTTTTTGATGCTGTTTTTGATTTAACCTGCTAGTTGCCCTTTAAGTGTTTTTTTTTCTCCTTTCATGTCTGAACTGATCAATTTATCTTTATATACTAATATAAGTGATTAACACATTCTTTACAGAGGTTTAAATATATATGGTATGTCAATCGTATTTATCTCATAAATTCCAATTTGTTCATGTAAAGGAGTAACAAAAGGATCTATACTTGGAAACCTTTTCCGTTATATAAATATATAAATATTTATTGTAAACCAGATGGTACTCCACTATAATTACCCATGAAGCGAGATCTGTTAGATGGACTACAAGCATGTCAGCCTCAATGACCAAGATGACTTTTCATTTTCTGCTACTAAACTCAGGTAAGACAGAGGCTGTTGCCTTTGGACATTAACATCTATGGAATAGTTACCAAATTTCTTTGAATAGCATTATTATTATTTATATAAAATCACAAACTGAATTGAACTTCGATGAATTGAAATATATATGTATAATAACAAATCAGTTGAATCATTTATATTGAAATAAAGTGGAATGCATATTGAACTGGATTTTACTGAATGTTATGTTTCTGTATAAAGTGCCTTGGATAGACGTTTTTTGTGAAGTGGTGCAATGCAGATAAGCTGAACTGAGCTCAACTTAAATAACAGTGAGCTGTTGGGTTGCCAGTGATCTGTATGGAAGAAAAATGATTATTGATGAATTATAGCTATATCTAATGAAGCTAATCAGCACTAGCATTAGCTGAAAGTGTTTAAAAAAAAACAACAAAAAAACATGATAACAGGGCTTAAGAATAATAATAAATAAACCAATTAACTATGCCACAACATATATTGTGCTATTTTTCCTCACTATTGACTTCTTTTTCCTTTGTTATTTGATGTAAAGTATGAACAACTTCTTTTCTGAACATTTACCTTTTATTGCCCGAACCTGAACTGGCATAGCTTACTATTGCTATTTTCCAAACCCATACTACGCACTGCACTTACAGTATAGTATACAACAGAGGCGAATTCTCTTAAGACTGTAAATAACAAAAATTAAATGTACAAATATGTACAGATGTGTTAACATTTCACTGACTGCAAGTGCGTTAGAACACGTTCATCTTGAAGATGAATTTGTTCAGAATCAGCTATTTATCACAAATCAGCTGACTCCATTGTGTTAACTTCTCATACATTCCCATGGCGTCAATGACAAAGATTTCAAGAAATCATTTTCTTATACGGTCAAAGCATTTGTCCGTAGAAGCTGAGCGTCCACGTGCTTCAATGGGACTGCATGGAGCAGTTTCTTTTCATTCCCTCGAAACTCGACGGTCATTGGGTATATGCCTCAGTTTTGTCCCGCCCTGGACGTTCAGCTGCTCTGTGGGTGATCGGAGCTGTTGGCTGGCCTGGACGCTGAGCTTCCACGTGATGATTGGAGGATCACTCGAAAGGCTGAATCACGCTTTGATTGACAGCTATTTTGAGATTTATACCATCGCTTAATCATTGGGAGCTCAGTCCCATCGCGGAGTTTGCAAGTGAAGTCAAAACTCCAATGGATTTCTTGGTATTTGCTTGGTAAAATTACTTGACTATTTCCGTTGTTCATTTCTTACACCATAAATAAAACAAAGTCACAGTGTTTCCTTGTTTCAGTTTAATATCATTTCAACATTTACTTGTTCAAGTTTAATATCGTTTCATTCGCTCAGAGGGCAGAATTTATGTATAAATAAATTGAAAAATTGTGACAAAATGTAAGCAGACAATGAGCTTCCCCTCTTTGAAAGACCTGGAGCCACCCGGTTAGTATACAGTTAACATGTATACAGTATGTCGTGTTTACTGGTCAATTCAGTTTTTGTTAGCACACAACAGCAAAACACACAAAAATAACTATGCCACAACATGAATGAAAGCCAGCACCAACAGTATTTTTGTGAGGTACAGGAACAGGAAGTAGCAAAAAACATCCCTAATACCTCTCGCATACTATGGATTGTACAGTTATGTACTATGACTTATAGACTGGTTCTGACAGGCTTTATCAGCACTGTGTGAAATAAATAATGTAAATTAATCTCTAAAGAGAGAGAAAAAAAGAAATCTTGCGTCAGGCTGTCCTGGGTCTAAGCAAGCAGCAGGTTGGTTTAGATTAGCTTAGCATTTTGAGTGGAATTAGGGAAAACTTGCTTGAGTCTGTCCAAAAGTTACCAAACTTGTCTGCTAATGTTTTAAAATGTTACTTATTAACTTATTATTGTCATTGTTGTTGATTTTATTTTATTCAGGCTTCTGTTTTGGACAATCTCTTAACCTAGCCCATTAGCATTGTGAAATATTGTGTTGTCTTTCAGGTTCCAAGCGGCCTGCAGAAACCTTACAAGAAATATTACAGCATTGACAGGGTTTACTACTTAGAATAGAATGTTTTATTGTCATTGTATATATTAGAGCAAAGAAATTAAATGTGCCTCATCTGATTCAGTACAAATATAAAAGCATGGATATAAAAATAAAATAAAATCCTTTCACACAGCCACAAACAACCACAATCATAAAAACAGCGGAGCAATAAATAATGTGCGCTGTAAAAATACTAAGTGTAAAAGTACGTGAATGAATATAGAATTATTGCACACCAGGGAGACATCCCAGTTACCTTCTCAGGTACTTGTAATTTCCTTCTTCGTATATTGCGCCTCCTTTCCTCCTCAGCTTACACCCAGCTGCTTCTAGTCCTCAGTTTCAAATTCTGGAATCCGTGGTTCCAGTCACTCCTCTGCTGGTTTCTCACTGTAGTGTATTCCTTTTTGGTCTACACACTGCACAATAAAAACCCACCTTTTCAGACTACATCTCCACCACCTTGCTAGTATAATAAATAAATAAAATCTTATGAGCACATTTTGTCAATTTTGGACCATATCCTGTTCAAACTGAATCTGAAAACACTTATAGTGACCTAAAAGTGTCTGCTAGATGAATGTCAGGTAATTGCATTTGAGTTAGAAGTGATTAGCTAACAAATCATAGATACAAGCCAATCGACCCAAAAATACAACATCACCCTGAGTGCACATTTTATAGCTGTGCATACAGAATGCCTGCTGTTTAGATTCAAATCCTACCAGATTACGAGGGGAAATCCTCAGAGGAGTGATTTTGTCTTTGGTTAGGTGCCAGACATCAATATTGTTTGGTGGGGTTTGAAGTGATTTGTTGATTGGATGCATTAGGTGATGGATGTTAATCTCTCTGATCTAGCTTTGTTCGTGGAGTCACAGCTGAATTGAAAGAAAATCTTACTGGGCAACAAATAACATATGGCCTTTGTTTTTTTAATATATCAAATGCAGCAATCGCTTGACAACAATAAACAATTATTGAAGATATAGAATATTTAATAAGATTGAACAACTTAGTCTGCCTTTGTTTTTCAAGACTGCAGATTAAATACAGATACACAAGCAGGGTAATGCATTAGTGTATAGAAAAAAATCAATGCTTGAATACTGTCACAGTAGTCCTCAATATGTACACAACATGGCTTCTTTGAACAAGCAAGAAGTTTGCCTCAAATCTGTGGAGTGATGAGGTTAAAAAGCAGTGAAACCTTTAATTAATTTTGACAGCATCATCTGTACTCGATTGTCAGCCAGACTGAATGAGCCGGGCCAGGAGCTCATAGAAAGAGGCCCAAACAGGTGTGACACCAACTTTCTGCCTCACAGGAGACGATAAAGCCCTTGGTCAAGGGCACAGCACCTGGGCTATTGTTTTATCAAACAAAATGGCTTTTAAGTGCAAATTTCCACTTGGTCCTAAAGGAGACCTGGCCTCTGCACTTGCTTTACTCATCTGAACCAATATGTGATCTGTCTTCATTTGCATAATGGGCATAATGGAAATGAGGGCCCAGCTTTGTCAGCCCAAGACAAAAAGAAGAAAGAAAAAGGGAGGCAGACTGATGCCATTCTGCATCTGTGAAACACAAAGGTGTGATATCTTGAGTCTCATCTGACCACTTTTAATTATGTCCAGGTTATATTGAGCACTGCAATGCTTGTTGTTTAATAAAGGCTTTCTAAGAGGCTGCTAAATGGAGCACTACCAAAGAACATGAAAAGAGGTGACATCAGCATGCTATGATCATTTTTGCATTTTTATAAGTTAATATAATAGCTAGTCAATGATATATTTTTGCTTCAAATAAGATTTTTTGGGGGAATTTCTAGCTACTATTTGATGGAGCATAAGTTATTGGGAACCAGCAGCTATCAATATCAAAAGCTGGTTGCTTCTGCTTATTTTATGCTGACTGCATTTCATTCATGTTGCATCATATATTTTCAAGTTTCATCTCTCAGACTGCCTAACAACAGCTCAGTGAGTGAGTACTTGGCAGTTGGGTTAGAATGAAACCAAAATCCTCTCTGTCATTGCAACAATGGAACTTTAACTACTGTTTTACCGCACAGGAGATTAAGGACCAAACTGGTATCGTCACAGCAGCTGATAGTGTCTTTATATGTCTTCAATTTTTCCTCAGATGAAGTGACAGATCCTTTTTCTGGGCACACTTGCTTATGTCACTGAGACGTGACCGTTGATTCAACTCCTTTAACAGAGTCACAGTGAGTTCAACAGCTCAGAATATGTTCATTGTTCAAGGAAGTTTCTGCCTTCAAACAAAAGTCTCTGCCTTACAAGGGGACACAGAATAAACTCCAGAAAAAAAAAAAAATTAAGTTGGAAGAAAAGGGCTTGATTGTTTGAAGTCGACTCAGCCGAATTGTATGAATGCTTTTGTTGGCTGTGGTGTGGTGGGTAGAGTTGGGTGCCCTCCAACCAGAAGGTTATCGGGTCAATCCCCAGCCTGGTCATGTCCCGAGGTGGGAAGGATACTGAGTCCCACATTGCCCCTGTTGTCCCAGCCACTGAGGGGTCACAGGCTCATGTTCTCATAATGCTGGTCCCATGCCTGAATAAATGAGGAGGGCTGTGTCAAAAGGCACCTGATGTTAAAAAAAAAGAAATAAAAAATGTTATTGTTATGTTGATAATGTTGGAGATGAGCTGTGTCTGTTTTTGATATAGGCATTTTTTTTAAATCCATGCTAATAGCAGATCAAATTAGTGTTCAGAATAAAAATACCAGGATTTGAATTATACTGTTCATACTGTATCAGCCTGTCCTAATGCAGAACCCAATGATCGGCTGCCCCCCCCCCATTATTGTCCAGTGTGTTGGCCCTATACTTTCTTGGCCCTCGGGTCTCATTGAACTCTTTCAGGTCATTGTAAACAATAATGATGACACACATTGTCTTATATACAACCCCTGTCTCCCTGCCCTGAATGTGGCTTTCTTGATCTGTAACTGAGGTTCTCTGTGTTGCTCTGCAACAGCATGGCCTCCTCACCACCTGCAAAGTGGGCTCTGTGGCCGGGGCCTCAAACTGTCAGCAGTGGTGCAATGCAAGTAGCAAGATGTCACTGCCCGCATCAACTCAAAAGGCATCTTCACTATGACTCATTTCTCTTCTTCAGTTAACCACCATCATTTTTTATGACTGCATTCTGTGACCTGCAAACGGCATTGCGGTGAGACAGTGCAGCCCAGACTGAAGTGCAGTTGGAAAATGATCACCACTCAGTGAAAAAAAGGACATATGAGCAATAAAATGTTATTGTTTGAGTGTGACATGGCAATTATAGTCATCACCTGTAATCAGTGATTGTGGATTTTAAGCACCCCCTGTTGAACAATATCGGGAGAGCCAACAAAAGCTGTAATTCTTTTCTCTTGAGAATGACACAATATTTATTGATAGGACTTAAATTTTGGATTATCTCAGAGACTTCATAGCTTCCGATCTCAACTAGAGTAACTGATTTCTAATGAGAAACAAACAGCACAGCTCATTTTAGATGAGAATATAATTTCTTTGTTGTTTTCTGTTGGGAAACATTGTTATAAGATATGCAAAGTGATATCTCCAATAAAGCACTATTTACTTTCTTTTCCCCATGCCATGAAGACGCAAAGGCACAAAGGTATTTACTTTAGTTTAATCTGCTTGAGCTTTCGACAACCAGACAACGCGTCCGCATAAATTCTTACATCGACAAACACAAAAAAAGGCAAAACCCCATCGTCTTGTTCTCTGCAAAGGTAGATTATCTGTGAATGCACGGCGAAATTTCTCGGGGGATGCTTTGGCGCCGAGTAATAAAACTCGGAGTGTGCTGCGTTTGCCAAGCTGAGACATCTGGTCACCTTATCACAGATAAGTGGGGGTTAGTCCTGGCATCTGCTAGAATTAATCCATTTTGCAAACACAGTTATCCTAATCTCCTAAATATGTCATTCAAAAACTGTACAAAGTAGTAGGTACAATTTCACCTTCCCTTCTCCAGTGGGCAAAAGATTGATCAAGGTACACTTTCCTGCACTGTGTTAAGAAATGTGAGCAGTGACACAGTATAGAAGTAGAAGACAAAAAAGGTTGGAAATCGGTGTCACAACCTGCACCTGGCCAACTATTTGCCGGTGCCCAGTCTGGTCTACAGCTAGCCACCTAACATCCCTGCATGAATATTCATGTGGGTGGATTTCTCTTTTGTTGCCTGCCTAGTCAGCAGTCACAGAACACATGGTGAGTGTTGGCAGCGCCCGGCTTAGGTAGAGGGGCCGTGGACGGAGGCAGTGGCAGGAACCAGGACCTGTGAGGCTGACTGACATTTCCATCTGTGGCGAGGCCTGGTAATTATCGGGGAGAGGAGCGCCCGCAGCAGCGCGCCATCTGCTAGGGGAGATGGCTCAATGAGGTATGAGCACGAGCGGCACTCCGTCGGGCCACTGCCTGCCTCTGACATGAGGGCTCGCATCTGCTGCCGAGGAGCCGGGCCGCCCAACACAGCCTGCATGCCTGGCCGAGAGAGGGAGGGGGGGGCTGACAGGAGGGAGGTGAGCAGCCAAGTGCGCACCCCCCTCCTCTGACCCCTTCCAGCCCCACCACCACCCACAGCTATCACTACCACCACTGCCCTGCCAAAGGCGCACTTGACAAACAGCACAGCCCACTCACAAGTTTTCATACAGATTTCATCAAGTTGTTGGATTTTTGTAAATGATGCCTCCAGGTTCCAGTTCTTGCGGAGGAACCAATCCATCACTGCTATGTCAGTGTCAGTGAATGTTGGAATAAACAAGGTGAGACTCTGTGAACAGATGTATTATGCAGTTTGCATTTGTGGCGGCGGATGGCTGGGCTCCGCGCGCTTGTTACCGGGGTTTGTTTCTGACTCATTTGTGAAGCACAGCTCTCTGAGACTGGTCACTTGTGGGAGCCTGGCTTCATATCACGCAGCCTCCTCACACACCTGGCAGGTGTGTAAGTGTGTGTATGTGTGCATGTATATTGTTCTAATTCTCTCAGCACAGCTCTCCTTTTGAGCTCAGCATGCTTAGTTCAACTGTGGTTCTGTTGTTACTCTGTGACCACAGACATAGTTACATGCTTTCAGAACCACACAGAAACATCCCATTAGCTGTGAACACAAAACACAGGCCTGCAGCTCAGTGAGCAGTCATAAAGGCTAACCACTGAAAAGGACAGCTGTGATATACAAACGTCAAAAGTACATCAGGATTATTGCACGGTCTCCGGCTTAGCTGAGGTTTAAAGTTTAACCCCTACGTGAGTCATATGACCTCTTAAACACCATTGTGCAGCTGTTTGCACCTGTGATTTTATTTTAGCATGATATTGTCAATTGCTACAAGCCTCTTTTAGTCTCTATCTACAATTGCATCTGTGAGTTACACTCAAAATGTTTCAGTTGAGACATAGACTGCATAGGAAGAAGTAAAGAAGTCTTCTGTGATGTCACCCACAGGTTTTCTGAACAGTCAGTGTGAAGCTTAAATGTTCGAGGCTCTGGATGAAGGTATGTTGGTCTGAGATGATGCAGCTCAACGCTGGTTAGTCTTAAAATGAACAAATGGACAGATTGAGTAAGACAAGGAACCCCCCCCCCCCCTGTGCTGCCCGCCCCGAGTCATTCGGTGCGGCAAATACAGTATATTTAACTTGAGCATGAGCTGATAAATGTTGAATATCAATCATTATTAAATACACTGCAGCAAAATTTTTTAAGGCATAGCCAGTAATGGAAATATTTTAGTCCAAGTAACAGCACAACAAGACTATGATTGATTCACATCTCTGCACTTTGTATTTTTGGTAAATTTAACATGCAAGTTGTTGACAGTGAGCTGTTAATACTATTGACTACAATGCGGCTGTCCACTTCCTGGATTATGCCAACGTAGATGTAGTTTAGATAGTAGCCTAGCCTGTGAAAGCACAGCTAAGTCAGTTAAATGCTAACCAACACTACAGTGTCTTCTGGATGTGCTATACTCACTTTATCTACTTGTACCTTTATTTATTCACTCTTTCTTTTATTTCTTTTTTTTTTACAAGTACTTGTTCACAATGATTTTTAAAGTGTGTGTTTATTTCATAACAACAGAATGAAAATAAGTGTCTTCAAGGGATTCCAGCAATCTGTGGATTTGTTTGCAAAGACATTGTTGCAGTCAGTTTGACGTGGTCACGTGTGATCTTACTGTTGATCATCTCAAAGCCGTTTACAAAGCCAGTTTAGCTGCGGCTCCCACTTCGCCACAACAAGAGTTCAGTTTTGCTCAACTTGTTTTAAACAAAGTTATGTGGATCAGATATGCTTCACTCAGCTCAGCAGGTCCACTGACTGGAAACTCCTAAATTTAAAATCACAGTTTAAGGGGACCTATTTACTGTCATACAAAGTAAATCAGTTCATAACTCACAAACTTTCTTTTTCCCGCCTTCTGTTCCAGTTCTTAACATGTGTCAAGTCCCTGACAAGTTGTTGTGGAAGTTGTTTTCACCTCAGATCAATATTTTCATACTGCCTCAGTGGTTCTTGCATCACTTATTACCACTTGAGAATGACTCTAAAAGAGAGGAAGAGCAAGTGAGGTAGTGGAGGTAGAAAGGGGAGGGCTGGAGAGGCTGAATGAAAAAGGGAGAGGCGCATCTCTTCATCACAGGATTTTATCTGACTGTTTGGACAGATTGGTAGAATTCAAAATGCAGCAGGGGCCTGTGATGTGGCAATAAAGCGTTTGCCTTTGATCCCGCCTCGCAATTTTTTTTCTTCTCCCCTGCACATGTGCACGTCAAAATCAATTAGATCAACTCTGAAGAAGCGAGGCAGATGCACATCCGCACAACAAACCTTTGCATCACCTTAGTTTACCAACAATCTGGTTATTATTCTCATTGTCAACTCGTTGATGCAAACTCCAGCACTGTCATCACCTGCACACACAGCAAACTTCAAGGTGTATGAAAGATGAATTGGTACACAAATAGAATATCCATCTTAACAGACTGAGACACATGCTGACATCCTAGCCGCAGCTGTCAATTACCTACGAAAGAAAAGAGGAAAAAAAAACATCTTTGATAAGGAAAATTTTAATCCCCCCCCACCTCCTCCCTGCTGTTGGAGTGGCTTTTTCATATGTCATAGCACTTATGAGAAATTTGTGACAGCATCAACAGCGCCTATTCCCCATTCAGCAGCATTAACTCTGTGCCATGTGTCTAACAAACGGAGGCCATTCTGGAGCCCTTAATGACAAGGCTGCTCCGCTCCTCTCCTCTCCCCCTCGCTCTTTTCAAATTGCTCTCTAAATGAAGTACAGCTGTGTGGACCAGGTGCTGCCATCCCCCTTTTCAGAAAGAACAGGAAATTATGAAATCCCCAAATCCTTCACAAATGGCGGGCAGGAGGGAAGGTTGGAGAACGTCAGCTCGGCTTGGTCTGTAGATACATCTATCTTTCACTTGCGCTGCTCTTCAGGCTCTCTCCATCCACCGCTCCAACTCTGAACCTATTACTTAGCAGTGTCAGGGCACATCACAGATGCACTGATTACAGTTAATGCATCAGTGTGACATTTTTACCCATATTTTTAAAAACGTATTGATTGGCGGATGCGTCTTCAATGGGAATTTTAGAAGCACTCAATATTAAAAAGCAGTTAGGTTGCAATTACTGACAATGCTGCATGTTCTCTTGTGTGCACTCTTGAAGTTTTCTTTTGACAACATATTTATTAAGCAAATAAAAATGCGTTTGAAGGTTTTCACCAACAAAATGTGAAAAGAAAATTTTACTTGGAAAACACTGTAGCAAACAGGATCTATATAATCTTCAGGGCTCTGTGTTTGTTCTCTGTGTTCTCGACAACAGAGAGAGCACAAATGCTGAAGTAGGGCTCCTGCTCAGGAGACTGTCAATGTGCAGCTGTCAATGTCTCCATAAAGCCCCATATCCATAATAGACAAAGCCCTCATCAAGCCTCAGCTTCATCTGGCCTCCCAGATGCCCCATCACCAGGGGCAAATCCCATCCAGGACTGAGCAGCGCACCATGCAGCCAGATGTGAGCTGGCAACATGGCCGTGGGGTCAACACATGGCAAAGGTAGACCCAATAAATGAATTATACTCTGATTATCATAAATGTGGCATCTGAGAATGGTGCTTGTGTTGCTGTTGTTTGGAAGGGGCATGATGGGACATGCTATAGCAGCTGCTGCGCTGCTGCTGAGATACACCATAGAAAAACATAACACTCAAATACATACGTATATTTCATCATGTGTTGTTAAAGCAAAATATAGGACTTGATATGTATGCAGTTCCTTGTCAGGATTCATTTGTAGTATCTTGAAACTTTGTGCAAGAAATTTGAAGGGGGTAGTATTATAGTGCCAAAACATATTTAGGATTCTCAGAATCATTCCATGCCATATGCCCTGCATTTGTACATGATTCCACAATGTTCTAGGTCGCTCCCTCAAACATATTCTGTTTCGTCACATGCCAAAAAGACCTTTCCCCCCCGCATCCCTCCTTTCCTCGCTTTGACACGTTTGCATGCGCTATCTGGCTGCCCTGGCTCCCTGTCTTCCCCTTTAAAATGCCATGCCAACTTCAGAGGACCCAGGTGTATGGGTCCGTTATCAATTCCACTAACAAGCGTGCTTACTGGGATCACAGGATGCGTTGTGGCTTGCTTTTAAGTCCCCGTCTGTAGCCAAGGCTGACCTGAATTGGAGACATGCAGCCCCCTGCTGATAGCAGCCAACCTCTGATGGGCAGTCCCTCTCCCAGACTTGGCCGGCACTCCGCCTGGGAAGGAGGAGGGGAGAGAGGAAGAACTCTTTGAAATGCTCGAGTTCCATGAAGAATTGAGAAGCGGGACAGAATCAAAGGCTTCTGATATAGGAAAGGATGGCGGGGGGAAAAATAGAATCAAGACGTGGGGATGAGGGAAAAAATAAAAAAGAGGATCGAAAACACACACATACACACACTGAATCTCATACTCGGTGCGAACAAAGGCCATACCTGACACTGCAAAGAAAAACGAAAACTTCTTGATCTCTTTGCTGTAGACACTTGCAATTTAAAGAAAAAGATCTAACTCATGCACATCCATAGCTCAACTGTAGCATTTTTCACACTACATTTTTGACTTGTAAACTTAGAATAATGAAAGGATATTTGTCTTTTTCTCTCTGGCACATGAACAAGAACATAGGTCTGTGCATGATAAAATGAAGAAAATGAGTTTCAGAAATGGCTCTCTCTCTCTCAGTTCTTGCCACTGCTTGTATTGGTTGTGATGGTGGCAGCTGAAGGCCATTATGTCCAGGTGGCCTAGAGGATGCAGGGCTTTACTGAGAGCTATACACACCATACACACTCACACACATGCACACACAGTACAGAAAGCTCCACAGCTGCTAGGGCCCACTGAATGTCAATTAGGAAGGCAGAGGATGTACAGGGACACATGGACATTCATGCAGCACATGTATAATGCATGACAGGTTGTATGGACTATATTCAGGACTGGCAGTAGATCGGATCCACTAGAAGTGGTGTATTAATATATATATTTCAGACGGCATCACACACCTGAGGTTCACGCAGGCAGGTGGATTTGACGTGAGTTGGCATGTAATTTTTGACTATCACTTGTGTGTGTGTGTGTGTGTGTGTGTGTGTGTGTGTGTGTGTAATATATGCCTACATACACCAGATAACGAAAGGAAAAGATGTACATTGCAACATGGAATTACATTTGGTAGAAGTACAATTATCACTTTTACCTGAATAATACCCTTTTTAGATTTTGGATTGTAGCTGGAGGTGATAAAGGTTAATCAGGGAGGACATGCAGGAAATTTTCACCTGTGATAAGTTTTTGTCAGCAATGACAGATAAAAATAATTTGTTACAAAAATGGTCACGCATAGCTCTGAGATGATGTGGCATGCATGTATGTTGTGCAGTTGTTGAAATACATTTCCTATGTTTGCATATTTAGATGCGCACGGTCACTTTGGTTAAAATGCATTACAAAGCTTAGCGAGATTAAAACATTTCTTTTAACGTCAAAGCAAGTCAGAAACTATCTGCAGGAGCTAGCACATTATGCTGATTACTCTTATGAAAATTGCATGTTGTGGGGTGAAGGGTCACTTGAGCTTAATTCCGTTTTCATGTTTTGTTTCACACCAGCCAAGCTGTGGGTGTCTGTGTGTGAGGCACTATTTGCTATTGGCTTTGACAGCGCACAGTGTAATTGGCTCTCTAAGGTGATTCAGTAATCGCCTGAGTGACACCCACCCTGGTAAATTTTGACATCGGAGGTGGATGAGGATACGGTGGGTTTCAAGCGCCAAAGGAGCCAACCTTGTAGAAAAACCAAATTCATAGCAGGGAAATATGGAATTGACCCACTTCATTCAGCATATTTGCATCCAGTAATGAAAAGCTACAAGGAACAGAGATATTTTTTTCTTGTCTTCTCAACCTTCTTGACCTCAGCTATTGAAATGTCCTCATCCCCAAGTGTGTTTCAGAAAGTCAACAAATTTCATCATCTCTCCCTTTTCTCTCTGACCTCTTTTATCTTTCTATTGTGACCTTCTCTTTCCTCACGATCACCTATAATCCCCCTTTTCTCACTTCTTCTTTCAGTTTTCACTCAAGTTCACTTCTGTACTTCTTCACCCCTGATGCCCTTCTCCTCAACTCTTCTCCCCATTTTCCACCTCCCCTGATTCCCTCTTCTCCTTTTTACTCCCGGTGTTGCTCATGGAAGGGAGCAGCAGCCAGCACTGTTCTCTTCCTCAGGACTGTCCTCCTCATGCAGAACACAGATGGTTATTATGGAGCTGCACATAAATTGATTATGTTGGAAATTAACTGTTGCTGTCAAAGGCAGCCGCCAACCTGTCCCAGTGTGTCCCTGTGCCCGCTGATGCATAGGATCCAGCTGATGGACCAGATGTTTGCACAGTGCGCTCCTCCTTTTAAGGTCAGCACAAAAGTGGTATAGGGGCTCTCTGATCTCTGCGTCTTTCTGCTTTCAGCCGATGCCCTCTTGCTGCTTGGCATTTTGATGATAAAATAGATGTCATGTCAGTATTTTATGTCATGTACTTCTAGACTGATTATCTCTTTCTTGGGAGAAGTACTTTTTGTTTGGCAGATTTTGAGAGATTTCTGTCAAGAATGCAGACATTCACTCAGTATTATTTAATCTTTAACGGAGGCTGGAGTAGGGCTTACAAGTGTGCCAAAAGACCATGTAGTTTCCTCCACAGAAACAGCATGCCAAGAGTCTCCGAACGCTATCCCTAACTTGGACCGTCTTCCAGCAGCTCATTACAGGTTGGTGTGGATAAGCGTGATGGGCGACTCCTGGCTGTGGCCTCGGGGGACAGTCAGCACAATGCCAAACTCAGCAGAAAGTCAGGTCTTAGGAGTGTTTCTACATCATTTTCCAGGCCTGACCTTGATTCCAGGCCCACTCCTGCATGTTTCCGTATGCATGGCAGAGTATGCTCGGCTGCCAAAATATGAGCCAAACGGGGAAGAGAAGCCCCCTGTGATTCACCAACCAAAAGACACATGAGTAAACACACACACAAGCATGGGCCAAATCCCATCACGAAGGTTAAGATGCATCAGAGAAAGCATGCTGAATAAGTTGTTTCATATCATATAAAATGATTGAAAAATCATAAATAACCTATGTGGATGATTTTATTTTATTTTTACTTTCGGAATGACATAAATATTGTACAGGGGTTCTCTTAGCATCATCATATTTCACTCATTTCATCTCCTTTTGCTTGTAATTACTACATTGAATTTGAGCTAACGACAATCTTGTTTTCATTCCATCAGTATAGATTCAATAACCCATAATGAAGTGGAAAAACATCATTATTTTCTGTAAAGTTATGAAAAAAAATCTGAAAAATAAATTCCTTCCTAAAAAAAAGAAGACCTAATTTAATATTCAGTAGAAACCAGTTGGATCGCCTTTGAGCCTGTTGATGGTATGCATACCAAAATTCCTTTTGAAAGAGTCTCTTATGCCCTCTCAAACTGGATTGGAAAGCTCCACAAACTGCAATCTTCAGTTGTCTCCATGGATATTTGTCAAGATTAAGTCTGCACTTTTTCCATTACCACTCAGTTGGTGTCAAATGAGATTCCTTGAGTGTGCATGATGCTGCCACCACCATGCCTCATTACTAGATTATATTAATTGCATAATGAATTTTCTTGTGATGACCTAACGCAGTGGCTTGGACTTCATTTTTTGTATGTTACTGAAAAAAAAGAAAATAAAAGCATTTTCAAGTTCTCCAACCTTGGGTTTTCCAAACTGTCAGATTCATTTTTTAAGAAGACCTGTGACTGAGAGCTGCTGAGATGGTTTTCCTTTTGCCCTTGTGTCTTGGATTGCCACTGTTTGTGGCTGCATCACGAGCTGAAGACATTCTGTACATCAACTGTGACTTGATTCAACTTAGTGTTGTACATTTCAGAAGCAGTTCTCTGATCTGCTAAAACCATGTGTCAGATCTATTTTTGACAGAAGTCAGGTCAGTCTGTACAGAGCACATGAGCCAAGCAGAAAGTTAAACCCATGAATTCCATGGAGAATTCAGTAAATTCTTAAAATAACACTTCCATTTACTTTATCACTTCATTACATCAATATAAGAAGGCGCACCAGGCCAGAGTTGAACTTTTTACAGTTAAAAGTTAGAAGATGTCAGGGAAGAGAAGAGACACAACAAAAATCAAAGTACTATGATCCCAAAGAAGACAATTTATAAAAGACAACATTGACTGAACTAGCAATTGGAGACCACAGAAAATACATTTTTAAATATGCATTTGCCTGACTCTGAAAGACTCGAGGTGAAAGAAGGCTGGAATTTCAAATTAGAAATGTGATTTCTTAGACAGAATGGCATTCAGGTAATACACCTCCTATACACTGCACAGTTTTGTTCTGTTGCAGACAGAAGGTCTCCATGGTGAAAGAATTGTGGGGATATTGTTAGTCTTTGGTCAAAATCAACTGTCTTACATCAAACGGTTTGAATGGCTTGATGACACACGTCACACTGGTCTAATATTCACCTGATGTAATCTTCTAACAGTGTCAGAAATCTTATAACTCTGTCTGCAACTGGAAATGATCTACTAACTATTGTGACCTGGTGCATTCCAAAGAATAAAATAAAATCCAAAGTTACAGTCTTTTTTAACATCACCCAAGATTAAGCAAATTCAAATCATACCCTGAGATGTTGTAATCTTATAAAACAGCAGAACTTCTACAGTATATGCTGATTCTAAGAAAGGAGAGCAACTGCTTCACCAAGATGCACATTCAGAAAGAGGTACGGTGCCGTTTCCAACAAGAAAACACCACATTTCTTTACGATATTTCCATGCCTTTCAGAAAAAAAACAATGGGCACTAGGCTTTGCTTTTCAGCCCATTCATTTTCAGGTGTTGGTACATCACAAGAGTATCTGAGCAAGCCGCCAGGCTGAGCATTGTGCAAGGATGTGTGTGCCCTGCACTGAAGTTAAGAAGTATTCAACGTTGGTGCAGCGCTCTGTAAGGACAACTTGTCCAGTTACACATAACCAAACACACAAAGACAATGGGCTTTGGATTTTGGCGATACACCACGTTACTGAGCTGAACAATACAACTTCACCCGCATGTGACAAAAGAGGGAAGCTTTGGTGTTTAACAAAATCTTCATGAAATTGGGTTTAACAGATGTGGTGGTAGAATTGTGATATAAACACTCACCAGACACTTTATTGGGTACAGCTGTTCAATTGTTTTTTTTTTAACAGGAACAGCTAATCAGCCAATCCCTTGGCAGCAGCTCAATGCATTTAGGCACGCAGATGTCAAGCTCTTGCTGAAGTCCAAACTGAGCATCAAAATAAGGAAGAAGAGGAAATATTTTGTTTGAGAGGATAAAAAAGCAAAAATAACTCAATTAACCTCTCGCTACACCCAAGGCATGTAGAATTCCATCTCTGACCCACCACGGACTGAACCTTGAGGCAGAGGGACCACAGCAGCAGAAGACCACCCCTGTCAACTAAGAACAAGAAACTAAAGCAAAAATTGGACAACAAAGACTAGAAGAATGTTGCCTGGTCTGATCAGTCTCGATTATGATGCTACATTCAGATGGTAGGGTCAGAATTTGATTTGATCAGCATGAAAGCATGATGTTCAGGATGGTGGTTTATTTTCTTGGTAAACTTTGGGCCCCTTAGTACCAGTTGAGCAGTATTTAAATACTGCACCTATAAGGTGGCTGGTGAGTGTAAGGATTGATTCCTGCTCTGCTGGAGCAGCTGATTATGGAACCACATCCTAGTTTATTTTATTTTATGTATGTATGTATGTATTGGATTCACTGCACTTCTATTTCAAATCAAAACATAAAGAAAAAAAATGTATCAAACTGTTTAATCTCAACTATCTTTAAAGTAATAAAGGAATAATCAAGACAAAAAGCTGTCCGCAGTTTTCTTTACAAACTGAGAAATACTTGAAGACTGGAGCTGGTCATAAGCTGAATCTTTGCTATTTTGGCTTTTCCTTGAGCCATTTGAATGATTTCATTTTTTTTCCAGGCCTTTCTGGTTTTGGTTGCTGTTTTAAAGCATTTGAGGTGATTTTAGCTGAGCAGCCTGATTTTATGTACCTCTTCATATATCTATTTCTTAAATAGCCTAGCACTGGTGTTATTTATTTATTTATTTATTTTTAACACACTGCTATTATTTTGAACACAACTGTATTGAGTATTGTGTTCTATACATTGTATTATATAATGATCATTCCTTGACACAGGCTGATCCATTTGGTTGGAGAGCCACCTTCAGACTTTTTTATTTTCTTTCTTTTCACATTCAACTCATAAGAAGTGCTCTGACCAAGGCATCACAAGAGTTTTTTTTGCAAAAGAGGTCTTTGAACATAATGGAGTGGGTTTTCTGCATGCACAGTAATTGTGGTTTCTTCTGCAAACAGATAAGTGCCTTTCTGAACTCCATTGAATTCAATTTTCTACATACAGCAAGGAGTCTGATAATTAGTCTAAAACTAAACTGCTTTGTGCTTATTGAGTCACTGAAATTCAATAAACAAGGTTTACATTTGAAGTTCAGGAGTTCCTTGCGCCCTCCGTTTTGATTTACACAATTTAGAAAAGGAAGAAAACAATAAAAAACTCTTCTAGTAAAAGACGTCCTGTACTTTCAGCAGCTTGTGGACAGAATAAAAGCCTCACCGGTCAGTTAACAAACTGAATCTACATCTCCGGCCAGAGAGGCATAGTGACATGAATATGAATGTCAGCAGGTGATAAACAGAGTGGATTTCTAGGACGTGTGACTGTTTGCGACAGTCACACCCCAGATGTAGGCGAGCTGGGGAGGCTGCCACTCAGTTCGACAGCATCTGAGCAGCTAGCAGCCGTAATTGGCCACAACATCTTAAGTATATGGCAATGAGTCTAGTAGAAAAAAATAAAATGAAATACTGATGAAGAAAATAAATAAAGAAGATGTACTGCACAGGCAGAAAAAAAATTGTCTATATTTAAAAAAAATTGTGTTGTTTTCCTAATGGATAATTATAAATGTGCATCTGTGCATGCTTACAACAAGAAAAAATAAGTAATTTTAATTCTTATTTTAATCACCGTTACACCATGTTCATTGTTATTCCAAATTTCTTTTAATAACATCTTTTTTTTCTTTTTATTTATCATTAGTATAATAGAGATGCTAATTCTGGTTGGTTTAATATTGTAACCACACAGCATAACAAAGGATGAGCTACAGTCATGTAAAAGCACACCCTTTTTCAAAATGTAAGGTTTTATATATCAAAATACACACTGATCAGTCAGAACATTACAGCCAGTGATAATAGTGAAAGTAGTGCAAATAAATACTACTCATAATGCACAGTACTGCTGGGACGATTATGCATCGTATCACATGAATGTTTTTTTGACATTTGCCAACCTCTCTTAAATTTTGTAGACCTATTACAAACTGGATGGTTCAGTGGAGAACATCTTATTTATTCTCCTGGCTTCCACTTCTTTAGTGTAACTTCTCAGTCGGGAGGCCGTTGCTGAGAGTTATTGTTTGGCAATCTCCACTTCAGGTATGGAGAGACTGTTGTGTTGTTGTTTCTTCATTGCCTCTGACAGCTGCCTTACCTCTCTCTGTGCTGCCTTGATCTTATTTCCCAGCCATCTTCTTCATGGAGGACGTTACTTCTCACAGCCCATGTTGATCCTGTATCACATCTCTAGAATCACGACTGCAGTGCAGTAAGTCAGCTTATTGCTTTCTGTGATGCTCCCAGTTGGTATGATTCATATCAGCATTCACATCATCTTCTGAGGGTACTTTAAATAAATTGATTCCATGATTTCTTTCTTCCTTTTTTAAAAATTCAGTTGTTTATTCGTTCTATGCTTTCATTTCAGAGTACGAGACATTAAACTGTATAATTTTCAACAAAGAATTCCTCTGGTAGAGGATCTGATCTTGGGCCCCACTGTCATATTTATTACTGACAGCTTTAACTCGCGCTACTTTCATACAAAATGCTAACAGCAAACAGCTAGTAAGCTCCTTCACCAATGTGGACTTGTACATGATCTTTGCTTCCCCAGAGGTGACCAGTCTCAACAATGAGTGCACTCTTTCACAAATACTCATGTTCCATATGCAGAAAAACCGAAGGCCAGAAGGTGAGAGGTATGGATCTAGAATGAAGACCAGTCCCTCCAGTCCTCAGAGGCCACTGCCCTGCATGGTTTAGGTGTTACCCGCCTTCTGCACACCTGCTTTAAATGCACCCATTACTTTTCTACAGTCTCTTTTTCCTCATACTGCACAGCAGCACCATGTTGCAAATGTAAAGAAGCTGGAAAACAACCACATTAGTTCAGTGGCAGTTAGCAATTTTAGCTAGCCAGCTTAGCTTATAGTACACATTTTTAATTTTGAAAATTTTGAGCAGGTGTCTCACTCATCTGTAACTAAGATTGTTTAACACCTGACAGCATTCCTTCTCGGCTTTTTCAGGATGTTTTTGATAGCATAGGGCCATTTGTTATTGAACACAACCAGGTCTCAGACATGCATGAAGCGTCTCTGAGATCTGGTTGTTCAGATTGTCTTCAAACATGCTGTTGAGCAGCCTCTGCTCAAAAAGAAAAATTTTGATAATGCAGCTCTCTCTAACTATAGACCAATTTCCAAACTTCCTCTCTTGTCAAAGGTTTCAGAGAAGACAGTCTATAAGCAGATGCAGCCATACCTTGATTTTAATTGTATTTTGGAGAAATTTCAGTCAGGTTTTAAACTGTTTCATAATACGGAGACAGTGCTGCAGAGAGTTTTTAATGATCTGCTCTTGTCTGCTGACTGTGGTAACTCTGATGCTCTGTTTTCTGGGTTTTTTTTAGATCTCATTTCAGCCTTCAACATGGTAGATCATAAGATTTTACTATCTCGTCTTGACAAGTGTGTGTTGGCATTAGAAGTGCGGTTCTGAACTGTTTGCGGTCGTAACTGGCAGACAGGAGTTTCTCCGTCTATCTGGGCCAGTATTCCTCAGCAGCATCCCCACTTAGTTGTGGGGTCACACAAGGCTCCATTCTGGGCCCAGTTCTTTTTCATGCTTCTCCAGTTTTAGAAAGCATGACATCACCTTCCATTGTTTCACTGATGACCAGTAAAACTCTGTGCCTGTACAGACTAGGTGTAGTCAGTCTATGCAAACCTTGTTGAACTGTCTTGACAGAAATTATTGTTTTTGGTCACTCAGACTTATTGGATGGGCATGTCAGTGTACTTGGGCTGCTATCTCAGTACTGTAAGTACTTTGTGAGAAACCTTGGCATGATTCTGGTTTTAAATTTGATAAACAAATGAGCTCTTTTGTTAAATCTAGTTTCTTTTCAATTATGGCTTTTAAATAAGGTAAAATCATATCTTCCCTTCAAATATTTAAAGTCTGTCGATTAGATTACTGTAACTCTCTATTTTGGGATTGATCAATCACTGCTAAGTTGTTTACAAACTGTTCAGAATGCAGCAGCTCCCATTCTGACGGGGAAGAAACAACATAAGCACATCATTCCAGTGCTGACTTCATTTCACTGGTTTCCTGTTCAGTTCAGGATCCAGTTTAAGATTCTATTTCTTGTTCTTGAAAGTCTTAATAGCACACCGCCACCTTACTTGTCAGAGCTTTAAAACTTCCACACTCCTGTCAGAGCACTGAGATCAAGCAACCAGCTGCTCTTGACAGTTCCCAGATCTAGATTGTGATAGAGCTTTTCTGTTGCTCCCAACCTCTGGAACCATCTGCCTTTTAAGATCAGATCTGGTCAGAGCACCAGTCATTTTAAATCATTATTAAAAACACACCTTTTCTCACTAGCTTTTTCTCCAGCTTTACCACTTGGCTTTTATTTGTTTTATTATAGTGCTGTTTTATTTTTTATTTTGTTTTATTAGATATATTTGTTTATTTTTATTGTTGACTTTGGGATTTTATTTGTTTTAGCCTGTGCAGCACTTTGGTCAACTATTTTTTTTTAATTGTGCTTTACAAATAAAGTTGACTTGACTTGACGAGACAACCTATGATGCTAATTAATATTAATATACATTCATTCTGATCAAATCTGTACAAATATATTCATTTCAACTGTTACTACCAAACCAAATCTGAAACGAAAGCTACCGGAGCTGAAATGAACAGGAACAGAGCTCTGCTGGGACCAGTCCAGGGCCGGAGTGGGACTCATTTTCAGCCCTGGAGTTTCATGCCTCAGACCTGCCCACTTTACATCACAACCTATTATTAAAACCATGTAATTATAAGCTTACATGTTTACATGTTTCTACAATAGAGCACTGATCTGTAAATTCTGGTAATTCAGTGTATTTTTCTAAAATAATTCCAATTCAGTTCAAGTCTGGGTATTGATGAGGGTGAAGTAAAAAATGTATGTACATCCTGTGGCTGAGGGCGAGCAAAGTAATCACAACTATCAACAGACTCATCTTCATCCATCTCATGAACTTGTGGTTCAGGGTTCTGCTGCTGAGCTGCTGCCTCTGGAACCAGTCCTGACTAGACTCTGCTCTCCCTTTCACAATTCATCCAGGTTCCCCAGACTCACCTGCACCTGTATCACAATAAAAAGAATCATCTGTAAAGCTTTAGCACATTTGATATGGAAAACACATTTTGACTTAATCAATTAAGATATTTTCAATGGAAAAATATGCAGGTTTATTTCATATTACTTTCATCCCATTCGCTTTCAGTTGTGGGCTTTGTGTATTTACTATCTTACTTTAAATGATAATAAAAATAGCGGGTCACTTCTATCATTTGGACATAGTAAGTGGTTATATTGGAACTAATGTTTGCTTGTTCACAGCAGCTCACCTGTTCCTTCCATACTGACAGGAACAATCCCCTCATCACTACTGGCTCCTGGCTCTGCTTCTGACACTACATCACATTTTAAAAATAGTCATCTCAGCACAAATTTCCTCTTTTTACAAAGCCTTCTGATCAGTTCAGGTCAGTTTCATTAATGTTTAGTGCTGAATCAGGGCACCTTCCATATAGAGCAGGTCTAGACCATACT
Organism: Arrhamphus sclerolepis; assembly: GCA_037176975.1. Taxonomy (NCBI): domain Eukaryota; kingdom Metazoa; phylum Chordata; class Actinopteri; order Beloniformes; family Hemiramphidae; genus Arrhamphus; species Arrhamphus sclerolepis. Next base: position 7,953,698 of record JBAMYA010000015.1, on the reverse strand, counting down.
CTTCATCATATTAATTCTGATAATATTCACTCAGTAGGTACTCCTACCTGCCAACTCTGGACTTGTGGACTCATGTTTGGTTCTTGGTGCTGGATCTTGCTTCTGACTGAGGCTACAAGACGAAGTTTCCATGTTATGTGGCATCGCATCATACTATTATTTAAATTATATAACGTTACGTTATATGCCACAACACCACATAATACATTGACTTGATGATTGACTAACAGAGAGACAACACTCACCCTTGCGGCCCAAACATCATACTGGCCCACCAGGAATTGTCCCGGTCCTCCCGATTAGCCACTCTGGGCATGGACCAGTACATTTCCAAATGTCTATCACCAACTGAAATGTGGAAAATATGCTAGCTTGATATGCTTGGTTAGCACATTCTGACTGCAGCTTAGCTGTCCTGACACCCTTCAAGACCAGTCCACAGCCAGGCACGGTCTTCTTTAGTAAAATTAACACAACACACAAGCACAACAAAATGCATTCTACTTAAAATATGGGCAGTCATGCTTCGTTAGGTTTATATTCAAGCTCAGAAGTCAATAAAAAAGTTCTGAGTAGCTAAAGTGATAACAACTAGCCATTGGCTCTACCGACCACCAATCCAATTGTGTTATTTTATATAATTTTGCCAGATGTGGTACAAAGAAATCCACCACCACTTAACAGTTGACATAAATGTAACATCAAACTATAAAGACCAAAATTGGGTATTTTAACATGGGGATCAATTTTGGAGCCAGCACCTACTGGTCGGTCGAGGAAATTCAACTCATACAGCTCCATGAGGGCTTAAGCCTGGAAATAGAGATGTTAGTACATGAACGAAAAAGTTACACCTTTGAATTGAAGGGCTGCTACTACATAAAAAAGACAGAAGCTAGGCTTCTACTTAAAAATAAATAAATAATATGTTTTCTGTAAATGATACTAAGATATGCTGCACAAGATGGAAGCTACATTTCAGTGCATTCATTCTGCACCACAGCATCTAGTGGCTGAACATTGTCAAATTATATCTCTTTAATTATGTTTGGGAAGTTCCCCTTATTATTAATTCAACAATGGCATCATTCTTTGAAGTTAAATGCAACACCTGCGATCCCGTGCTGAATTTCAGGCTCTGATATCTGCAGGAGTGTGTGTCTTCATGCATGTGTGTGTGTACGGAACTGGTGGGAGATATTTTCCAATCACCGCTCTGCCGGTTGCTCATTGTTCTGCGAAGCTGTTTGCCACTCCGCGCGATTAACAGTATTATCTGTACCTTGCCCAGCCAGACAGTCCTTGGACCATTGTGTTCTTGTCAGGGGTGAGTGCTCTTGGCGCTACATGTCACACCTGCCGGCCCCCGGCAGAAAGGACAGGCTTGGCTAAGCCCAGGTGGGACATGCTGGCATTTAGGCACTGTCCGCTGCAGGAGGGAAGGGGTAAATGGGGGGCTTTGGGGGAGGTTTTATGGAGGAAGTGGCCTACACAGCAGGCAAGAATCAGAGAGCCGGTCCATTTGACCAGCTACAGCCCCAGTTTAAAGGTGAAAGGGAGTGAAGGCGGTGAAGCGGGGTGGGCTGGGAGGTCCCTCAGGTGCCACCTTCATGTGCCCTGCACATCAGGCTCCATCTGGTCACTCTAGAGGACAGCATATGTGACAAGTGCTTATAAGTCACTTCACAGTTTTTTTTCTTTTTATTCATTCTGTCCACCTCTACGTGCTATTTTAACTCTAACACGTCACGATCAACAAAATTCAAAATAGAATGTGACTTTAAAACGTTTTCTGGATTACTTCTACTTCTGATAGTTTCACAGTTCAGAGAAAAGCAAGGGATGATGAGATTATAAAGGATCGATCTATCCATTTATTCTTTTTAACACTCGTATACATTAAACATGCATGTTTTTGGACTGTGGGAGGAAGCTGACTTACAGACGAAAGCAACTCAAAAACATTTCAGCATGACCAGACTGCAGCACAAAAAGCCATCTGGAGTCTATGCATCAACAATAATGAAAGTATCATAAGAAACGATAAGACTTTCTATGCAGTCTAAGTGCACTAGGCTTTTATGTTATATTGCTTGTTGAAAAAAAAATACATACATGAACCTAATCTCAAATTTGAATGAAAAAGCCTGGCTACTTTATTTCCATCTGAAAAAAACAATAATAAATCAACATGCAAACACTCATATGGAAGCTTTTAGCTAATTTATGTCCTATTTGATTTGATGGTGCACTCCTCTCTGATGTAAATGTCATATTAGCATACCACTGACAACCTAGTGAACTGATGCTCTCCATCTCTGTTTTTCAGTCTTCTGGCTTCCCCCTTTCCTCCCTGACCCCTCTGGCCTCTCCTTTGATGAACTCATGAATTCATTGCCCTGGTTCTCAGGCCCCTTCTCTTCCATTCCTGCTCTTTACCCCTCTTCCTTATACTGTATAATTGACTCAGCTGCAGCCTTTGTGATATAATAGCTAGTTTACCTGGCAGTGTGACATTTCACAGGCTCTGAGCCACCATAAAGCTAATTGTTCTAGAGCAAGCGGCAGAGAGCAGTGTGTGCGTGTGCAGCTGATGATAAGAGGAGAGCGGTCGCTCCATTTGTGCCATTTAGGCCGGCGGAGGGTTAGAAGTGACATTTATCTTGCTGAGCCTTAGACCCAGCCGTGGCCTAGTATGTACTTCCACCCTGCCTCTTTTTCTCTCGCAGAGTCAGTCTTTATTCCTTTATACTGACTTTTTCCATAGTTCTTTCACTTCTTAAAGTGTATGTGTATTCAAATAGTGCATGCATTTGTCCTTTAGACTTCAAGTAATCAGCCAAAACTAGAAACATTAAGGCCTTTCAAATGGTTCAGTAGCTCCATTTCTCCCACTTTAAACCTGAGGTAGAGAGGAAGGAATAAATATACATAAATAAAAAGGAAAGGCAGGTGGTTTGCAGCGATGCAATCTGAAGTGTTGTTTCTGGTTGCACAGTCCCGTTTGCCCTGTCCATCTGTCATTTTTAAAATGAATATATGGTATGAGCCCATTTGTTGCAACAAATGTCGTCTACCAAATAAGGAACTGCTGTTTTGATGAACTTTATCACAGCACAGATCACAGTGCAGACAAATTAAAGCTCTCCGTGTCTGTTTTTTCTTTCACACACAAATTATTTTTTAGAAACTGCAGTTTTTAAAAATTGAAATCTTTACTTCCTGGGACCTGCAAAGGTCTTCCATCACTGGTCACGCACACTGAGTATACATGAGAGTTTGCATCTCGTCTTCAACGTAACCACGAAAGAAAAGAAAACAAGAAGTCTGTTGTTTTGTTGTTGTTTTTTTTGTTTTGTTTTTTGCTATATCATTTAAAGTGCCCCAGTTTCCACATGGATATAAAAGCAGTTTTAAACAATAAAAGTAAAAATGCTTCCTGAAATAATCACCTACACAGCCTTTAATGCTTTAAAGGCTGTGTAGGTTATTTATATTCCTTTTGTTTGTTTATATTCCTTACAGTTACGTGAGACGTTTTATAAAATAAACTGAGAAGCAGATGAAAACTGTTTTTGTTGTTGAAGCAGACGGCTCATTGGTCGTCTTGCTGTACAGATACAGTGTTGCTGTGTCTCCAATGTTATGTTATAGTAGTCTGACATCGCTAGTTGGTGCTGCTGAAGGTGAAAAACCTTTCTTTTTAATCGTCCACGGCTCACCCTCAGTAATGGGTTCCAGGTCTTTATGTCATTGTTTTAGGACAGATTAATATTCTATGTTTCACAATCTAGAAACAAAGAAATCATCATGTAAAAATGATTGCTTTAACTGTAGTGGGACATTATTTCTTTAGTTTCTTGATAAATGATTCAGTGATGAACACTGAAGGGCTGGCTGGGCCTGTGACCTTTCCAGGATGTACTCCTTCCCTTGCCCGAGGAGAGCTGGGACACTCTCCCACAAACCTGGACAGAAAACTGAAGACCATGCTAGAAGAAGAAGAGGGTGTAGATAATGGATGGATGGATGGATGTTCAGTCTGGTTCATAGCAGTGGCTCGTAACTCATCTTGTAGGGCCTTGGGGTTGACATTCAACCATTCAACTGCCAGTCTTCCTACTGAATCAGATTCTTTATACAGTCTGACAGCACACTCAAAGATGAAAAATGTGTCACTGACATGCTTTGTATCGATTCTGTCTGACACTGAGATAGCCTGTCTCGGGTTTCAACAGAGAGAGGGAGGATGAGATGAAGGGACAGACATATAGAGATGAGAGTTCTCCCAACGGGAGATCAGCTGCTCAGTAGTGCAAGAAGATACATTTCATAATAACCACATATTGCTATCGATTCCAAGTTTGAATGGATGCATTGATTTGATTGAACGTCATTGTCATGGCATTGTGTCTCTAACAACTCTAATATGATCACACTAAAAGCATGCCTCATGCTATTTAGTCAAGACTTCTGTTTGCTCTGTGCATGTAGGAGAATACGCTACTTAAAAGCTAGAATCCAACATTTTTTGGAAATGTGTGCTGCTTTGATGAAGTGGATGAGGAGATTGACAGCTCTCTCGCAGCATCGAACATGGAGCTATTGGCATAATATGTAGGAATACATCTAGCTTGACTTTGTTGGTTCCAGAAATATGGCACTAACAGTTTTTTTCTTGGTGCACAGCAGCTTGGAGTACTTACTTGATGTGAAGGACCAGCTGAGGCTTAGAGAAGTTGCTTCACTTGGCCGGTGGGAGAGATTCAAATCATGTTCATAAGCCACAAAACTTTAAAATACTTCTAAAATCTTAATATTCTAAAAACACTAAAATCTTTTTCATTTTCAATTTTTAACCAACTAGCATGCATTTTCTCTTTGTTTCCAACATTGAGGCTATGGTATGATGGCCTTCCTTTCTATAATTTACATTAGAATACCTTCTCACTTCATCATATATAATTTAGTTTAATTGAATTTTAGAAGTGTTAAACTGTTGCTTTTTACCAGCAGGTAACAGATTTGATAGAAAAGACTTGTCTCAATTCCAAAAACGTTGGCACCTTCTTTGAAATGTAAAAAGACCCAGAATGCAAAGCTTTGCAAACCCCATAAACCCTTCTTTTATTCTCAATAGTACAAAAAAAACTGAGATGTAGCTTTTTCCATCCATCCATCCATCCATCCATCTTCTCCCGCTTCATCCGTTACCGGGTCGCGGGGGCAGCAGCCTGAGCAGGGACATCCAGACTTCCCTCTCCCCAGACACCTC
>JBAMYA010000015.1:7937586-7948323 GCA_037176975.1 Arrhamphus sclerolepis | reverse complement strand
GATCCCAAGGCGTTCCCAGGCCAGCCGAGCGACATAGTCACCCCAGCATGTCCTGGGTCTTCCTCTGGGTCTCCTCCTGGTGGGGCATGCCTGGAACACCTCCCGAGGGAGGCGTCCAGGGGGCATCCAATATAGATGTAGCTTTTTCATAAAATAATTTGATATTGGAGATGATGGTGGCAACATTTCTCAAAGAAGTTGAGATTGGGGCAATCTTCTTTGTTCCATATTTTTTTGTTTCATGATATGCAAAATGTTTTTCAACTGATAAAGAGTCTTAGCTGCAGGTAGGTCAGTTTAACAGGGTTATGTAAAACAGTAGTTGAAGGGTGCACTCATTTACAAACAGTGCGTACGCACAAATCTGTGCTTAAACCGTTTGACGCACAAATCCAGAATTCATCGATATCTTTTTATCTGAATCTGTTCTTGCTCTGCGAACAAATTTAGAACCTCGTTGGACCATGCGTACACACAAATGAGGAAAGCCGAACTGGCTTAGAAAAAGCAAACACATGCAGAGCATATAAAACCACATTCATAAAAAGAGATTTAATTAACTTTTTTTTTTTAATGATTAAAATGATTTTTAAGGTAAATGATGAACGGCTTATCAGTTTCCAGTTGCCAAGGCGAGATGCAACTATGAGATTCTCTGGAGCATCTAAACCACCTGACATGCCATTCTCATCCTCATCACGTGCAAGTCCTGCCCACTCTCAGTTTCCTGAAAGAAATAGCTGACTTACATTTCTAAGTGACTTTTTCCATAACCAATCATGTCACAGTAATTAATTGTAAATTGTTTTTTTTTTGTTTTGTTTTTTTATTACCATCTACTTTTCCAGCCCTTTACGTCCCATTTCTCTTAGAAATATCGCTGCCATTAAATTAAAAATGAACATTTTTGATGCAAGAGTGAAAAATCTCACTTTCTTCATTTAATGTGTCTTCTATGATCTACTGTGAATAAAATGAGAATTTAAAATATGGCCTATATGTTTTTTTATTTGCATTTTACAGTGTCCCAATTTTTTTCAGAATTTGGGTTGCAGAATAAAATGTGAGCTGGAACTAGCAGGGACATAAAATATCTAGAGTCTTTCTCCAGGAAACATCCTCTCTCTCATATTAAATGTATGGGACTGCATGAATCTATGCTGGCAGGTTTTTCGCCTGAACAGACTGTGGGATGTCACTTTAGCATCACTAGGTGTCTTTTCCTCTGTTCCTGTCAAAAAACCCACAGGCCCACCCATCCAAGATGGCCTCTCCTCTTCCCACTTAGAGAAATAGATGGAGTGTTTAAGTGTTTTTGTCGAGTCAAATGGCACCAGGCAGATGACTGCATGCTATTACCATAATTTCTCCTGATGCAGGCTGTCAGGATGGATGATCAGCAGGTCTGTTTCCTGCCCTATGGAGCTTCAGGAGGCTTACAGACAGGTTTTGTAACCCACAGTCCTACGGTGAAGCGCAATAGAGGCTCAGGTTGTTGTCTTGGTTTGACAAATTTTTGTTTGTTGTCTTGCACAGCTTGTCACCCAGCAAAGTTAGCTCCACTTTCTCTTCTGTGATGACTGCTGAGGGGTGCTGAGTGGCACTCGTCCTTCAATCTGTCTGTCTGTCCATCCCCACCTGTCTCTCTCTGCCAAAGCTTTCAGGGACTGCCCGCACAAATCTGTCAGACAGATGGGGGGGACGGCTTTTTAGATGTCACTTGAGGGACGCCCAGGCAACACAATCTGCGGCCCACAATGCAGTGTGTTTGAACCCGTTGAAACCCAAATGGAAAATCGATGCTGTGCCATGCGCTGCGTAGATCCTCTGAAGAATCCCGCCGTATCTGGCTGTCTGTGTCTACCTTCTGCTGGGCTCCTTTAGAAGAACTCTGCATCTTTTATTTATCCCTTGAAATAAGGCTGGACCCTGACGAGAGCATAGGCTGCGCACACAAACACTCTCTCACACACACACACGTACACACACACAAATGGGCCTCCTTCTGTTACTGAAAAGTCGGCAATTATGGAGAGAGAGGGGAGGGACAGTTGGGATTTGCATATGTCGTTTAGAGAAGAAACTACATCTCCCACAAGGCCCGGCGGTGGAAATGAACCAGCTGTCCATGGTTTGTAGATCAGATCCCATCCTCTTGATTACGAAATCACAGAATAATAAGGACCAAAAAGTTGTGGGCCACGCTGTTTGTTCCTCCTTTGTTGTTCCCTGGAACAGAAGTTATTTTGCTTCCGCTGCCTCCGAGCTGTTCGCCATGTGCCAATGTTTGGTGCACTGTGCTCCACTTGTTCTCGTTCTCACACAGAAAATCAGAAGGCTCCAGCCCTGCCCCTCCAAAGCTGTCATGTGAACTCCCGCCTTTTGTTTAATTTACATTTTGAGGCACAGCCCATCAATTCCCCCTCTTCCTGCTGCCCCCTGCCAACATCACCACCCCACCACACCAACTGGCTTCATCCAAAATGCTGAGTTCAAACTAATTAGTGACATTTGGCCGTTTGTGAAACTTTTTTCATATTCAGGCTCAGCTTCTGTCCAACATGGCCTTATAGCACATAGAGAACTGGAACATCAGCGTAAAAGATTCAAATACTACATTGCAGTGACAAAACAAAAAACAATATCTACCTCTTTATATATGATGATTACACACCTGATGCATATGATAACATGGGATTCAAGTAACTAACCAGGTGTAATTAAAGCATAATAATAGACTAAAACTCCAACAATCTCTATTTCAACTTTCCCAAAAATATTAAAATGAAGAATAGAACAGTGATTGTTGATCTTTGTGTGTTTGTACATGTGAAAAGATTTGCGTTTGCAGCAGGAGGCATCTGCTACTGTGGTTAAAAGTAGCTCTCTCTGCAACCCTCTAACATCTGCCGGGATAAAAATAAGTAAATGATGTGATAAAAATGATTATGTGAAAGACTGATGAATTACGCAAATCAGTGCAGAGATACCAATCGCAGCAGGAGGGTGGAACTTGGGTGTTGGAGACACTGTTGCCAAACTTTCTGTGATTTTGCCTTTATACACCATCACAGTGGTGTGTACAGTGATCAAAGTGTAGGTTTTCAGCTTTGACTCAAATCAGGACAAAATAACTTCATCATAAAAAAAAGAAATGATCAGTTTCAATTGCCTTTTAACTGAACATCTGATTATGTTTAGGAACCATTATTGGTCTGTCAGACCCATCTGAGCCTGCTGTCCACAGAAACTGACAAAGACACTTCTGAATCCTGGATAGACACGTGTCGGTACATACGATAACTGCATATAACATCTATATTTATGCTTGTCATACTGTCACAAAATTATACATTGTATTTTCAGGAGTTTCTAAGTATTTCGAAAAATTGACTGAAAAGAAGTTAATTGGCCCAGAGGGGTACAAGAAAGCTGAATCATAAAAAAAATGTAAAAGGTCTGAAGCTGATATCAGATACGATGTTGCTGTTTGACTGGAGCTACCATTATGGTAAATCTCTGAAAGTGAAGGAGGCCTTTGATAGACTGAAAAGATAAAGGAAATCTACATTATATCAAAGACACATTGACTGTGGTTTGATGCAGTGATCGTGTTTGTGGATGTTTCTCTTCTGCCATGTGCTCATTAGCGGCAGTAGACCTAAAGTGTATCATCTTAGCACCAGAAGGTTAGCTCTGTAAGATGCACTTAACAATATAACAGTCATTAATGGTTTCATATCAGTCTCTGAATTTATAACAGAAATAAGGAATATATCTGACCAAAACGTTTTTGAAATGTTCCTCCTTTTAACGATATTAAAATCAATGTTAGCCTACATGATAATGTAGCATTGAATGAAAATTGCTCAGAAGAAATAAAATTTAGATATCTTGACTTTGTGGCATCTTTCAGCAGCATTATTGTTTTACGGCTCACTTTCACCATGCTCATAAAATTTGTTTTTGTCTACTGAAGTAATGCAAATCCTATTTCAGCTGTAGAAACAGGCACATAGAAGATAAACTGCTTGTTCAATCCACACTTCCAGCCTTTCTGTTTTGAATGTGATATCATCTGAAATTTTTGTGATAATGTAATCATGTCCTGACATTCCTGACCATCACCACATTTCGATTCCAACTCACAGTTAACAGAACAGAACTTTGGATCTGTGAGACTAAAACACAAACAGCAGTAGGGGGAACAGAAGTTATTGCTGTGTTGCTGTTGGTTGTGTCAGTCCAGATGGCAAATTTTATGATGTTGATGGTGTGGCGCTGTTTGAGACAGAAACATCCTGCTATTCCTCAGCTTTCCTCTGAAAGGCTTCTGGTTTTTTCACACAAGAAGAGTGAATGTTTGGTTGGGCTAAACACTGAATATCTACAGATCTGAGAAACCTAGCTGCAAGAATGCTAAAGTTTAAGCTATTAATGTGTTGTTTTTCTTGCAAGAAATTGTACTTTTTTTTCTCAATATAATTACTCAGTTTGGTCAGTAATGCGTTTCCTTTCTGTTAACACCAATTATGCCCATAATGGGCTTTCTGATGCAGTGAAAATACTGTCTGATTTGGATTCAACAGTCAGCTTAGCGTTACATCCTACATGCTGTCGATATTTTTCTACCATTTCTTGACCAATTTAGCATTATTTCTTTCCAAAGGAATCTTATTGTAGTCCACATTTCCAAGGTTTGTGAGTAAGGCCATCCTTATGAATTTGTACAATTGAGATACCAACATCTCTTCCCCTGACAGTGGTTTCCATAGACACCAACCAAGGTCAGCTTGCTTCTCCAAGACGTGCAGACAAAAGCTTGCCCAGCCTTTTCATAAACTCACCTGGACAAAATCACAAGAACACATTCATCATTCAAAGCATTCAACCCCAAGAACACAATCCTCATGGCCAAGCATTGTAATGCAAATGCAATGCTTTGGGCTTTTGATTTTTCGTAGCCAGTGGGCCAGCAAAGACTTTCATGACAAAAGAGCATCATGATAAAGGAGAAGTATATTACGATTCTCAAGGAAAACATAAGGCTGTCTGCACAAATATTTGGCCTTGGGAAGGAATCTTCATTTTAAACAAAATTGAAGGCTAATGTGGTCAAAAAGTGCTTAACAGTGAAATACAGGAACAGCGTGGAGGCCTAGCCAGAGTCCACACCTGAATCCAAACTGAAATCTACTGTGGGAAGTTAAGAGCACAGTGATGCAAGGACACTTTCAGGCCTCAAGTATGTGGAGACCATGGCAGAAGAGAGTTTATATGTAATTCCTGCTGTCTTTCACTCATTGAAAGATGTATTGATGCATCTGAGTCAGACTTAGATTACTGTAGCTTTACAGTCATTCCTGCAGTGACTGACAGACCAGAACACCTCTTTGATCCTTTCCAACTGAGGTGCACTCACACATATTTAGCTTTAAGCACTGATTGAGGACACCACATTAGTTCAATGCAGTGCTTTTAAATAGTTTTTATTATTAAAAAGGGCAGGCTGCACGGTAGAAAGTTTATGCCAAACTTTCCAGGATTGCTGTGTATCATATAGATGCTAGGTGAGAAGGGAGTGCTTGAAAATGAGCAAACAGCAGAACTTGGTGAGAAGTGGAGAAGCGCAGATGAGGAGCGGGGAGGTAAAAAGCTGACAACGTTAATATGGAACCAAAAGGAAAGTGCAACCTGGCAGTCACTCAAATCCTGCACCTGCACCTTTATAAAACAAGCTCTCCGGTGTGCTTCTCTGGCTCTCGCTCTCTTTTTGTTTCCCTCATTTCTCTCTCTTACTTCCTCCCTCTGTTTGTTCCCTTTCCATGTGCTGTGGCTTGGGGCGTTGTCATTTTCGGCATGTTTCTCTACTCTATGCACTCTGTGTGTGTGTGTGTTAATTGCGGCCATCCTTGGGGAAAGGGAGAACGATGAGGAGGACCTGTTTGAGAGCAGCCGTGCCAGGTTCTCTGGTACAACTCAGCGTGGAGCTACAGACACCTGGTTAGCCTGAAGGACGTGAGGATGGTAGACTTGCTTTTTCTCTTCCCTCTTTCCTCTTTCTGCCCTTCCCCAGCTTTCCATTCGACCTCTCTCTCTTTCTCTCACTCTCTTTTCTCCTCGAGCTTGGAGAAAACAGCTGCTGTACAGCCTGCGCACAGGCATCCCACCATACCAACCCAACCTATCCCATCAATCACGGTACACTCCTCACTGCTGCTTGTATGGATGCAAGTGAGCTACACAGGCAGAAACTTTGCGGATCAATAACTTAAAGACAATTTCTCCTAAAGGCCAGCTTGAAGTTCTCAACTTTAATCAGTGTTGACCACTGCCCTCCTCAACAACTAACTGCTACCCACTCAGCAAAGTCAGGTTGTACTTAAATAACACAGGCCACAATAGATAGCGTTAGTGTTGGCATTTGCAGACTTATTCCACCACACAACAAAACAGTTGGACACACTTAGAGCTCTGTACTTTTTCTATATTTGGTATGCTTTAGTTTTATTTTCTTCTTACTCTCTTCTTCTCGCTATGGACTGGCTTCTTCCAGTATGTCCAGGTCGAAGCCCTGGGCGGGAACTGTGGAGGATGCACAGAGCGTGTCGGCAAGCAACAGTTACTTTGAACATTTACATGCAGGGATTAACTCGATTTCAACCGACAAACTTGCTTCATGTATTTTTGTTGTATTTTTGACTCTGCAAACTGCCCCCAAGTGGAGGCCTCTGGAATTACATGCTCTGCCCGCATAGTATGGAAGCAAGACACAAACGCTGTCGGTTGTGTGTGCAAGCGGAAGCGAGAGAATAGTTAAAGTGCAAATATATCCCAGGCCTTAGACATTTTAACCAACTCAACCTGACAAGAATTCATATCTGTTTAAGCAAAAGTTATATCAAATATTATTGCAGTGCATCACTTTTGAAAAATACAGTTTTTGTTTTCTTTTTGTGACTACATTTTGTTTGTAACACAAACATTTCCATATCTGTGTTGCAGGGCTGCCAACTTGCACGCATTTATCAGGAGAGTCATGCAATTGCACCTGTTCCCATGCTAACATGTTATACTCATGATGAGAATCCATCAGCACAAATATACACTTCTGTCATGGTTTAGATTTTAGTTCTGGGTTTTGTTCAGTGTTGGTGCTTTGGATCCTTGTTTTCTTGTCCCTACCTTTTCTGTTTCTGTCAGCTTTACTTCCTGTTTTATTTTGAAGTCCTTTCTGTGTCTAGATGTATTCTGTTTGACTTTCCCGATCCTTGTTTCCCAGACGTTTTTCACCTGTGTCTCGTCAGCTTCTGCCCCGATATATTGTTAGTTGTGATATATTGTCTTGTCTGTCTTTCCCTCCTTGTTGGTCCGTACTGTTTATGTCCCCATGTTACTGAGTCCTGTTTTGTCTGGTTATTTAGTTTTTTTGTTGTTGTTTTTTCCCCTTTGTTATGTCCTGAGTTTAGTTCTGGTTTGCTTAGTTTTTGGATTTTCCTGCCCTGGCAGCGTTTTTTGGTTTGGTCTCATTAAATCTCTCACTTTGGATTACTTCTGCCTCCTGCCTGCTCTCCTGCATTTGGGTCCTACACAACCTCCATTACATGACACATTTCATATATTGCGCATCCCAGCGCTACTGAAAGCAATGAATTGTGGAAGCCTTCCTATGTTTGGGAACCTAGTAATTATGCAAGAATTCAAAGTCTGTATACATTCTTGCATAGAGACAACTTAAACCTTGCATAGTTGCTAGGTTGGTATTCACTTAAGTGCTATGAGTTTTCTGTAGCATCAAGTTGAGAATCCTGAGCTGCAGGGGACGTGCTGTGCTGTGCTGTGGTCTGTGGCTGAGGTGTGTGTACTTATTTAAACTTGAATCAAACCTTGGACACATGTACTGTCAAGGTATTCTTCTCTTTGCAATCACAGGAGAAGTTATCACTAGTCTAAATGATCACTGAGGAATAGGTTGGGAGCTCAGTTGCCTTAATATCCATGTAGATGAGGTTAGGGGTCATCTATGACGGAGTTTCAGGGACAAACGGATGACAAGGTACATTTTTCTGTACTCTATAACACGTCACATGCACATTAATTGCTTTTTCATGACTGTTCAGACTTCTTACTTACATTTTTCTGCAGGTGACTAAGATGAGCAGATTTAAACACAAGCTTGTTATTTCCCACTTGAAACACCAAATACAGAACATTTATTCTTGCTGGTTTATTTTTGAACAAAACCAAACCACACAATAGTTTTCACACTGGATGGAACCCTCAACAATAACTGTCAGTCTATCAGTAAGGTTTGAAAGACTGCAACAAACACACACACACACACACAGACAACTGTGCACATTGTTCCCTTACCTTTAGTAAAAATATTTTAAAATATTGACCTGTGCCTGAATTTGCATTTTGATAGCTCATTGTTATCAATATAGGCTCCTCCCCCTACTCACTAATAGTGCACTTTATAGAGCAGTTGCTATTTTATTTTGCTGTCCAAATGTGTAGCAAGAATTGCTAAACCCTATATAGCATGTTTAGTCTATTCTGAACTGCACCATGGAAAATGTAGATATCTTATTGCAGATATTTTATCAGCTGATAAGACCCTAGCTACTCTGAAGTAAGGCAAGTTTATTTGTGGAGCACAATTCATACACAAATCATTTCAAACTGCTTTACAGCTACATAAAATCACGAAAGGCAAATAAAATCATTGCATTGTACATAAAAAAATAATCATTAATTAAATAAAAAATGAAGAGTGCAGAATGAAAAGCATAATTTAAAATTTAAAAACAAAGTGGAAGAGAGAGAAAAAAATAGATCAAAATAAAGTAGACTCCTTTAAACAGCCCCATCTCTGCCACATTTACTTGTTTGCTTTAGGCAGCAAATCTGCTTCAATCAGGTTACAAAATGATCACAGTTTCGATTAAAACACACATTTAAACAGCCCGGTGAAAACCGATGCTGAAGGCTAAATTATGAGCTGATTTGTGATGTCATTCTATGAAAATGGCCTTAAATACGTTCGGCGTGTGATCAGTCACGTAGACCTGTTAATGTTAGAGCAGTCAGAACAACACGCTTCACTGGAAGAGTGAGAACCCCATTGTTAAGTACTGAAGTTAAAAAGGCTGCTAGTGGTGATTATTTACCATTTGTTTGCCAGCTTCTGACCTGGCAGCTAAGAAAGTTAGCAGTTTTGCCAGAATCTTGCTCTATTTTTTTTGTTTGCTTGTTTTTTACAGTCTCCAAATTTTAACTCTGTATTTATGTTGCATCTTCAAAGTGATCTTGTTTAAGATTAGAACGATAGTTGGAAAGGATATAATGCTGCATTTGTCACCAAAGAGTGACTCAGATTTATAGTCTGTGGTGCTTTGTCACTTTGCAACTGCTTTTTGGCCTTTCCGCTCAACTTTGACATTCTCCATCAGCTCTGTGGCCATATGTGCACATGGCGCTTGAATGATGAAAAAGTTGCCCATTTTCATATTCAAGTCTGACATATTGAGGAATGGAAAGATGCTCGTGGAGTGCTTGTGGGCAAAGACAGTGACATACGGACACAGTTTCTGTCTCTCTCAGATACACATGCGCACACAACTCTTGGTCAGCAGCACAGATGAGTTCTGGGAAAACAAGCAGCTGCAGGAGGAGGAAAGGACCATAAGGCTGGACGGCTTGCCAAATTTCATCATCTATTATGGATTGCCTGCGATGCACACTCTACTGCAACCAGGGGTATTTCTTAGATTCACATGCAATCACACATTTGCGTGCACAAACATGCATGTTTGCACACACACCTTTAGATATGTAGTCGTGCTGCATTTCAAACCCTTAAACCCAGTATAATCACAACGTAAAAGTCGAGAGTGCAGCTTCAAGGAAATGTCGACACAATGATGTCTTTCTGTGTGCCATTTAATTTATGATAAAGTAAATCATTCTTCACGATGACCTTAAGTGACAATGAATCACTGCTGTTGGCAAGTGCAGCGCAGAACCACATGGAGAGCATATCCTTTGCTCAAGGTTTTTTTTTCTTTCCTCTTTTCTTTTTCACTAAATAAAAAACAAAGCTATTTTGATCAACACCTCCACTTCTCCTCCTTTCATAAATCTCTTGTTTGTTTTATCTTTCTGAAACATATTGCTATTCCTTCTCACCTCTTACTATACTTTATCCTATAAGGAAAAAAAAAAAACATTTTAAAAGATACATATAGCATATACTCTTTTTTTTTCACTGACAACATTTTCTTTCAAAATATCACAGGCATATAGCAAAAAAAGCCTCCTTTTCAGTCTTGTCTTTTCATGTCTGTTCAGAGCAGTGAGTTAACCCCTCCCCCCTCTACTGCAGAGTGTGCCTGTACTGAAATCAGTGTCACAGCTTTGGGCTACCCACTAAGTACAGAAAATGTAATAAAATGTGAAATTGTGGTCTATTGTGATATGGGAACATGGATAATTCCACTCTAAACTCAAGTCTGTGATGTCATACCTTATAAATCTGAACCACCACTGAATGACACTGAATGACAAGGTTGTGTTATCTCAACTATACCTCTCACTGCTTCCAAGCACAATATATTGCCTTTAAGAGCATATATTTGAATGTCTAAAGTGAGTACCAACCCAAAAATGAAATATTTCATACTATATGCCCTTTGACTTCATGTTGGCTGCCTCTTTTTTTTTAAAGTTTACAAG
>JBAMYA010000015.1:7924817-7937486 GCA_037176975.1 Arrhamphus sclerolepis | reverse complement strand
AAGTTTACAAGCTTGTTACTATGTACTTTTAATGAATATTGTACTCTACTCTGCTTCCTCTTCCTAAAGGAGGACAATATCACTTTTATTTCATTTTCTTTGTACCTTCAAACAATAAACATCCTTGGCACATCATGGAACTGTAAAGTATATCTCATTGGTAGTTGTAGTTGTATCTTTTCATGTATTTTTTTTCTCCATTGAGAACAGCCAGGTGTACTGTGAATCATATCAAAAAGTGAAGATTTTATCCAATCTGTCATTTTCCTGAGCAAGGCTGTTCTTTAAGATTTGACTTTATATGGAAGTTATAACGAACATGATATAATTCTATTGGTCATTTATGTAACAAATGGATCCTATTGGATTGTAATTTTGTCGCTTTGACTTTTGTTAAGGATTCGAACTGTACGAGTGAGCTAAATTACACAAACTACTTAATGTCTTGTAATCTCTGAATTGGAGCATCCTTTCTCGGAGCGGTTATCCCTGTACTCCTCAAATACCGAGCTAGCTTGGTGTTTGCTTGTAACTTAAAGGCAGGGTGTGTAATTCTAAACAATTTCTAAACCAAAATGATTTTAGTTACAGTCAGTGAATATCTCCTCACGACCAACTAGCTTTCATTTCATGAGTTCACTGACAAGAAAACCCGTCTTTATTGACTGTTGGACAGGGACGAGTTCATGACTGGGTGGGAGCACTGGAGCGAGAGGGAGAAGTTAGTTCTCCCTGATTTTTGATGTTTTTCTCAATTATCAAATGATGGAACTTCATCCAGAAATCACTTACCCTTTCTTAAACTGACAAATCCTCCCATCAAACATTAATCACTTTTTAATCAAAAGAGTCTCCCTAAATTGTAATTATTTCATTTCAACTCATCTGCTCTTTTGTTTTTCTTTTTCATACTCTTGTTGAGTTTTTTTCATATTTTGTTGCTGAATAGATGTTTTTCTCCTTTTCCCATATTTGTCACGTCTCGGTGGGATTTCTTTGAAAAATTCCCTTTGCCTTCATCTGAAATTGGACATTTCAGTAATTAGAGCACCGAGGTGTGAAGGAGCGGATGCTTGTTGTTGACCTCAACGTACACCTGCTCATCCTGTGGTCCCATTTTATATGTAGTCTTGGCATTCTTGGTACCATCTTCAGGAGGGGAAATGGGATAACTTGTTGTTGTGCATGTTTGTGTATCTTTTCAGAGGGAACACTTTGGCAGGCACCATTACCGCCCAGCAGTAAATTGCCTTGTAAATTACAGTGCCGGGGTAATAAAGCCAGATTTGTATATCACCGGGAGTGGAGACTGTGTCTGTCTTGTAAATTTAATTAAACAGCAGGTGCAAAATCAGGTCATATGGCTTTGATGTGCCCCATGTGAGAATGACAACCAGACAAAGATTCTAATATGAGCAGCATTAACATATTTTTGCATGTGGCGGGAGGCTTGTACGGAGGTAGGGGGAGCCTCGCCTATCACCTTGTACTGTATTAAATTTCTCCAAATTAAAGACGATTCAAATTAGCTGTCAGCTTCAATTTGAATAGATGTATGGCAAAATAAGCAGTTAAGCTATTCGGTGGGAGGGGGGGCGCTCTGGATTAAAGTGCACATAAACATTGTCATTATCAGCACCTCATGATGACTAAACGCTCTCAGACTAATTACCACATAGTGCCTGCCTACTGTACATTACAGCACATCAGAGCTAACCTGTTAGAATGTGTCTCAAGAACTTTAATTGAAAAAAAGAAATTAATCCAATGCCAAAATATGTTAAGGGGGGGCTATTTTAATATAGATCTGCCTTAGGTTGATGTGCACTGAAGCCAAAAATCATCCTCTTATCACTGTGTTAACCTGTGACACTGTCAACGTGCTGTCTGGGCTCCAGAAGGCTCTTTCCCGTACGTCGATTTGAGCGCTCTGCCAGAGAGCCCACGAACATGTCAGCGGCATCAGTTGACCTGTCTGCAACACCTTCGCTTGTTTCTTTTTTTCCTCTCTCTATCTCTCTCTCTCTCTCTTTTCTTTTTAGTTGGAAGGAAGTGGTTGATAATTACCACCTAGGATGTAGCCATCTGTGCCGCCCTTTCACGGCCTGTTAAGCTCGCTTCTCAGAAAGTTTACTGTTGACAGAGGGCACACGAGAGGAGTGAACGCCAGAGCGTGTTAAAAAGACTGCACACTCAAGCAATATTAATGGCAGCGTTAAGGAGCAGATTTAAAGGCAGAGGGCAGAGGTGGAGGTAAAGGAATAGGCGCTAAAAAAAAAAGAAAAAAAAAAAGAGGGGTGGAGTTGTGATTGATCCACTCATTTATAAACTGTGATTGAAACATAAATGCAACAAATGTATGGTGGTAAGTTAAGCTAAATCAGTGGAATTGACTGATTTTCTGCATTAGTTTGCCTTAAAATATGATGTAAATCATCGAAATCACAGTGACAAACATAACATGTGTAAGCTGATCACACCTAAACAGCTAACAGCTGGTTGCAGTCAACTTTCACTGCCTCTGTGCAAAATTCAGGAGTTTTTTTTTTTCTTTTAATCACTACTATTTCCAGAACTGCTTTGGCTTTGACACATTTGTAGCATGTCTGGTGTGAACCACTCTCCACAGCTTCTTCTGGCTTCTGACTGGGCCACGACGAAAGTGGGGGGTTGTCTTTTCTTTTCTTTTCATTTTTTCAAGGTTTTATTTCCATTCTCAATTGTCCTTCTGTACAATATTTTATTTATTTATTTTTTTCATTTAATCATTTATTTTTACGTTAACAAACAGTGACCCTGATATTATACTGGAGGTTGTTTTGGCATATTTGGAAATTAATTGTACCCAGAACAACGTGAACCCAAATCATGATGCTCCTTCCACCCCCGTTGGGTGATGCTTTGCCCTTTTGACAACTCTGATCCCCCCTCCCCCAACACACACACACACACACACACACACACACACACACACTAGTCTATACAATGTTTCCCCTGTAGTGCTGTTGATTGCTAAAGTGCTAAAGTCTTGCTAGATTGCTAAAGTCTTTAGCTGTCACTTATGAATAAAAAAAAAAATACAAATTTATAGTGCATTATTTATTCAGCAGAATTGTTAAACAGTACAAAAACATACACAAAAATGATGCTGAGGGAAGAATGTGACTCTCTTGAGTTACTTCTTTTGCCCTCAGATGATTTGTCAGGTCAACAATCTTAAGGCCTTCAAAAAGATCTTAAATTCTCAGCACTGCTGGTTCTGCATTCGGGGGAACCTGCCGTTAGGTTGATCCATTGGATGGACCATCATTGTGCTTCAGCGTGACCATGATGTTGTTCCAAAAAATAAAGAAAAAACAAAAACAACTTGAGCATCATTGGAATGTGCAGCTTTAGCCTCCTTCAGCAATATTGTCAGGCTCTTTCCAACTTTAATGCAATATTGCAACAAACAAATCCAGAGAAAAGATATTTATTTATTTATTGGGAATATTTAAACAAAAGAAAACTCTCATAGAACTGTATCACGGAACAACTACTGTTTTCAAGTATTTGTAAATAAGACTCTTTACTTTATACATTTCTCTCGCTCTTCTTTGAAAAAAAAAAAAAGTTCAACTTTCTTTTAATTGCAAGAGGATCTCGTGTGTGTGGTTGTTTTTAGGTCATTCCAGAGGTTTTCAATGGGATTGAGGAGGGATCTAAATGGACCCCCTTTTCCTTTCCTGTAGCCATTCATTGGTTGATTTTGATGTGTGCTTTGAGTCTTTGTCATGGTGCAATGTGAAAATCCTGTTCATATTCAGCTTTTTGACAGAGGACAAAAGATTTTGCATCAAAATATCTTGGGGCTTGGATCTACTCATTTTCACATCTGTCTTGACAAGTACCCCTGACCCAGTGGAGGAGAAGCAGCCCTGAAGCATAAATGGTACCCCCACCATGCTTCACTGTCAGTGTGGTGCTCCTTGGATGATGCTCTGCACTGGCTTCACACCAAACCTCTGCATCTTTTACAATTAAAGTCAAAGGTTCAACCTTTTTCTCGTGAGACCATAATGTCAAAATAAATCTTTTGGATGTTTTCACATATTTTTATCCATCCGTCTTGCCACATGTGAGGAGTGACCAGACGCTGCCAGAGATTTCTGCAGTTCCTTCCGTGTTGCTGTTGGCTTGTTGGTAGTTTCCCTCGTCCATTTTCTCCTCGTCCTCTCATGAACTTTGGACAGTTGTTCTGATATTTGCAATGCGTCTGTGGTGCCACATTCTCCCTCACTTATTATTGGTGGTTTTCTGTTCCATTCAGCACCCTCTGTATTATTTTATTACCTCTGCTGGTTTGTACTTTTCAACAATTAAGTCTCACAGTTCCTTTGGCAACTCTTTGAGGCTCATGGCTCTCAGTGATGCACATCCACAAACATTCACACAAGTACTACAGCAACACCTGACTTTTATGTGGTTTTAATCAAAACTTTAATTGATGGCAGGTGTATGCTTTTTTTTTCTAACCTACAGGCCAAGTTTTGAATGTGACAGGTTAACTATAAGCCCAAAATATGAAAGAGTGGGAAGACTTATATAATCAGGGTGGTTTTTTATTTATTTATTTATTACTAAGCTTATGTCCTTAATTATTTAGCTTTTTAATGTTGGTTGGAAGACGTTAGAGATGTGGCAATTTTATCTTTATATCTTCATATTCTATAAACCTACAATTTTATAAAGATGTGTAGACTTTTTTTTTTTTTTAGCAGCACCTGCTTTTATGCATTTGGCTCTTGTTCAATGCAAACTTTAAATATACCAAGTGGTTGATTGATGTTGGACTGATTTCATCAGTTTGGGTAAGACATCATATGTAGCTTTTAGTCTTATTGGCTGTTAATTTTAGCTTAAAAATTATATTGTGGCGTCTCTGCTTTTTGGTCTCGGTCTCATCGTGCAACAGATTTTATCAGTTCATCAATCACTGGACGTCCTTTCTTCTCTTTTGAGTCTGTACATGTCAATAATTATGATCCAAGCAGAATATTTGGCTTGACTAGATTCAACTGCGAGCTCTGCAGCAGTTTAAACTCCAAAGGTCATCGTCTGCGTAGTACATTGTTCAACTTAACAAAGCTAGCCAGATGCTAACCTACAGCACAGTAGATCCAATTCTTTAAATGTCTTATGAATCAAAGTAGCTCTAAGCCACACCTCTGAGCTCGTTTCATTAATTGGACCCCTGGTGCGCAAACTAATGACTCCAGTTAGTGTTTGTTGCAGTAATTAGTCTGTGGTTTCACTTACTTTTTCCTCCAGCGCTGTGAATGTTTAATACATATGTTCAATAAAGACATGAGAAATTATAATTGTTTGTGTGTTACCAGCTGAGTGATGAGTGTCGTCTCCCAGTGACGTCAGGTAAGTTCAAAATTCCCCTTTTTTTTTCTTTTTTTTTTTTTTTTGCTCCAGCATATATATGTTTGCATCCCATTATATTATATATGAATTTTAATATCTGTCTTGGATTTCATGGGTATTTCATGAAGAGAAGTTGCAGAAAAATAGAAGAAAAGAAAAATATCTCCTCTTCGTTAACATGTTGGATTTGCATGAGGATTTTCAGATAATTAATTGGACTGTAAAGTCTAAAAACAAGTGCATTGCTAAAGGAAGCATCCCCCCACCCCCCTGACACACACACACACTTGGAAATACATTTTCAGCCAATGTGTCCTGTAGGATTTATTTATTTTTTTCTTTTTCTTTTTTCAGCAGCAGTGGCAGGCTCTCCAGGGAGGTGTAAATGACACTTGACTTCAGATTTTATTTTAAAAATTTAGGGGTTAAAAGAATGTAGAGGAAACACTGTCAGCATAACATAAAGGATAGTGAAGTTATCATCATGGGAATTAGCACTTTGGGCACGCCATGAGTGTCTAAAGTACCTCCATATCTTGAAAACCACTGGACAGGGATTACACACAAGAATAGATGAGGCTTGTTGGCATTACTTATTCATTCATTATTTGTTGAGGGTCATCTGTAGAGGTCGTGGTGCTGTTTTTTTTTTTTAGTAAAACTGGAAGAGACGTTGGCTGCAAATGAGTTGCACCGCAAGTGCTTCTGCAGAAAACGGATGACAGAAGTTTAACTGTTTGTTAATGTTGTTTTCCAGCTGAAAACCTTTGGGGAAGTCCAGCCCCTGACCAGACACCATGGGGGATGATAGCGAGTGGATGAAGCTTCCCATCGATCAGAAAGGGGAACAGAAGGGAAAAAAAATTGATTCTTATAAAGAGTGCGCAGTGTTTTTTTTTTTTTTTTTTTTTTTTTGTTTCCCAAACCAGTCACTGGGTGACATGACCTTAAATCAATATCACAATGAATTGACCAGTTCCCTCGATTATAATTAATGGGCGATTTTTATATTTATATTTCTGCCAGTTCTCCCCCTCTCCTCATTCTTCTTGACCTATCTGCTGCATTTGATATAGTCGACCATGACGTTCTCAGTCACCGACACTGCCCTAACCTGGTTCAAGTCATATCTCACAAACGGAGCAGAATATGTTCTCCTTGGTCACTCCACATAACACATCACAACCACATACAGTAACCTGCAGGATCTCCCAAGGGCCAGTCCTTGGCCCCCTCCTCTTCACAACTTCCTCCAACTCAACAGCTCAAATACTGACGCCATTATGATTGACATTCCTCATCAGACCCAGTCATCACTCATAACTACCATCACCTTTTCTAGTCATAACGTCCCCCTCTCCTCCTCAATCACCAACCTTGCCAAACTCCTTCCCATTCTCTCCTTCTGGATGCTGAAAAGCTGTTACTAAAGGCTCTTGTTGCAATGTATTTTTATTGGATACCAAAATATCTAGGCCATATGAAATATAAGTATATAAATATCAGATCTATTGATCTAACACAAGACTTCCCATCCCAGCCAACAGTTGGGACAAATCTGCAAGTGAAGAGCTATGTGTAAATATTAACATTGTTGGGTCTAATTGACGTTAAAACAAGTTAACAAATACTGGCCCCTCCTGGAAGTAAAGGGATATGGATTTACATTAAGCAAACTTTATTGATACAATAACGTACAACACAATAGTACTTTAATAGGTCCGAAGGTGGTCTAAAGATATGTCAGCATTCCAAAAAGTGCATGAAATGCCACCAAAACATAACCAAAATCAGTGGCATGCTGCTACATGCCACCTAAACAGCGGGGGAAGATGCTTTGAGATCAGTACGTACCACTCCATGAGTGGTAAAGCAGACGAGGCGTACCAAATGCCACTTTGGGATCTCGGCGTCTGTCTAGCGCTGTTTAATATGATTTGATCACGTGTTGTGTGTTCTTATGATTGGCTGAAACAAGGAAGATATCTGATTGGTTGCAGATCATTCTGTGTTAGAAAAAATGCATTTGTGAGTTGGAGGCATGGCAGGAGAGTCTTAAAATTCACTCACAGATGTAGCAAAGTCCACAGACCAGAAGCCGTTTGTAAATAAAGTTATATTTGTGTGCATCAGAAGCACATGTGTGAATCTGGTCCTGTGCATCTGTAAATCGTGCTGCGCATTTGTGACTGTTGAGACTGTTCTAACTCCATAGCTGCAAGCACGCTCATTTGCTCAAATGGGCGCACTGACCGATGATGCAGACGCAAAGGATTGTGGTCTATGTAGTTTACTATGCTCTGCTGGAGTGAATTGAAAACTACTTTTGCTTCAAGGCTTTGTTTAATGCCGTGACAAGGCCACAACTATATCATGGCAATTTTACTGCCGCAATATTCACCACACAACTACTATTGTATAGACTTGCATTGTGTAGTGTAGCATTAACATGATCAAATGTTTGATCATTGTGCTTCGTTTGTGAATCAAATAGGCTTCAACCTTCAAAAAATGCCATTTTAGCTGACATTCATGAAGATTGTAATTTCACGCAGAAAATACAAACTGTTTAGAAGATGATAAAATGAAGGTTTTCAATTCTTTTTCAGTAAAAACATCTGCAAAATATTTTTGTTGCTTGAGGGGACAGAACGTCTTTCCCCATCTGTGTCATAAAAGTGGTAATTATGAAAACTGTTTTTAAAATAAGTCTCAAAAGCTATTAGTTTTTTTTCTTTTTATTATTATGTTCAGTTAATGTTAGACTTCCACATAGTCACTGTTGGAGTGGAACTGAAGCATAACAGGCCACAGGCTAAACTCGTACACACCCATCTTTTTGAACCAGAACTTTAAATTGAATCCTGGCTCTGATGTATAACGTGGATGGAATTGTTGTTTGTTGAAAGATAGACTGCTCATAACGTCTATTTACACACTCGGTCTTGAAATGAGCTTGGAAGAATAACGAGCAGTTTGACTTAAGTGCACTCAAGCTAATGGCCAAGATGATGATACACTCTTAATAATAAGCCATTATTGTCTGCTATCCAGGCCTCCACCGCCCAACATTAATTGTTTTTTTTTTTTTGTTTGTTTGTTTTTTTCATAGGGGCAGCTTGGCCAACAGCGTTTGATATGTTGACCTTTTGAATAACCACACTCCCTATCCTTTCTTGTACAGGTGTGGAAAGCCCGACTGAATGGTTACGAAGAAGCCCTGAAGTTGTTCCAGAGGATAGATGATAAGAGTACAGAGTGGGGGAAATACCTGGGCCTGATAAAGAAGTTTGTCACAGACTCCAATGCAGTAGCTCAGCTTAAAGGCCTGGAGGCTGCCCTGGCCTTTGTTGAGAATGCTCATGTGGCTGGGAAGTAAGTAGTCTTGTCTGCAGGTTCTTAAATACTCTGAAACTAGAGTCTAATTGTTTGAGAAGCTGCTCTGCTTTTAAATTATGAAGCTGAAATTTAAAGACAACTGTAGAGTAACAATGTGGGATTAATTAACACTGGTGAAAGGTTCTGACTGAATCTTTACATGAACACCACAGCTTATGGTCTTTACACTAATTGGTGGTGGGTTGAAAAGGTTTGGCAGTGGTAGACTTTCCAATATTATCCAGCCGCACTGAGCTTTTAATGAACTGCCTTTGATACAAAGTTAAGATGTCACTATAGCGTTAAAGTCGTTTTTTGCCATAGTTTTGTGGCTTCTCAACACATTGCAATCTAATTAAATCCAGGATGTTTTCTATTCTCTTTGTGCAAAAGACTAGCCTGTTAGAGACCAGCTTTGCAGAATAGGCATATTTTTCAAAAGCTGCAGCAAAATGATGTATAATAATAAAATATAATTGAATTTCACATAAAATGTCAGTAAATTTCTCCAAATGTTTTTCACTGATTTAGTTTTTTAAAATATTTATTTTTATGCCCAACAATTTTTAATTTTGGGTTCTTATTGATGTATTATTCCAAAACTGACTGAAAACTGACTGGGTTAAAGTGCTTAGTAGTTCTGATGTGCGTTTTCTTTATGGTGTTGCAGGACGACGGGTGAGGTGGTGTCAGGTGTTGTCACCAAAGTGTTCAACCAGCCAAAGGCCCGAGCTAAAGAGCTTGGCACAGACATCTGCCTTATGTACATTGAGATAGAAAAGGCTGAAATTGTTCAGGACGAGCTGCTGAAAGGACTGGAAAACAAAAACCCTAAGATCGTGGTTGCCTGCATCGAGGTGCTCAGGAAGGCTCTGAGGTTGGTGCTGCTGCCTGAACACGCCAACAAAAGATTTGTTGTGGTTAAGCTTTTGTTCACTGCTTAAAGAAATGATTCAAATGTCAAATACTTCAGAAATAAATGTCATTTACAGTTGAGTCAAATGTATTTTTGTCATCAAATAATACTATTAATCAGGAATAGGTGCTGACAGTATAATGGTTTTGTGTTTATTATTTATTATTATTGTCTGTGATACCCAGCACTAAGTATGTCAGGGTTCGCATCCTGGAAAACCTGGAAAATTGATCAAAGAGCAAAATGAGGGGGGAAAAAGGTCAAATGTCCTGGAAATGGTTGATTTATCATGGAAAATTTATCCTCCCTACCTTGTGACAGAATGCAAATGGGTTAAAAGTCCTGCACATGCATGTCTGTTGTCACCTGATGTTTTTGGCAACATTAAGGTGCAGTGCCCCATGTGATGCTACCAGCCAATCAAATTTGCATTTTCATTTCCAGCAGTTCTCCAACATAGGCTTCCAGTCGACTTTGTCGCTAGGTTTAGTGACTTTTCAGACCATGTTAAGGACTTGGCGCCTAGAGACAAAACTAGTGACTGTAAGTTGAACAGTGTGGCTAATTGTGGTCCACAAGCATTATTTTTGTAGATTAATTATAGACTACACATTAATGTCTGAATAATAAGACTGAAACAAGCTGGGTAAATGCAACTGTATTTACGTAGCTTGTTTCTGTAGAAAAGACCACTTCCAGAGAATGAGGGGGGCGGGAATGTGTTGGTAGATGACGTGATAACTGGTCTCTGTAACAGCTGAAAATGTCCTGGAAAATAATGTCAGGGAAAGGATGGGAACACTGTATGTGAATGAAAGAGGCTGTTTCTGCAAGGATTCCTCTAGAAAGTTTGGAAGACTGTTTCAGAAGGAAATGTCGAGTCCTTTTTACTCCCTAGAGGAGGCTCTAAATTTTTTTTTCTCTCTTGCTATTTAACCACCTCATGTGACCTCTCTTGTTATCATCTTTCCACAGTGAGTTTGGTTCTAAAATAGTAACACTGAAGCCAATAGTGAAGGTTTTAGCAAAACAGTTTGAGTCCAGAGAAAAGGCAGTGAGAGATGAATCCAAGCTGCTCGCTCTGGAAATCTACAAGTGGATCAGAGATGCCCTGAGACCTTCGCTGCAGAATATTAACTCTGTACAGGTGGAGTACCCTCCGCATCACACACAGCTTTGAGAGTTATCACATTAAGCCATCTGAACTTCCCCTCCTGTGTCCCTGCAGCTGAAAGAGCTGGAGGAGGAGTGGGTGAAGCTTCCTACAGGTCCTCCAAAGCAGACCAGGTTTCTACGATCTCAGCAGGATCTAAAAGCAAAGTTTGAGCAGCAACAAGCCCAAGGAGGAGATCAGACTGATGGTGAGTTTGACAGAAATGGTTAGCTACTATCTAATGTTTTTTTTTTTTTTTTTTGATGTTCATGGCCTCTTTTTCTGTTGTTCTTCCAGGAGAGGATGAGGAGGAAGCGGTGGCACCAATAGATCCTTATGAGCTGCTGGAACCTGTGGAGATTCTGTCAAAGATGCCCAAAGACTTCTATGAAAAAATTGTAAGTTTAATGATTCATAAATGTAGTCCTGCCAGGGCATTGTCAGATTTACAGTTCCCACCAAAAGTATTAGAATGGCAAGGTCAATTCCTTTTGTTTTTTTTGTACACTGAGGACATTTGGGTTTCAGATCAGAAGATGAATATGAGACAAAAATTCAGAATTCCAGCTTTTATGTCATGGTATTTACATCCAGATGTGTTAAACAATTCAGGACAGAGCACCTTTTCTTTGAACCCACCCACTTTTCAAGTGAGCAAAAGTATTGGAGCAGACATTATTAAATGAACTTAAAGTGAATAACATTTAATATTTGGTGGCATAAGCCTTACTTGCAATAACTGCATTGAGCCTGCGACCCATTGACTTCACCAGGCTGGTGCATTCTTCATTTGAAATGCTGTTCCAGGCCTTTACTGCAGCCTCTTTCAGTTGTTGTTTGTTTCTGGGGGTTTCTCTCTTCAGTGTCCTCTTCAGGAGGTAAAATGAATGCTTGCATCCAGTCCAAGACCTTCCACCTTTTCCCCCTGATGAAGTCCTTTGTTGTGTTGGCATTGTGTTTTGGGTCATTGTCTTGTTGCATGATGAAGCTTCTCCCAATTAGTTTGAATGCATTTTTCTGTAAACTGACAGACAAAATGGTTTTGTAGACTTCAGAATTCATTCTGCTGCTAACATCATGAGTTACATCATCAATAAAGACTAGTGAGCCCGTTCCAGAAGCAGCCATGCAAACCCAAGCCATGACATTACCTCCACCATGCTTCACAGATGAGCTTGTATGTTTTGGATCATAAGCAGATCCTTCCTTTCTCCATACTTTGGCCTTTCCATCACTTTGGTAGAGGTTAATCTTGACTGATCTCTGTACTTCTTTGCAAAATCCAAACTACCCTTCGATTGTTTTTGCTGATGAGTGGTTTGCATCTTGTGGTATGGCCTCTATATTTCTTCTCTCAAAGTCTTCTTCGAGCAGTAGATTGTGATACCTTCACCCCTGCCCTGTGGAGGTTGGCAGTGATGTCACTGACTGTTGGCTTTGGGTGTTTCTTCACAGCTCTCACAACGTTTCTGTCATCAGCTGCTGTTGTTGGCCGACCTGTTCGATGTTTGTTGCTCAGTACACCAGTAGTTTTTCTTTTTCAGTACATTCCAAATTGTTGCACTAGCTATGCCCAATGTTTGTGCAACAGCTCTGATCAATTTTCCCTCTTCTCAGCTTCAAAATGGTTTGCTTTTCTCCCACTGACAGCTCTCTGGTCTTCATGTTTGCTTAGCAGCATACAGTTTTCAATTTAATTTATTTATATCGCACCTATTTACAAGTCATCTCTGGGCGCTTAAGAAACCCAGAGCTTGACCCCCGAGCACATGGCAACACCATCAGTGGCAAGAAAAAACTCCCTCATGGG
>JBAMYA010000015.1:7895425-7924717 GCA_037176975.1 Arrhamphus sclerolepis | reverse complement strand
GCATACTATGTCACAACAGGGAGAAATCTGGTATACACCTCTGTGTCTGGGATGTGGGGGGTGTGTGTGTGTGTGTGTGTGTGTGTGTGTGTGTGTGTGAGAGCATGGAGCAGGCTGAGGAACAGGTGCATGGCTGGAAGCTGTGGTGGTGGAAGGAGCAGTAGGGGCTCCGTACACTACGCCATCTCTGATAGCAGACGATTCCAGTCCCACTTATCAAACACACATCATCTGCCAGTAACTAAAAAGACACATGACTGGCATTACATAAAGAGCAGTGGGCTGGAAATTGATTCAGCTCCATTTCACAAATGTGTGAAATCTGCAGATAAATATTATTTGTAGCCTCCGGTAATTAAAAAAAAAACAAAAATTAATTAGTGAACTGCAAAAAGTTATTCTTTAACCAAAGAAGTAAAGTAAAGAAGTCCTCCCTGTAATGGTAAAGTCTAATCTGCATGGTCCTTTATTGTTTGACCATGAACATGAAGGTCCTCACTGTTCTCCAGTACTGTATGTCATCCTGATGAAAAACAGTTTTTAAGTTTCCCTGCGGCCGTCGACAACTGTTACCCTCACCAGGGAGACATGCTCTCCCAGCAGGCCTTTCAGCAGCAGGGTAAGGGGGCTCAGGTGGATGACCGAAGGCAAACTTCTTCCACATAAAAATCAGCAGAATGGAGGGTGAGAGGGGAGTGAGACAGCAAGCAGGAGGAGCAGGCAAAAAATAGTTGCTGGGCAAGAGATGAGATTAAGGGGATGAGTCTACGCAAAAATGTGGTGGAAGAGGATGAATAAAAGCAAAACTGGAGGTATAAGGAGACACATGTTGAGTGGGAGACAGCTAAATGGAGGTATGCAGTCCAGTCTGTCACGAAGAGTTAAAATCATGGAGCAGCTTGTTGTATAAATCAGCAAGGGCTAAATTAGACAGTTATATAAACTTTATTGCCTGTCCAAAAGTGAAAGAAATTTGCATTTATAGGATGCTCAAAAATACATTCACCTCATAACAATCAAAAACACGACCACAAATATGTTAAAAAGAAAAAGCACATTAAGTATACAGGTGAGTGTTAAAAGCAACATATTGGAAGATGCCAAAAAAGCTTTTAGATTTCATATTTGTATGGATGTGATTCAGTTTTACCAAACTATTACCCAAAATATTTTTAGGCAATATGCTTCCAGCTAAGTCCAGACGTTTTCTGCTTTTATCACCAAATAATGATTTTAATCTTCCATGGAGATGCTTCTCCAGGTGCTCACGGCAGCTAACTTCAGTTGCTTGTTTTGCCTTCAGTGTGGGATCAGGCGGCTAGCCTGACAAAGTCAAACTACTCCAGTTCTTCGCTTTCAAAAAGTCTTGAGGTCATTTCAAAGTATGTTAAGCATCATTTATCTGCACCGTGAAGCTCCAGCCTATCAGTTCTGCAGCATTTGGCTGAATGTGAACAGAGCGCCCCGATAAACCTCAGGATCTGTCTCGCTACTTCCTGTTCCGTTGGCAGCCGTACATGTCCATGCCATCACACTTCCGCCATGTTTGAAACATGATGTGGTTTGTGTTGTTCCATGTGGAATAAGACAATAATGTGTAATACATGCTGAGGCTTTGAGATACAGTAGCTTTTACAGTTTTTTTTTATCTACTTCAAAGATGTACAAATTTGTGGTTTAGTGAATCCAAGTTTTTCTTTTCTTTATTTTTTCCTTCCCTTGGCTGGTTGATAGTGGCTTTTTGTTTTTATTGGAGTTATATGGTTTGGTCAAAATTACCACAGAGATATAGTACAAAAGCTCCATTTTCAGCCATGTCTCTACAGCTCTGTTCATAAAACCTAGTTTAATGAGTGGAATGAGGTGCCAAACTTCCATTCCCCTGATCTGTGGAGGTAATTTGGTTTGGAAAAAAACAAACAAACAAAAAACTGGAAAAGTCATTGAATAAGAAAAAGATTTCCAGGCCTGAAAAGCTTTCAGAAATGACATTGGTGAAGTTTAGAAGCAGTAATCAGAATTTGCTGCATGTGGTGTAGTCAGGGATGAAAGTTCTTTGTTGCTTTTGCAGATGAGAAAAAGAAATCAAATAGCTATTTATTGTGTTTCTTTCACAAGGCATAGCCATATAATTGAATGTCTTTCTAGCTGGATTAAAGAATAAAGTCATCTGGAGAGGCTAAAAGGAAATTTATTCCACCTGGACGTGATCTGCCAGTATATTTTCACATGTCTCACCACCTCGGCACCTCACACAGTGGTAGATGACAGCACCAACCTGACGCGCCGGCTTGAAAAGGACACAAATACAAAAACGTGGATAAGACAAATACCAAGTCCACAAGCAGCCTTTGGTTAATTCTACAAAGAAGACCTGCCGCTTCTCACATCTGCAGTCTTCTCTCTAGAGTTTTGTAAAAAGTACGTCATGGTGTGTTTTTCGGAGTTGGAAAACACGACACATGATGTTTATGTTTCATTCCAGCTCTCTATCACCTGGTGGATTCTGAGGCTAAAGGATTCAATGGAACTGTGCGTGAAATGATTTGGAAATACTAGTTTTGCATGTCAATAATGGCACATTCATTTGTTCATGCAGGGAAAATTGTCAGTGTAATATTAATGTCAATAATTCATTGCAGCTGAAAGGTTCCGCAAAAGTTATTACAGTGCATTAGGACAAAGTGTGTTTTTATCTTATATTTCTATGTGTTCTATGTGTCATTCTGCACTTCTGCACAAAGTTTTCACTTTGTTTCTTTAAAAATAGCTGATTCAGCTGATGTCATATTAAAGTTGTTACCCTCTTAAGGAAGTGTCATCAATTGTGGAACTGCTCATTGAATCAGATGAGACAATTCATATTTTAGCGTGTTAATTCTATCCAGGTAAACTTTGTGATTTGGGGCTTGTAGACCAAGTAAATAAAATCATAATGATGTTGGGAAAGGCCATTTGTTGATGTCACTGCTTTTGATGTTTCTGATGGGTTGACTGACAACATTTTGGAGGCACAGCTGCGGATATATTTTAAGGTACGCATCAAACACAGTACTTCCTCTATGCATCATGGGAAAATCAAAAGAAATCATCAGAGCTAGCAGGAAGAGAACTGTGGACCTCCACAAGTCGGGTTGTTCTGTAGCTCCCATGTTGGACATACAGCTCTATGCAAAAGCCCACACTAGTGTTGTTTTTTTAAATCCATAGTTTGATAACATCTAGTTTTATTTGCCATCTTTTTTAAGATACAAGGAGAAAATACACCTAAATAGAATATAATCCTAGTTTGTAATATAAGTATGCGCATGGGAGAGTCTGTTTAAAAACAGTTAAATCTGTGGTTCGGAGGGAGGTCTCATTAATTACTGACTTTTACTGGGGAGCTATTTTATTCTGAACACTGTGTCGCTTTAATTTGTGTCCGCATTATCTAGACGTTAATCAAGACGGCTTGTTATATGGATAATTATTTTTAAATAAATGGCCAATAATCATCCAACTGATTAATTGGCCAGCCAACGACTCACCCATGAAATGTTTCTGTCATATTCAGTCTGACAGAATTTCTTTCTGCTCACTAAGTATACTTTACCATCTGGTGTTTAGTTTTACACATACATTAAGAGCATGTGTATTTATGCCAGTAAATGTGCAGAAATGCTCCTTTCTTATGAGAAAGTGGTGGAAATTAGCAAACTGGATTTCTCAGTTCTTATACAGAATTGTTAGATGTTTTGTAAAGTCAAATTAGAAATGACGCGTTTCAAATAAGAATAGACTGAATTTCACTTTCATTTCTTATCCTATTCTCAGAAAACATAATTTTCGTTCTTCGTAGCATAAAAGCTTTTTTTTAAAAAAAAAAAAAAAAAAAATGGTTGGGTTTTTTGTGTTTTTTTTATTTTTTTTTAAGAAAATAATAATTTCAAGAAGCTAAATGTATTCATATAAATATGTAATTTAGCCCCTCAAACTAGTGTGTGTAAAGTCCTGGAAATTAAAAAGAAAAGCAAATGCATTTGAATTGGATCTGGGGAAGAAGAGCACAAACCCTAAACTCACTTCCAAGGTGCAGAAAATGGAAGATGGTGTGAAACTTTGGAAGATAAAGAAGGAGATCCTGGATAATTCTACTCCAATCTGCGTCTGTGATGTCACAGTTGTGGCAAACTTTTTACATCGGTAATGACTTCAAACAACCAAATAGATCTACTCCAGCACATACAAAGTAATTTCGTTTCATACCACGTCCCTTTTTAGTAGTTTCAGTCTGGAGTCGAAATAGTTTATTTGGATTTTTTCCAGCATTGAAGCAGTAGTGTAAATGTTATGTGATATAAGTGTGCCATAGTGAAGGTATGCTCTTCAGGAAGTCTGATGTGGTTGGATTCCATCCTCTCTTCAAATGCTAAGCAAGGACAACTGGGTTTTTCAGAATATCTATTTATTTAATTGATATTTTGACAGTTTCCTTATAGTCATTAAGTATGCTGCCCCAGTGCTAAAAGCTACTTGCCATTAGTGAATATCCAAGTAAATAGTTATGCGATCATCAAATACAAACATGCGTTGTGTTCTGTTGATTTGACAGACAGCAGCCCATTGTCTTGAACAACAGGAAGCTAATGAGAGCTAATAGGTGTCACAGGCTTAAAGTGCAATGAGCAGTGCAAAGACATGCTGAGATAAAATAGATCAGAGGCGGGGGGCCCTGTCATCTAATGTCAGGCACTGGTTGATAAACAATGGCCCCCGGTCACAATTATAGTCCTGGACGCTACATGCAAGTATGACTGAATTCACATGCCCACTAATACCCATAAAGCTTACTGGGAGCTGACAGAGAGCTCTTAATGTGTGCATTCACATGTCATCTAAAAATGCGAGGGCAAGGATCCTTTAGGGAAGCCATCAAAGCTGAGATGACCAGAGAAAAGTCCGTTTTCACCCAAAAGACACAAGTGAATGAAGATATAAAACAAGGTGGAAACACACAAACACATCTTAATCCTTTTACACAAGATGCAGCGCTTTGCATTAGAAGTGTGTGTTGTTGTTGAGAGAGGCCATGCTCTTCATACAGCACTCTAGTTCCCTCTACTGGCAAACAGATTCATCATTGACAGCAAGTGGATTTTAATATCACCCCCTAACACAATGACTGAGTTGTTGAACTACAGTTGGACGCTCATGGAAAACATCTCGGCTACGTACGCTCTGAGGTCTGGTCATCCAGCATGTAGAGCTCCAAAAGTCTCAAAGATATTAACCTGCTGCTTTTTTATGCCGGCAAGTCAGTGAATGCTTCACTGGCGTTTGTTTCTGATCATGTGTTTTATTAAATGAAGACACATATTTTCGAATCATTTAATGTGGGATGTCACTCAAACGAAGGCAGAAACCATAAAGGGGTCTTTCTTGTAGTTACAGAATGTTGATGCAATTACAACTCGGCTTGTTAGGAGATCTTACATAAACTAGATCAGTGGCTCATGTTTTTTTTTTATTTTTAAAGTGCACAAGTAAGAGCTTAAAGATAGGAAATAAGATCAATTAAGTGCTTGTAGTTATTCCAGAAGACATGAAACGTGGTACTGGCTGTGTCAGACCATGTTTGTTGTTTACATAATCCAAAGATCATTAACATCTTTGATACCAGAGTGACTGCATGAGCTACTATAAAGCCATTATGACTTCAGGCTGTTATGTTTGAAACTTTCCTGGAATGATGATGTAGTATAAAGAGTGAAAGGTTAGGGGTTTGTAAGTACAGAGCAGGAGAGGAAATGTTAATGAGGAGCAGGAGGACGACTTGGCAGCAGGGTGTTTGAGAATAAAGCCAACACAGGCCAGGCTGATGGGCGTGCAGCCAGCACACGTGTGATAGCACAGTCTTCTGTTCTATACAGAGCAGGTGCAAAGGCCTCAACTCTTTTCGCCCATCCCTCTCTCCATGCCGCAGTTTGGCTCTCTTTATCCACTCTTTGTCTTCCAGGTGATTCATTCTTCTCTCTGTCTGTCCATCTCGCCATCTCCATCCCTACACCTCCTGGCGCTTTCTTTCTCTATCTATACTTCACTTGTTCCAGATAACACATCAGCTTCAGCGCCCATCCGCAAACCCTGTCACCATGGTGCCCACAGATGGTAACTTCCTGTGGTCCTTCTCAGCGATTGGTGGAGAGACTTCCAAGCAGAGAGCAGCTGGCGAGGGATGATGTATCACCGAGCGTTTGCACTTTCATTTTCAGGGTTGTCTTGTTAATGCTCCCGATCCAGCATCTGGCAGGAAATAGACACAAAGGCAGAGAGGGGGAGAGAACAACCTGTTCTCTGGCAGACCTTAACAAAAGGCTGACACATGTCTGATGAACACAAAGAGCTGCGATGAAACAGACCGAGCTGTCATGGATATGAAGGAGAGAAGCCTGATGCAAGTTAAACACAAGATGAGAGTTTGTGAACATCTTCTACAAAAGGCCATTGTTAAGTGGAGAGGAAGCAACATTTTTAAAATAACTTATTAATCTGCTTATATTGGAAGATTAAAACATGAGTAGACTCACTCTTCGTGACATAATTCTCATTTCTGATATTATGGCAGCATATCCTTCTGCGTAATTTCTCTTTATTGTGGATAAAAACCTCACATATTATCCTTGAATCATAAAAGGCAATTCATTACAATAGATTTTAATGTTTAACTTCTCATATTTTAGTTGAAAATTTCTTTAAATTTTCTTCTTGTACCGCAGGTTCTTAATGATGGAGACAAAGTACCCACTTTTAGCACCAGAGGGCGCCATTTCACCACTAACGGGCCGCAGAGCATCCACTACCCCTTTGACCAACTTGAAAGTAGTGCTGGGTCTGGGCCAGTACCATCATCGGTTCAGTTCAGAGCTGGTTCTACGTTGAAACCTTTTAAGAACTGGTTTACTCTTCCATATACTGCAGAGCCACATGATTATATAATTTAATATATCATTTCAGACTTGTTCAAGACCCCACGTGGGGCCTTTCTGTGTGGAGTTTGCATGTTCTCCCTGTGCTTGTGTGGGTTCTCTCCAGGCACTCAAACAAAACAAAACAAAACAAATCTCTTTGGTAGGGCTGGGATAGGTTCCAGCAGACCCCCGAGACCCTGCGCTGGTATATATGTATGTGTGTAGATAATGGCGGTCAAAGTGAGAGGACGGTGCCATGTTGGGGTGCTGCTTCTCACTCTGAAGCATCTTTGAGTGTCCTAATAAAGCTCTACATAAATCAAATGTAGGTATGTAAGTAAAACAACAGCCCCAAACTGCCTTTATACAGGCTGGCGTAAAAAGTTGATGTTTGTACATCCAGTTCCAACCAGTATTCATGGCCACTACTATCAACATGATTTATCCTTGTTTGAGTGGGATCCATAAATGCAAGTGGATGACACTTAAACCCCCAACAATGTCTATTAAAGATGCAAATATTGTTTTCAAATTCAGTTTAAACCAGTTGTGTTGTTCTTCCACTACAGCTGTCACACACCACTGGGAGACAGCTGTTCTGCACAGATCATCTCTGCCTTGGCATTCATTCTTTGTTAATTCCTTCTTCTTTTTTTTTTTATAAATAAAATTCTCCTTGACTTGCTCCACACAGATGTGGTTTCACATGGGGACACAGAAATAAATATATTTATAGCATTTTTTAAAAATTATTCTATCTACACACACACATATATATATACACACACATATATATATATATATATATATATATATGATGGTTTCCAGCACAAGATTTCACATCCATGACAACTGTCTTTGAAGTGAAAATTGTTTTGTATCGTTTATACCTGTTTTTTTTTCCTGTGCAGGGTCACTAGGGTCTGCTGTAGTCTATCCCAGCTCTCTTTGGGCAAAAGGCAGGGGTACCCTCCTGGAGAGGCCACAGGTCCATCCGAGGGCCACATGTAGACAAGCAACGACACACACCCTTGCCCTCATTCCTATGGGCAATTTCAGAATCACCAGTTAATCTGGCATGACGGGAAACCGGACAACCTGAGGAAGTACCCGAGGGAGAACATACAAATTCCACACAAAAAGACCCATACTGGGACTCAAATCAGGAACCTTCTTGCCGTGAGGCCGCAG
Organism: Arrhamphus sclerolepis; assembly: GCA_037176975.1. Lineage (NCBI taxonomy): Eukaryota > Metazoa > Chordata > Actinopteri > Beloniformes > Hemiramphidae > Arrhamphus > Arrhamphus sclerolepis. The sequence continues at coordinate 7,916,576 of JBAMYA010000015.1, read as the reverse complement.
TGCTAACCACCAAGCTGCCTATGTTTTGTACCACATGTATAATTATATAAAGCAACTAATATACTTTTTCATCACCCACGCAAACAGCAGAAGTTATTTCTTGTAGTCACTGAAACATAATTTAAGACGGCAGGTCAGCTGTGAAAGTCCGCAGCCAGATTGATTGACTCCAGGTACCAGCATAATTCTGCTTGGAAGAGTCGTTAAATAATTCTCTGCGAGCAACTCGGCTCCTTCAGCTGGCTGGTGGGGGATGATTGGTGGGGCGGCCAGTTACCTCTAGGCTTAAGAAACCAAGACACTCATGGAAAATCTTTTCAGGACTCTTCCAAGCAGAACTGTACTGGGACCTGCAGTCAATCATCACAGCAAGCCCAGGGGCTAGCTTCGAGAGCTGCAAGCCTAGCAACAGCAGATCCCAGCAGAGATCCACTAGTCTGCATTTCAGTTCTGGCAGTACTCATTTAAAATGAGGATGTTTGGACAGATTTTGTCAGAATGATTGTAAAGTATTATTAGTTATTATAGGTTAGCATAAGCTCAGCCAGCTAAGCAAAAATAGCTAACTTGTGGTGACTGAACAAATGTGGGCCTACTTGTTCTGCAACATTTTCAGGACGGCATGTTGCAGTGAGAAGAAAAAGAGGCTTCACAATCGTCTTTTGAGAAAACCCATGGGTGACATCACAGTGGATTTCTCCAATTCTTTTTATACAGTAAAGTTTGCACTAGAAACGCTTCAGTGAAAAACGCTTATATGACGTCTGTAAATGAAAGAAGAGGGCAGAATCACCAAAACCAATAAACTTTAATACCTGGTGTCACAGTGTTAGTGGAAATGGAGATTATACTGAGATGCCTGGTCTGGAGTTGTACAGAACTGGTTTAAATATGCCTCATGACAATGCGCATCTGCTTTCAGTACACAGGTCAGATAACCTTCAATTACTGACTACAGTTACCATCTCTTAATTCCTGTCTTTTACCAACAATTTTTAACTCACTTACTGAGAAGTAATTATGAATAGTAATTAATAAACATCTTAAATCTTAGGAATTCCACTCTTTAAACAAACAAAAAAAAAATACAGATATGCAAACAATGATGTACAGTAACTGGTGTAATAAAGATTTTTTTTTTCTTTAAAAAAAAAAAAAAAAAAAAAAGTAACAACACACAAAGCCAGCCTCCTGAATGTAGGAAGGCTGACCAACATTATACATCATATGGCTGAACATCAAAATGCGTCTGCTAAACAAAGGAAAAGTGAAAAGGACATCTCGACGACGATCTGACCAATGCTACCACTCCTTAGATCTTCAGAGGCTACAACATTGTAATATGTAACATGAGGAGGTCAGAGAAAAATCATGCAGCTTCATCTCTTGACACATAAAGGTGTGAAATATAAAATGCTGCTCGTAACCAAACTGGATCTGAGGATAGTTGCTGAGTAGCTATTGGAAAAATATAATTTACATATCTTCCCATTCAAACATGAAAACTCAGTTCTGTTCTGACAGCTGTGCAGTTGATTTATCAGTGTGAAGTGGCTGTATTTATGTGGCCTTTTACGTCAAGCCTGGATAAACAAGTAATCATGCAGTGTGACACTGCAGTGATTGTAATGTTTGCTGCTTGGCCTTTTTGTTAGTTGCATAAAACAGATTGTAACTGTTTTGTATAAAGCAATGGAATTGAAAAGGTACGTTCCAGAGTTAAAACAACCTTAGGTCAATTATTAGACAGTAAGGAGTATAGTCACCAAAATGATTGAAAGCAGTTTTGAGTGAAAATGGATACGTTTGCAGAAAAATGGCAGTTAATGTTAACACAGGGGACAAAGGCAACTATGTCAAAGAAGAAAAAAAAAACAACAACAGCTTTTCTTCATTTCACAAAAATGACAGATATGGTCCCTTACAGACAGACTGAGGTCATTTTAAATGTGCAAGTGTAGAGAAAATGTAGAAAAGGGAAGCGTTTATAAAGGCATCTCCTTTCTGTAGCCGCCACCTTGTTAGAATTATAAACAAGTTGACTAGTGATGTCACACAAACTAGTCATTTGATGCTAAAGGATTTGAGTTGCATTTATTGAAAATAGTCACATGTGAAGGATATGCATGTACAAACTGTCCTTTTCATGCACTTTCTATAGACTAAAATATAACTTTGGTTTATCTGCAGGGACCCTATTGATGCTGTCATTCAAGTGGAAGGCTTGCCATTTTCACTCACAACTGCTTTGATTGATGTCATTTTGGTCCCTTATGTAAGTCTAAAGTCTTCACCACCTAATAATACTCCCAGGGTTGTTATAACCCTGGAATGTTCCTTAATGAAGAATATTTAGCAGTATTTTTAGCAGTTTGTGTTAGACTTCTGATGCTTCCAATTGTAGAAAATAACTTACAGTACAGCTGCAGTTACATAATTTGAGCTGACATCAATTCTGCTGCTCCGCTGAACTCAGCAGGCTCCATACTGTATGAAAAAAAGTCTCTCATATATATATTTTTATATATATGTATATCAGATCAATATGCAAAACAAAGAAATCCATATACAGTGCACAACTGCAGAAAAGCAACATTTTCCACCGTGTAGAAGCTGTTAGTACATTAGTACAAAGGATGCTCACATATTTGTCAGCTCAGTGTCCTTATCCCTTCCAGACAAATCTGCTTGGCACGATTGTCAAAAAAGAAAAAAAAGATAAAAGCATTTGTACGAAAGAAATTTTAAAAAGTAGAAACTAAACTGGCTTTGATATCTACTTACCATGCCCATGGTGAGGTCAGTGAAAGCAACACAAGCTACAAGTCAAGTAGAATTAAGGCTACCACTAATCATTCTGGAGAAATCTGTGAAGACATGCGGGAATTGCAGATGTTTAGCTACTCTTTAGCTTAGATTAGCTACTCTTGTTAACGGCAGACCACTTTGTTTTGGTAACTTTAAACACACTTGTCATGAAATGCTACATGAACACTGGTGGACTACACTGAAGGAGAAGGATAGATTTGATGGCTTTTTTCTGTTAATATTGGAATGGCAAAGCTGAAATCCACTGAAGAGACACTCTTCACATGTCTGAGTGATGGCTTCACTGACTGCTCTTTCGTGACTTGAGAATGAAAGACAGATTTTTTTACAAAACAAATACAGATGAACAATGTCTAAATTCTGTCCCATGACCTTCAAAAACAGGCAAAGGACAAATAAGCAATAAACTGTACGTGGTGAAGATGAAATGAACATTTTTCTGAATAGGTCCCTGATTAAAGGAAAATTATCGCCCGTTTCCCTCATCTAAGGTCCAGATGATTAATAAGGACAAATGAACTCGAACTTGCAAAGCAGAAACAGCTGAAATGAAACAGAATCACTTTTTTTTTTGTTTAATTACCTGACAGCTTAGGATTGTAAGTATCTCACTACGTAATGGATAGCTGTCCAGCAGACATGCATGTCTAACTTCACAAGCTGTGGCTACCTACATTTGGAAGGAATCTCTGTATGCAGTTCCTTGCAAAGAACATTATTACAGTCAAATAGCAGAGGGGCTGAATATGTTTGACACAGTTTGGTTTGATGTTGGTTAGCTGGCTTTACGAAGCCCAACACCCTAATATAGAGGTAATGGGTATTCCAGCATTTGTTAGCGACTCTTTATTCACTCAAATTTTAATCTTTCAGCTCTGATGTCTGTTTCTAATGTAAGAGCTGCACATCATGCCTCAGTGCCACAAAGTAGAAGCGCTACGGTTTTCTTTTGTAGTGGTTTTGCTGTGTCCTCATGTCCCACAGGGACCATTGTGAGCGCTGCCTGCTCGGCTGGAATCACAAGTTTATCCAAAGGTTGTGAGATTGAGAGATAATTGTGCAGAATGCTCGTTTAAAGATGTTTTGTGGAATTTCACATGAGCAGTGTAAAATAATTTCCAACTTTTGATCTGAACTCTTCTGAAACCATCTGAACTGTTTACCCACAGCCTCCACACGGCAACGTAATGTCCACGTATGGGCTGGATCCTGCTCAGGGGGGTTTTATTTTGAAAATTCACTGGCCTCTCTGTGACAGTCTCATGGCTGACTTCCTGCCACCTAATCCGCTGTTTACACATAGATGCTGCATAGCCCTGGTCCAGTGCCAAAATAAGAGTCCACGTGGATTTTTAAGAGAGCAGAGCAGCTGCTTCTGGGACACTTCCAACATGTAACAATCAGCTCTTTAAATCTACTAAACAGCTGAGTTACCAAAAACGCCAAAGAGGGTTCAAACCGCATTGACTACAAAGGCCGAGAGTGACAGTGGACGGCGTAACGCGGTTCTACATCCTGTGGGCCATGAGCCTGAGCCTGGCCCGTCAGAGCTCTCAACTAAAAAAGAAAGAAAAAGAATGCAAAAAAAACCCCAAAACAAAGCAAGATAGTAGATGGGTCACCACAGCAAATATTGATTTGGCATAGGTTTTATATTGGATGCCCATCCATGCTCTACACAATCATAAAAACATATACATGCAGTTCCTGTATCACTAGGTGGCTAAATCTGGTTCCCATGGCAATAAGTTACTATAATGATCTATACAAATGAAAAGAGAATAATCTCAATAATAATGAAACTCTTTCTTTGAATTAAACGCATTCCCAAACCATCATCTTTTTATTCCACATGCTCTTCAGCTGCATTTAGAGTGGATGTCACCTTGTTCTCAGTTGTTCAGGTTTTATTAACCTGACCCTGGACATCATCACAGCACTTCCACAGTTGCTGTTTATGGTGCATTCACTCAGTTTTTATTTTTATTTTTTTGTCCTTATTAATCATTTATAACATCAAAGGCAAAACAGGGCCAGAATTTTCCTTTAAATTAAAGCCATGACATGCACATATATTGTGACATTCTGCAGTTTTCAATACATAACCTTTCTCATCACAAAAAGTTAATCATAACCTTAGAAGAATGGCGATGTACAAACTTGCATAGATAAAGTGATATGGAGCAGCTTAATATTTACGTGCCCAAACATCGAACATTCGTTTATATTTACTCTAAGCTTTTCAGAGATCCTTAGAAGGTTGCCGTTAGGAGATCTAAATACCAACAAAACAAAACATCGACACTCTAACCACTGACATATGCAAGTTTGCAAGTATTTAAAGAGTCTGAAAAGTGTGATTTTATTTAAGTTATGCTTCATTGATTCTTTGCAATGCTGGCTGGACTGATGTTGATCAGCTCTCGTGCTCAGAGAGGCATAAAGAAACCCCCATTTTTATCTTCCTATTTTTACACTATGGCTATTAACAGAGTGGCATATGGATGACATCATAGAATCATTTAAAAGTAAAGGGTTTCACTGATACTTTGTAACAGATTAAAAATACCTTTAAAGATGCTTTCCCTGGGATTATTTGGGTTTGATGCTTTACTCTTTTAATGCACAGGGGGAAAACGCCTGGTTTGGGCTATTTTGTTCTTAAGGCCATTCATTACTATTTGCCTAAACCATCACCGTGGGACTGAGAATTACAAGAGCGACATCTCTTTTTGAATGAAATATTAAAACGTCTCCATAACATGTGGAAACAAAGTCCTCTGAGGGGCTTTTATTCGTTGCTTAACTTAAAGGGGTACACCACTCGATCAAGGGGAATTTATGTATATTAAAAGTCAGCGACACAATATGGGATATCTTAAGGTCTTTCAAAATAAAATCCCAATAGGAAGTATCAATAGAGAAAGACACCACTGTCATTTAACAAGAAAAAAAAAGTTCAGAGTGGCAAGCCCCTTTAATGTCTGCCTAAGAGTTGGAAAACACTGTAAAGTACAACACACTGACACGACTCTGAGCACAGTTCTATTAAAAGCGCAAGATTATAAAACATTGACATCATCAAGAGGACGTGCTGTACACCGAGTTGAGAGTGACACTAGCCTCCCCTCCCCGTCTCTACCTCAGTCGCAGACATGACTAAGAAATCATGCTCTGTGGGCGAGTCGAGTGAACACCAAACATGCGTGGTGTAACTCTCTCCTGCTACTGACCGAATCTGTAGAGCTACATCGATTGTGGTGGCGGGGGAGAGATTTCCTTGTGTACAACAACAACAACAAAAACGAAAACAAAGAAACATAGCAACAAAGTAAAAAGTTCTTCCTCAGGTGGCTCCTGCATGGCGGTATCCATACAAGAGAAAAAGCATTTCTTCATGTTTCCTTTGTTTGTTACGACCCACCTAAAAACACACCACCACTCTAACCCACAACTAACAGCCGGTCAGAATGCCGCAGACTTTCTTCACATCCCCAAACCACCGAAGTCTTACTTAACATGGACACATTGGTCCCTTGAAAAGTCTCACTTCTGCTCACTTTCGATCCCGCGCCTCTCTTAAGAGGAACGTCGAGTGTCTTTAATGTCCTCCTCATGCAGAGCAATGGATCCCAAAGCGGCCAGGGCTGCTGCAGGCTCAGCCCAGAAAATGGAGCTCTTTTAAAGCTTCTAGGAGGTAAAAGATTGGAAAGGGTGGAAGGACAAAAAAATAAAATTAAATTAAAATTAAAATCAAAAATGATGGCCCATCCTTAAAATGGCTCAACACTCTTAATTCTACTGGTGGCGTTTAGGTTGGCAATGGGTCGTCATCACCCTTGCTGCACTTGCATTTGCAACAGAGGACAATGGGAGTGGCCAGGAGAAGAAAAGGGGAGGCGACTAGCAGGAGCAGACCGAAACCAGCGAAGATGCCAACAACCTGCAGGGAGACAGAAAATAGAACAACAATGTTCATTTACATTCAACCCTCTGTATCAAAGCCCAAAACAAGTAGTTTAGAGTTAAGTGGAGCACTCAAAGAAACCAAACATCCTTTATAACGGCTGGACTAAACAGTTCAATTTATCTCTCAAGCACCAAAGCTCTTGTACTAGCACGTATTGGCCAGAAGGGGTCAGCCAATGCCTCAAAAACAGCAAAGGCAAAACTGCAGGTTTTCTTTTCCTGAGCTTCTTTCCACATAACAACATCATAATAGTTTTTCTACATTTCTGTCAATAAAAAACAGCTACAATACAAAAAGAAAAAAAACAGCAGGGCAAACAGTTGTGATGTGATATAGCACATCTTAAACAATTTTAAAAAGGTACTACAGAGCGCAAAGAGTAAAAACGACTTTGCATGCCAAAGAAAAACCTTTTCAACTGACAAATGGCAAGTGAATCATACAATATATTATTTCCTTAATCTCACACCAAAAGTTAACAATCTGCCATGATTTACCACGCAACATTCAATGGCCCACATGTTGTTGCATAATCATGCAGCTGCATCAAATGGAATAAGCAAACGCTACGTTCCATTTAGAATTATATAATAAAGAGTCAACAAATTTGGGCTTTTAGATATAAGGGATTTGATTAAAATCATTCTTTGCAAAATGCAATTCAGTTTACTGACCACATGGAGGAGATAAAGGGCTGCAAATTCAAAGCCAACATAATAGACTACATAACTCAGTCATGTAACAGTGACTTATTATAGAACAATGCTTTCCTCCAATTTTGAGGACATATTTAGAGGGATCACTTGGAGGCAGTTTGCTGCTTCTTATTAAAAACCAGACAGCTGCACTCCCTACTGTTATTTATGCTTCTAGTAAACAGGCTGTGACGAAGAAGCACAGTTCGCTCTCATTAACACATGGCAACGGTGTTTAGGATATGGATGTTCCTTCTTGTGGAAGCTTAGAGCAAATTGTCAACCTTTTTTTTTTTGCATGATAAGTCTTTCATAGATGTGAACATCTTTTATTTAAGAGTAAGATGGAGGGTTTTGTGGACGTGAGAGAAAAGGGGATGAAATAAGAGCAAGAGAGCGAAAGACATACAGAGTGGCAAAGCTATATTCCACTGGCTGAAAGTGTAATTATGTGACTCAGTCTGCCCCACTGGGCAACAGATGCCAATGTGTAATGTGGATGCTAATGCTGTCACATATATATATATATATATATATATATATATGTATGTATATATGTTGGACAAAGCAATAACCCACTGCATGTGTAGGTTCTCTGGAAAAATACTGGGTAGAGAATTGCAAATAAACTACGGGGAAAGTGAATGCTGCATCTAATCTGTCATGTGTAACGCAGCATTTTACACGTGCGGAATTACGTGCGATTTATTTGTAATATGTCCATTTATTGTGTTACATAAAAGTCAAACCTTATCCTTGGTTACATAAGCCTGAAGTACAGTGTGTGTATAATAAGCATAGTTTGAAAAAGGAGGACACTGACCAACAGACACTTGCAGAAACATGCGGATCAAACTGTTCTCTTCCCATTGTGATGTGAAAATTACGCTGGCCTATCGCAAATTGCGAATAATGGGGTGAAAGGGGTACAAAGAAGCAGAACCAAGGAGCACGTGTACAACCACATGTGGCAGCATGGCCAAGATGGGGGGGAGGGTGTTCTCACCTGTGTTCTGTGCCAGATAACGGACGCCCTGGAGTGGCCCAGCTTGTTCCGACAGGGCCCTTTGTCATAGTGGATCAGCAGAAAGTCATCCTGGCACCAAACCCCCGCCCCCCCAAAAAAACATAAACGCAGAGACAGACCATGAGCAGTCTGAAATACACCACAAAAACTATACAAGTAATTCTTCTTCAACCTCAGCTAATAATATACTGCTCAGTGAGACAGATGATTTCTATATCCAACATTATCACAAAGTGCTCACACAGCATTACAAAGGTACACCGCATGTTTTAGATCTGGAATAAATATATAAACCTGAAGGTTTTTTACAGTGAATAAGAGTTAAGATCCAACTCACATCCAAGGACTCCAGACAATACCAGCAGAAGGCATGTTTACAGTTCTTGCACATCATCTGTGCACAGCCCTCATCCCTCTCGATGTAAACTTTACACTTAGGACACCGCTTGATTGGGGCGTCATCCTCTTCATTCTTATAGAAAGAGCTGGGAGGAAGCGAGACATTAATTAGGATTGTGCGCGTGTGATATTTTTTCAGACCAAACCACTCAATGTTTTCCATATTTCCCATATTCCTGTGATGTACTACAACGCACATGCAAGCTGGTACATGTCATTCTGAGCATCATCCTCAAGACCAGTGATTTCCAAGCCAGTTCTCCATGAACTGCTTGTGCTGTGCCTTCGAAATAATTACTGAACATTTCGACAGCTCCACCACGTCCATCAGCTGTCAGTAAGCTTGAAAGCAGAAAACCAGACTGCATGACTTGCTTTTGACTGGAGAAACTGCAGAAGCGCCATTTTTTTCTTTTCAATATCTGGGGTTAGGCAAAAACTTTGATTTTGATTTATTTATTCATTTTTGAACAGTTTGTTGTAACATCAAATAAAGAAAATGAAATAAAGTTGTACAGAGATGTTCCGTTACATATTAAATCCAACATTTATTTTTCATTCTTACAGAGCTGATCATCTAGGACCAGCTAAGTGCTGCTGGCGAGTATTTCTCCATAGAAACAACCTGAGCAACATCTACAGTGACTGGCTGGGAATGCATTTGTTAAAAAAGAAAAAAAAAACAGCAGGGGAAGTGTATTTCAGAATTTCTACAGCCATTCTTCCTCAAAACCTGTGGTGAGAAAGCCACTCAGGCAAGCTGTCAGACATTCTTCCAGTGAACAGGTACAGTTCAAACACCAGGTATCTTCAGAACTTTTAATCCTGTTAAAACCCTGCCTCCAGTATGTCCTTTGACCGTGGTCCTGAACCGGCACAGGTAAAAGCAAAGCTTGCAGAGCTAATGAAATTTCCACAGTAAGAGGATATCACAGAGAAAGGGGTCAGCTCCAAACGTTTGTGGGCAGACCTCCTCTCCCTCACAGACTACGCATGCATCTTAAAATGAGGCTTAAACTCATCACGTCCTGCTTTGCTGCAGTTCACTCTCAGCAGACTGTTGTATTAATTTGCACTGCAGTCCTGGCTGATGCTCAGCTGAGCAGTGAATGAACATGAAGGAAGTCACAACTACAGTGGGGAGAAAATTAAAACACTTCTAGGGAGGTAATACGTCACAGGTGCTGATGCTGTCAACAGCATAAAAAAAGTAAAAGAATTGTTCTAACAAGATAGAAGGAGCAAGCTGGATAATGTGGACATACTCTTATTCTTCAGGATATGATGCTCTATGTCTTTTAGCTGATGATGTAATTTCCTATTAATAGTTAAAAATCTATATTTAGAACATTTTGTGTCCAGAAGCCAGTACAGAGTTTGGAAAGAATGGCTGTTCATTATCTGACTAGTGGTTTTCTCTATTATATCCCTTAAAGAAATGATTTGCTGGATAGTCTGTTGGCCTGTACCTGTTGTCTCCTGGAAGGAAGGAGGTAATGGGCAGGTTGCTCTCCTGGCAGGCTTTCCCGGGGTGCCAGTTGGCTTTGCAGGCTGAGCAGAACTCGAGGGCACATTCAGCACATTGGACCAACTGAGGCAAAGCTGGAGAATCTGATTCCTTAAGTTGGCACACGGCCTGGCAGGTCGAGGAGGGGCACCATGTCCGGCATGGGTCCAGCAGCACCTCTGACAGCATGGAATAAAATGTCTGTTAAGTTAACACTGAACACTTAATGTCACTTTTCACAGTAGAAAAAAAAACAACAACAAACAAACCAACAACAACTGTTTTTGGGCTGCCCTTTTTTTCATTAGTTCCAAGTACATTGTGTGATGTCCTTGTATGCTTGTATCCTGCCCTTCCGTCATTTTACATCTCTGCCAAGAACTGCAAGCACACACTCCACATGCATTCTTGGCTCAGTCAGGGAAACATGGAACTGTTACAGCGACTATTCTGCCTGACTGGACTGGGACATTGATGAAACGGCCGATTGCGCTAATCCAGAAAGAACCAAAACCGCTCTCTGCCTCCCCCCCAACCTTCTTCACAGCCATCTCTATTTTCTATCTACATAAATGTCTCTATGCTTATGCATTCATTCCTGCTAGTCACATCAGTATAATTTGTGTACATCTTCTGTCCTTGTGTAGGTGGAAAACACCATCAAAGAGTGATCACACAGCTTCCACCGTCCGTGGCAGCGGCTGAATGCTAATGTTACTGATTAGCAGGCCTACACTGACAGCACGGAGCCAGGCTACACAAACCTGCCATTATCTCTGCAGCACGGCTGTTCAGACATTCAAAAAAGAAAAAAAAAAGGTACACCACAGAGATCAGATATGCAGCAACACAACATGGAAAATCAATGAAAAGGATTTAGAGAAAGTACCTCAGCATGATTTAAGTCCACTTCTGTCAGAGTCAGACAAAACTCAAATTTAGAGCCAAACTAATCCAATTACAATATTTAAAAATAAAAGAAATAGCAATCTTGATCTTCATGGATATTTAGTGGAAGCATACAGAAGCAGGGTTGGGTTTCATTTAAAATAATTAAATATTTATACCAAAACTTCGATAGTGATACCTGAACAATACTTTTTTTTCGATGCCATGATGCAATAAAATTTCAACAACAATATAATATAGCTACAGCCTAACTTGTTTTAATAACAGTTATTTACATCTACAACCATACAATCCTGGACATCAAGATGTTTTCTTAATGTCACTGCCATTGTTGCAGATTTAAAAAATGAATAAATAAATCTCTGAGCGTCTGTGATTGTATGGTTGTAGATATAAATGACTAATTAAAACAACATAAAATTATTTTTTTCTTATATTTGATCAACTCAAAAAGTTGCAATTTTGCACCCTTTTGACATAAAATTACAACTTTATGTTGTAAGATTGCAAATTTTATTGTCACATTTATTGTAAAAACAATTGTGACTTTATGTCTTAAAATCCCACATCTTTGTTGTACAATTGTGAATTTTGCACAAGTGGTGGTCGTGTTGCTATAAAGCACTGAAAATACGTAGTTTTCTGATACTCACTGGTACTGAATGAATTTGATCGATACCACAAATATATAGATTTTTGGATATCCAGCCCTAGGCAGAATTTGGTCTAGAGTATACAAATATTCCATTTATATTGGTTAAGATCTGTATTTACAATAAAAAAATCCTCAAAATCTTCCACATTAAGGTCTTTCTGTATCCCACATGCAGCCCAAAAAAGAACTGTCCACATGTCGAGAATGAAAGACCAGCAGTTCAGTTACACGTGCATGAGACAATTTTTTCTCATCTTTTTGAGAGTCACATAAAAAATACAATAAATCTCAAGGACACAAGAGGCCACGTGTGTGAGAGCAGCTGGAGCCCACGAATCGCTTTCTCCAAGAGCTCTGGAGCTGTCACTGACGCAACACAACTGCTTGTGCTCTGACTCACCCCTTTCAAACTGGAGCTTCTTGTACTTCTGCATCATCTCGGTGGCCACCATGCACTCAATCTGCAAGAGGAGGAGAAGTGGGAGGTTCAATAAGCAGGTCACTGTGAATATTTATGGACAAAAGCTGCAAAAAGCAACTGTACAGTCATGATGCAAGGTTCTTTTGCAGAACCTTGTTAAAAGAGCCAGACTTGCTTTTTTCTTGTCTATAAAGCCCTGAATCTCATTCAGGCAGCAGCTGAAATGCCAAAGTGTAGTCAGTGTGCACACACAGCCCCACTCAGGGTTAGACAAACTCATTTAATGCTCACTGAAATAAAGATTCAGGCTTAGAAAAAAAGGAGTCATTAACAAGGTGACAACACTGGATAGAAGGAGATGAGGCACGATTTCCCCCGACTAGCAGGAGTCGCTAGGGTTCCATTAAGCGCTGGTCATACTGATGGATTAGAAACATATTGCTGTGGTGAGCAGAACCACGCTGTGCCGATGAGCCTCTGAAACCAAGCTAGAGAGTGAATGAGCCCATCAGCCTAACTGCCTCGAGGAGAAGTGGTTTCCAGTCAGAGTTACTTCCGCAGTGAGAGGAGGCATGCCGGAACGCTCGTTACAGTGGCATGAACAAAGTGGCAGGTGGAGGATAATGCTCAGCTTGATGAGGACAGAAGCTCGAATTGACATAGCAGGATGCAGAAATGTTAGCTGAATAAATGCGCTCTTTCACGTGGAAGAAAAAGAAAAGAAAAGCAGCATGAAAACAGGAAAAGCGTAAAACAGCATATTGAAGCCATTAAAGGAGAATTATGGAGCCGGAGTAGTGGGGAATATTCAGGAAAAAAAATACTTATAAATTTGGAAATTGATGCAGTGGGTGGCCTGCTCTAATTACACTTAGAACAAAACATATTCACGATAACTTTGTGATCACAAGTGTTCAAACATTGACGAGCTCTCAATTACTGTGAATTGGGCCCATTCAGAAATCAGCATGTGAAGATGATGTGATGGCTTTTGTGGATAAGAAGCAACAATGAAGCAGACAGTTGCTAGGATATACATGGTCTCATTTATGACCAATCAGCATTTGTGCTGCAGCAGGACTCAAACAACATCACACTGTAGCATCTCCTTCATGATAGTTGAAAAGTTCCTCAAGAGAGTGGATTTCTGTATATCTGCTGCAGTAAAAAGTTCTGCAAAGATGAGTCAAATTGCCTGCTGTATGAAAAGAAAAAGAAAAAGGAAAAAGAAAAACAGCTTTCATCGCTACCTTGTGTTCTGCAGGCCTAGCAGCTGCAGGGGGGCTGAGCTGCAGCACAGACTGAATAATGATGCCACAGTTGGAAAGAGGAAGCACTTTTCAGCTGCAAGTTTTGCAATGTCCTACCCTGCTCCATCACGCTGCACAGAGCTGCGCCCATTTCATTTGTTTTTTAATTTGTACTGCAGTGAAACAACCAGAAAATAGCTATTTCTGATACGTGCTTTTGTTCTCACAATTGCAATTGTTTCCCCTCATCTTCCTAAAGCGCCGTCAACCACCAAGTCTCCCTCACCTATTATTATTATTATATTAAAAGACCAGCTTTGCAGGTTGGAACCTTTGTCATGGACCATTTTTTTGTCAATTTTCACATTAGATTTTCAACAGGACTGAGGTTTGGACCATTTGCAGGTAATGCCATTTATATCTGGGTCTGTCTTAAAGGTAACTTCTCACGCAATTTACTTCAATGACAAATTGCATTATCATCCTAAAAAAAAAATGTCATCAGCATGAATCCTTTCAGGAGATAGAATTCAAGAAAAATAAAGAAGCAAACTTGTAAATTTATTAAAGAGATAATGGCTGCCATCTTCCCTGTGCATGACATACAATCCTATACCATCAATGATTGTGGAAACTGATGATACAGGATCTATTTTATTGAAACAGCACCAAATAAGCTCCAGCAACATCACCTTGTCTAATGCAGATTTGTGATTTATAACTGAATATCACTTTCATCCAGTCATCCACAGTCCATCATTGCCTTTTTGTTTGTTTTTTAGCACACTAGAACCTTTTTTTTCTGTTTAGGTGTTGATGGTTTTCGTAAATCCTATTTCCTCTCAGTGATTTCTTACGGTTGGACAGATGTTTCCTACGGTTTACACCCATTTGTTCAGTTGTACATTAAACTGAATGCATTTCCCATATTTTTTGCCATGGGATGCATCCTCCCAAACCCATAATAGTTGTAGGAGCTTGGCAGGGATGAAGGATTATTTGATTTAAAATCATATCAACTGATACAATTAGGGAAGGTGCATAATTAATGCATGTCAAAACTGATTTTTTTTTTTTGGAGTATTAAGCTGCTCTAGAATGAGCATGCGCTTACTCAAAGAATGTGCAGGAGGAAAAAACTGAAGTACTGGTCTTTCTGTACTTTATACCCAACACTCCCTCGATTCTGGCAAGACTGATCTTTGAAAATGTAAAATTTCTGTTTCAGTTTGTAAACGCAGCTGATGTGGTCTAATGTGGAAGGAAAAAAACCTACAGCATTTCAAAACGACTCTGTAACCACACAGATTTGAGTCATGATTTGCTCTTCTAAGTCACTACAAATTGAAGCCTATATCATAATGAACATCACTGGAAGATAACAGACACAAACACGACTTATCAAGTGTGTTAACAATGCATTTATTAATGATGCAACTGCCTAGTATGCACGAGGCTTAATTTTGTCTCAAACACACACACACACACACAACTATGGAGAGATTACAGCTCTAGATGTTAGCAGAAAAGTTCAAAAGAACAATTTAATCAAGAGACAAAGTAAAGGCCAAGGCTCTCCTTTTATCATTACCTCATTTTCCTGCAGGTGCCCTCTTTTGGGACAGGCAGAGTCTGGACAGCTAATTGCAGTTTCAAGGCCTTCCTTAATCAGGAGCTCCACATACTGCTTCAGGCACTGAGGAGAAAAGGACAAGAACAGTATCCAGTGAGCTGGAGGACAAGCAAACATAACAAATAGATCATGCACACTGGTTTACAAACAGATACTCCGTCTGTCTCCTCAGAAAGGAAGGGTGTGTGTGGTGGAAAGGTTTTGTTGTAAAGTTAAAAATAAATAAATGTATAGGTGAACTTATGAATATGCTTTACATCAGGAATTCTTTGGTGGCTTTTAGTTTCTTACTTAATGCTTTTTTTCTTACACGTTAGTATCATCCCTCAAGTTCATCTAAAGCATGCAGCTTTTATTCACCTTAAAAGCTGAATAAAAAAGTCGAACTACTATTTAATTTCCTGATTAAGTGCTGAGAAAAATTAAACGCACGATGAAGAAAGTGACAATGTTCTGACAATGCCGTTTGACCAAACCAGAACAGAATTAAGGAAAAATTAATATTTAACTATTTTTTTTAATGGTGACAGCAGCATGACTCAAAATGCTAATGTTTCAAGTTTGTGAAATGATTCAGCTCTTACTACATCTGCTGAATGGTGTGAGCGTTTATTTCAATTTGTTCTTTTGACTCAGTTTTATGTAAAGCCAACGTTGTGAATCATGTAACAGCTACTGTCAGACACCTTTTAGAAGCCAAAGTGAATTCTTTCCTGATGGGCTTCAAGAATTACAGATTTTTTTTTTCCTTATTTCCATTAAATCTAAAGTAAAAGAATGAATACCAGATACCAAACACAGTTGATGAAAATGCTGAGCTTAGACATGTTGTGTTTACATTCTGGCCATTCCTTTTAAAATAAACTGGGCTAACTGAACTTTGGTAACTGTTGCTGCTACACAGACTGTGTTTGTGGAAATGGAAGCTATTTTTAGCGCTCATTGTCGGGCATTTGTTTAGTCACCTGCACGCAAGACTGGTTAAGTTGTGGCTAGTTCTTTCTAGAACTATACATATAAAAAGGATGAATGACTAACTAAACCTCTCTAAGTACATGGTTCAAATCTCTTCTAAAACCCATAGAATTGTTCACTCACAGTCTCCACTGGCAAATGTAATGTTGATGGATGGGTTGGAGCCCACCTGTGGCATTTTATTTTCTTTTTTCCCCCTGCAGAGCAGTGTGAATGGACACTTTGCGGACACTTCTGGTCCACCATCACTGACTAGAATGACCACAATTCACAGCAGCTGGTGTTTCAAGTCGCATTGTGCAAATGTGTGTGCATGTGAGACAGAGAGAAAGGGGCAGGGGCTAAGTCAAAGTGCTGCATGCAACCCTGCAGCGATAGCCTACATTTCAGAATTTTTTGTAAACTGGAAAGAAAAAAAACAAAACAATACATAAGTGGGTTGGCAACTATTTTAGTTTGTCTGTCCAACCATGTATGATCATTGGAAAACTGTGGTTCTGTGTTCCGTGTAGGGGTGTTAAAATATCCATCTGGCGATATATCGCGATACTTGTTTTCACGATTTTCACATCGATTTCTGACTCTAAATGTCAATTAAAAATGGATGTAGTCGCCAGCAACAGAATATGACGTGCATTCTTAGAATTACTTTAACTCTTCAACTGCTCGTGCTAGCGACGTAATTCAAATGGATTCTGAAATATGAGAAGCACAGCTTTGTGCTGATATATGTACATTATGGTAGTGACAGCGCGGCCTGTGCTGAGTTGAGTTGTTCAGCAGGGTGAGAAAGAGGATCAGCAGGAGATGAGAAAGAGGAAATAGTGAGTGTTTAGTGGTCTTTTAGCGGTGTTTAGAAGTGTCTTCTTTATTTATAGTATTTTCAGAGTTCTAAATAATAGTTTTAATGAGAGAAATGGAAGGTGGAGGTGGACAGACTTTGAGGGGTTAATAAAATTAAAAGACAGGGCTTATATAGTTTGTGCACATCAGCCCAAACAAAAACAAACTACAGTCCTGCATATTGTTGCAGCTGCTTTGATAGGTGGGGGCATTTCCGAGATCGTATCGTAACACATGTATCGTATTGTATCGTGACACATGTATTGGGATACGTATCATATCGTGAGGTCATCGCCAACACACACCCCTACTTCTGTGTTTTTAGCTTTTAATCCACTGCACCTTAAAATAGAGAAATTAAATGCATTTTCCTTATTGCTCTCATTGTGTTTGGGTAAACTTGTTTCAAGGATAACTTTGTTATTTTGTGAGTGCTGCCATAATCCAGTTTGTAGAGCGCAGAACTCACCAGTGTGCAGAAGACACATTGGCACTGTGTGATGGTGGTCATCTGCTCCAGAGGGAACTCTCCAAGGCACAGCTTACATGAGACCAGGGGGTCAACAGCCAACTCCCATGTGGGCCGGTAATGCGCCGTGGTCATCTTTACCCCCACAGAGCTGAGACATCAAAGCGGAAAAGCTACAGTTAATTAAGCTGCATCCATGCAGAGGAAGACAAAGAATATTACCTGTCACAATAAATAAAATAGGAGAATCTGTGTAGCTTAAATGCTGTTATGTCCCATATATGCTTCATTTGCTCTGACACCATCAGCGTGACTAGGAGCACATCTTGAAAATGCATTGTGAGTCGTGTCTAGCGAGGGGTCACAGATAAACAAGGATGCTGTATGCAGAATGACACCAGCGCTCTCGAATAAACGGCCAACGTCTGCTGAATTCATGTTTTTAAAGCCTCATGTTTTGTGGCATTAAAGAAAAAAAATACAGCTCCAGTTCTCAGGAAAATCCTGCAGCCATCATTTGAAATTAAGTTGTGCTTTATTTATTTATTTCTTTTTTTAATTCTCCCTTCAAAGCTTGCCCCTCTGTCTCTATTGTGCGAGCCAGGGCAGGTTATTTTAGGACGTCTCGTCTTTGCAGCTGAGAGCAAAGAGCGCCCACTCAGCTGTTTACAGGAAGTGAACCTGCGTACACAGCGTCGACGCTGTCAAAGCTCTCCTCCTGCTGCTTAGCAACTGGCAGACGGAGGATTCTGAAAGATGCAAGGTGCACGGATAGGCGGGAGGATGGCAGACGGAAAGAGGCGATGAGAGTTTGCAGTTTTCTTTCACCGGTCACAGTCTGCCTAAATGTGCGTCTTTCTGTTGGCAGAAGAGGATAGCGGGAGTAGAGAGGGGTTCAAAAGTTCACATGATGGCGCCATGGACTCGTGTTTTGTGCATGTGCTACCCAGCGAGGGGAGTGCAAGAAAATGTTCTGGTTTGGCAGAGATATCACTTCGTCACAACTCATTTAATCATTTAAAAAGAAGGTTATATCCACCACACATCAACTTCATGAGTCAGCTGGGTTAAAATAATCCACACCTTATATGCGCTATGACAAAAGAGAAACAAAAATAACACTAACCTGGTAATGTGATAATAGTCTTATTGACGAATTGTGCCTGATGTTCCCATAGTTAAAGTTTTAAATGTTTGTAATTTGAACACCAAATCACATAGCCTCACACTCACACTCGGGGTGATATAATAAGGAGCTTCCATGAGAACCACGACTGACTGTAGACACAAAGTTTAAAAAAAAAAAAAAAAAAGGAAGGAATTGAAGTAGCATCGGAAGCTGCTTAGATGTGCAGAATGCAGTCAAACAACACCTCTCAAACCCTGTGTTTCTGTAACAAGCAGTTCATCTAATGCTTGACTGGGGGAAAAAAAAGAGAAACACCTCATTTAATGAACATGGATAGCCTCCTCATTCCTTCTTTTCATCTCTTCATCACAGCCTCTGTAGTAGGATTGCAAATGAAATTGTAAAATGAGAACAAAACGCAGCACAAATGAGAAAAATGAGATGCAGCATTTCTCTGACTCACTCCTAACCCTGCATTCTTCCATCTTTTCAGAGACCATGATGCTGACCAGAAAGAAGCATGTTGTGATGAAGCTATGTGTGTGATTAAGTTGAATAAAAAGCTGCAACTGCCAGGTTGTTATCAGGAAAAGGTCTTGATTGATGATCTACAAACATGACCCTGTAGACAGTAGGTAGGACAGTGGGTGGGACAGTGTGTGTATGCTGTTAGTCACCAGAAACCAAGAAAGAAAAGTATTAGTACTGTTGCTTCAGATTAAGAAGGTTAGGTTTTCTCTGGGTACTCCGGCTTCCTCCCACAGGGTTCCCACTCTTTCCCTGAAATTATTTTCTAGGACATTTTCAGCCGCTACAGAGACCAGTTATGACATGTTCACGAGTTCTGCCCCCCTCATTCTTTGAAAATGTTCTTTTCTACAGTTCTAACTTGCATTTACCCAGATTACTTCTATGTTCATTACTGACACCTGATGGTTAGTCTATGGCTATAATTTATCTCTAAAAAAGATAATGCATGTGGATCAATATTAGCAATACTCTCTAGGTGCTAAGTCTATTACCACAGTCTGAAAAGTCGTTAAATCTAGTGGCAAAGTCAACTGGAAGCACTGGGTTGCAGAACTGCTCGAAGTGGAAATGCAAGTTTGATTGGCTGGTAGCATCATGCGGGATGCTGTGCCCTGATGTTGCCTAGAAGATA
Organism: Arrhamphus sclerolepis; assembly: GCA_037176975.1. Taxonomy (NCBI): domain Eukaryota; kingdom Metazoa; phylum Chordata; class Actinopteri; order Beloniformes; family Hemiramphidae; genus Arrhamphus; species Arrhamphus sclerolepis. Next base: position 7,896,703 of record JBAMYA010000015.1, on the reverse strand, counting down.
CGGTGACAACAGACATGCAGCTTTTAAGCCATTTGCATTCTCTCAGGAGGGAGGATAAATAATTTTCCAGGATAACTTAACCATTTCCAGGACATTTGACCTGTTTTTTTTCCTCATTTTGTATGTTCCAGGACTGGAAAATTGGTCAGTCAAGTCAGTCCAGGTTTTCTGGGACATGTGGGAACCCTGTCCCAGAGTAAGAGGACTCGCATATTAGGTTGACTGGTGGATCTAAACTGTCCAAAGGATTGAGTGTGAGGGTGAATGGATGATTATCTGATGAACTAGTTCATCACTGCTCACCCAGTGAGGACTAGAATAGGCTGCATCCTCTCACGACCTCAAACAGAATGAAGCAGGTCGACGAACTGGATGGATGGACTTCATAGATAGTAATTATATTTAGTAGGTTATCAAGTCTGACAGGTGTCACTTTAAGAACGTAATTTATTCAAACTTTAAATGGTCCAATCAGTTGCAAAACTTTTAAAAAAAGAACAAAAAAGTTTTCCTGTTAATTGAATGTAATTGGTTATAAAGAACTCAGAGCTACAGTACTTATCAATGAGCTGGAGAAAAAAAGCATGAATGGAATCCATTAAATCAAGGTTCACATATGAAAGTCAAAGGTCAGAAGTCTTGCATGGCAGTGCTGATCAATATTATAGGTACATTTGACTTGCAAAGAGATATAGTGGATTTTTTCCAATGCTTTCCATGAAGAAATTGATGAACTGGTGCTACTTGTGTTTTGTGACAGAATCTACCCAAACATTAGAACAACCAATCTCCAAACTAACCATCCTGCGTCACTTGGTCTCCTCAAATACCAACCAAACTGAAATCGAGGTGCAACATTCTAAGCCAAGAACGAAAATGGCAGAAACTTACACCACCGTGTTCCCAGTGATGCTATGAACCCCTGCACCTCAAACGCCTCCTTACTGTTCTGTCCTTAACGCTGCTTCTTGGCCAGGTCATCATTCTAAATGAGGATTGGTTCTTCACTGACTTACCTAGTAAATAAAGGCTAAATAATAAATAATTAAATAAAATACTGTGAGGCAATAATAAGTTAAGTAGCTCAATGATAGGAACTGGCTGAGTTTTGACTGATCACATCAAACATACACCAGTATTGATTGCTGCTATTGACCAATAAAGACTATTTGTGCATTTAATCAACAAATAAACTTGGAGTAGGAAACCACTGGAGTTATAGAGTAAAAGATTTCAAACTAAATCTTAAAGGCAGGGTAAGGTTTTTGGGAAAAAAAA
>JBAMYA010000015.1:7879541-7895325 GCA_037176975.1 Arrhamphus sclerolepis | reverse complement strand
AGGGGCTTTTCCGATCTGTGTCATGATCCAGGAGGGAAAAGGGCGGGATTTGGTGGTGGGGGGACAACACATTTGGTGTGGGTGGGGGTTTTTTTTTTTTTTTTTTTTTTTTGCCAGTTATTATAATTTAGTCATTCATGTTATTCCAGTTGGCCACTAACCCATAACTAATGCATTTGTCTAATTTTTTATTATTATTATTCTATTGTGTATATATTTCTAAATTGTAACTAAATACAAATACCTTCTTCGACTTTTATTTATTTATTTATTTTTTACTGTAGGCCTACTGGTAATAAACCGCTTCCGATTCTGATCCTAAAAAAACCGAAGTTAAAACCTCGAAGTTAAAGAGGGTGCAGAGAATCTTTTATATGTTGAAAAATGTAAAGTAAGATTAAGCTACAACATATTGGATTGCTCAGTAGTTTAAACAGGTGGTTCATACAGACTGGTACAGAAAGTCGCAGGTTCGAGTCCCAGCATGTAACTATTGCTGCACGTCTTCTTCGTCCTACTGTACCACTTTCCTGTCTGTACACTGTCAGTAAAGGTCAATAGAGCCACATAAGTAAAATAAAATGGAGTGTGGCTGAAAAAGACATTCTGTGGCGATAAACTATGTCACCAGTTCCAAACCTTATCATAAATATCTGCTAATTAGAATATCCTGATTTGCGGCTTAATCTTTGCATATTTCATTTTGAAGAAATATTGAATAGCCTAAATGTAGTGGAATGAAATACTGAAACGAAGGAAAGAAGTGGCTTTTAAAAAACCTTTCCCGATTAAAAATGTTTATGCAGTTAAATTTTACTGTCAAATGCAATTGCATAACCGATTAAATGTTTTTTATCAGATGCTGATGTGTTTCCTCTAAAAGGTGCAGCTTTTACCTTTGTCCTTATACTCATATTGTCACCTAGAAACCTACATGTTTGAAGCCTTAACTTTCATAATTCAAGAAAGGGGGAGTTATTCGTATCATCTCTGCAGGCGTTGATTTTATAGGTTTCGTTTTTTGCCTTCAACTCAGTCTAACTTTCGCTTTCTCTGTTGTGGTCACGTGACGCCCCGCTGATGAAACGTTCAACTTCGGGGTTTAAAGCTGCGTCGCTGCAGCTCGCGAGGTAAACATGGCGAGACACATAAAGTCTCTCTTAACGCGGTGGTCCGCTCGTGTTTTTGCAGTGGAGCTGGGCGAAACGTCGTCTTATTTTGGAATTTCGGGAAACCACTGGGAAGTAAAGGTGCCTCGGCTTTTCGCCCAGTTTCGAAAGCAGGACAGATGCTACTCTCTTCTGGTGTGCAGCAGTGACAGAGTCAGGAGAGCTGAGTTTTCCAGCGAGCTGAGAGACAAACTGTTGAGAGACCTGCCTCCGGGTTGTGACTTGGCTACCATGTCCTCTTTTCTGCCAAACGTTGACGATTCTCTCATCAATGGCTATTTCATAAAAGGCAACACAGAGAATTCCTCCATGATAGAGAAGCTTTTAAGGGATTTAGAGCAGCAGGAGCCAGTGCTGGTGTGCTCATATGCAGGAGGAGGTCAGGAGGATGGTCCCCAGTGGACTCAGCACCTGTGGTCACATGCAGACAGCGAAAGGATGGAAATGGCAGATAAATACTATGTGGTGCCCTCAGAATGGCCACCTTCTTTCAACACGAACAATTATAACGTTTTCCACAGCTTTGAAGAGGCCTACGACGTGTTGAAAAAGGTGTGTGCTGGTTCATTTATACACTCAGATTTATTCTACAATTAACTTAAAGGGGATTTTTTTTTTCTTTTTTGTAATTGAACACTCACTTTTTGCTTTACATGACGCAAACAGTTTTGAAATATGTTATTCAACGAGCCAACCAGATTTGCAGAGTATTGTGACATCACAATCGGAGTATATTCATACCATTGACTGTATGATAATTAAGGGTGAATGATGCGGTCACCTGACTATTAGATTTGCAAAGACAGCCTTTGATACCCATTTTGCCTTGAAACGTGCAGCACCATGTTGCAAACAGGTGGGACATAGCTCTGTTTCTGATTCTGGAGCCAGAACCTAGTGGTCAGTCGAAGAACTGCAACAAAATGTACTTAGTGGATGGTTACCAATTGATTCATAGATCTTCCTCAGTTTTATCTCCAGCCACTTTTACATCATGTCACATTTGTTGTAACTTGGATGTAGATACACAAAGCTGTAAGACCTATCTCAAAACAGGGCATGTCTGGTAGAAGAGAGAAGGGGGTGGGGCAACTGACTCCACCCCCTAAAACAGAGATGTAAAGATATGGGGCATTTTGACCCAGACCTTTCATTAATACTTCAGTTTATTTTGTCAACTTCAAAAATACATCAAAGCTTCATTTGCAGCTTTGGTGAAATGGCGCACTCCTGTGGACGAGGCAGGTATAGCAGAGTGTAACAAGAAGCCCAAAGCTCTTGCTTCTTATGTTTTTGCCAGGTGGTGTTCATGCGCTCCACAGTGTATGACTCCCTTCTGTCTCCTGTCACTGCAGCAACATTTTTTTTTCTCTCTGTTCCTCAGAGTGTTGACGTCATCCCAGAAGCCATGTCGGTACTGGAGATGCTTCCCAGCAGAAAGAAGGCCAGAAGAAAACCAGACTTCCCTGTCATTGTCATAGAGGGCCTGGATGCGACAGGTTAATGCCATTACCTTATAAATAAATATGTGATCAGTTTGATGCACTGATGTCAGCTCTGAAGTGTTCTCTGCTAAAAACATTATCTGCCTCTGAGCTTGGCCTAATGGAGTATCATGTATCATGACCTCAGAAAAGTTACATCACTGTGGGAATGGTTTATTGAATTGCTCGCTCATCTAATACTTTTAAGAAACCCTGTGAACACTCCAGCATACGGGTCAAATGGGTAATCTTTGGTGAACTTTTTAAGTGTCAACCCAGTCTCTACTTAGATTTAATAATGAAATAAAAAAAAGGAGGTCTTGTGCCTGTTTTATGGAAATGCACCCTGTGTTTGTCTTTTTTCTCCCATCCCCTCTTGCCATCACAGGCAAGACCACTCTGACAGAGTCTCTGAGGGAGACTCTGGGGGCCACTCTTCTGTGCTCCCCTCCCCAGTGCCTCTCCCACTGGAGAGCCCTCTTTGATCAGGAGCCACCCCTCATCCGCAGGGCCTTCTACGCTCTGGGGAACTACATCACTGCAGAGCAAATAGGCCAGGAAGGCATGAAGACGCCTGTCATCGTTGACAGGTAAAGGAAGCTGAGATGTACTGTAGGGAAGTGACATTGCCTTGTTTGCTGACACCTTTTTTCCTGTTAGAAGTCATTGGACCCGCTGGGATCAGGACCCGGACAACTCAATATTTAATGATGGCCTAGGTCATTGAATGAAACAGTCACCTGTCATTCAGCTCCAATTCACCATCCGTTATCTGCCTTTGCAGATTTTGGCACAGCACAGCAGCATATGCCATTGCCACAGCGGTAAGTGGTCCGGCGTGTAACCTCCCACAGGAAGGCTCGGAGGTGTACCGGTGGCCCAGTGACCTGCTCCAGCCCAGCCTGGTGGTTCTACTCACCTTGGACCCTCAGGAGAGGAAGCGGAGACTGAGGAGCAGAGGTCAGACGAAGACTGATGAGGAACAAGAGCTGGATCACAACCAACTTTTCAGACTCAGGTAAGAGTAGCTGAGCGCATGTTGAATAATGCATCTTCTTGTTACGACGCATTCAAGCATTTAAAACGTTGAAACTGGACTGCAGTCAGTCATTGTTTACAGAATCAATCATTCTGTCAGTTACTTATTGAAGTAAAAATTAATCATTCAGATTAAAACACATTTTCTTAATTAATTGATTCAGTTACTCACATTTAATTTTCTGGCGATCAGCTAATCGGTTTATTGACGTACGCTAAGTTTTCAGCACTAATGCACTGTTTAATGCAAATAGTCTAATTTAAGAGGCTCTTTAAGTGTCCAATATTCATCATATTTGTAGTTTTCCTTTTTATGAAGCAAATCATTGAGCAGAAATATTTCCTAAAAAGCTTCCACTTGCTTCAAGAAACAGCAAAATTTGAATACTGAAAAAGAGTGTAGTTTATGTACCTGTCAGGTATGACGCTGATACCCACGAACATCTCATTCATGGGTCACATTTCAGCAAGTTTCACATGTAAAAGTTCTCTTGAACTGGGAAGTCTCAGATGGGTACAAACCCTACAACACTTTCCCAGTCAGACCAGCTCAGTCTTAGTCTGATCATTCAAACACTTAACAATCAATTACTGTCCCCAGGGCTCAGCGGCTGATGAGAAAGAGCAGGTGATTAGTTGCCGAGCTGCCGTGCTCCATTAAGCTGGTCAAAACTCACAGCCGTTGCCGGCCCAGTTAGTCACTACTCAGACAGGTCGATGGCTACTTTCATTCATCTTCTGTCCAGACATAATGGCCTGTCCACATGGGACAGCCAGATGTTGGGCCAGCAGAATTAGAAAAGAGAGGGAGCTGGCAGTTGCTCTTGGAAAAGAGAGAGATTCAGCAGACTGTCAATCACTATCACAAGGACGATTCCTCATTGGACACAGAAAATTGCTGTGCCTTGAGCCACTAGTGTTGATTCTCACCCATGTAACATATTTTACACTTTACTGTCCAGAAGAGCAGTGAGGAATAAAATAAAATAAAAAAAATCTAAAAGAGACCCTTTTCTTTTTGTTTTTATTGCTCACTTGTTGGCTGATGTGTTTGTTTGTGTATGTTCGTCTATGCAGAGTGGAGGAGGCTTATCGGAGGATCAGTGGTCCTGCTTGCATCACCGTGGATGCCAGTCCTTCTGCAGACCTCGTGCTCCAACAAGTGCTGCTTTTAATTAGGGCCAAATGCCACTTGTAAACGGTTCTCCATCTCCTCTACTCGTAGCCAGGCATTGAGTGGCTGCAGTACCTCCTCTGACCACTGGGTGCCAGTAAGGTGTTGTCTAAATGAAAGCAGGAGGGCAGGTGGCCAGATCTGAGTGTGGAGAACAGATTCTATTCACAATGAGTAAAAGGTTGAGTGGCTTGGAGCCAGAACTGAGTGCCACAAACAGAAATACATATTAATGTAGACACACACACACAACATACTCACACTGAGGAGTGTTGTTGAGAAGATGTGTGCATTTAACTGCTGGTTGTGACCTCAAAAATCAGACGTTGTTTAGCTTTCAGACATAATGTAATGGTACTCTTATTTGGACTGACACTGAGGAAGTGGATAAAAAAAAAGAAAAAAAAGCAAGAAAGCATTAGCACAAGTCAGTTAGATTTTAATTAATGGCTCTAACAAGAAAGTTAGTTTCTCAGCAGACTCAATATGCGAATAAATCCCTTCATACTGTTTGCATTTCTAACTTGCATCTTGGCCAGACAATTAATCTCACTCAATCAAAGACTTAATGACTATACGTCTCCAAATAAGATCATTCACCACAATGCTTCATTGACTGGATTAAAGTGTATGTAACAAGCCTGAATCATGTGCACTATCTGCTTTGATATGAAAACAGTTAATATGATTAAAAAGAAAAAGAAGTAATTTTGAAATTCCAGTGTTTAATCATAAATTACAAAAACAACAAATGGCCTGTGTAGTATACTCACTCACAAAGCAGTGCATTGTGGGAGTTCTAGTTCATCACTGTCTTGCATTTGCACACAACGTCAGTTCATTAATATTTCCAAGCTAAATCATCATTTTTTTTGTATTTAGTAACATGACAGTGAGAAAAAAAAAAAAAAAAAGATCATTATTTCATTTTGTCCATCTGGACATTTGAATAAGGGGTTTTGACCATGTGCCTTTAGTTTTGACCAGTGCACGGCTGGCAGAGAACCTTAAACTAACCACTTATTTCCGCATTTGATGTGATAATATTCTTATATATTATATATATAATTTTTTTTTTTTTTAAACTAAAACAAGTACTTCCCACTACGAGCTATAAATGTGAACACTCTTGCATCGATAGCCTAAGTGGCTCACGGTGCAACTCCAGAACGCACTGAGATCATATTGTGCTGTTTGTGCTCGTTTGTCCCTCATGAGCGTGGCTGCACATAAATGGGACACATAAACATCGCCTTGTGTAAACACGCACACAAGTGTGCGCATTTGCTAAGTGCACATACTGTAACTCATTTATACAGGGAGGAAGTGTATATTTGGCCTATGTGATGGGAAGATTAATTGAGGGTTTTTGTAATTATGAGCTTGGCAAAGCTGTGGGCTGCAGAAGACAGAGTGACCCATCTCTTTTACGGTGATGCATCAGCAGTGGGCCAACCAATGCAGACCTTATTCATATGGCAATTAATAGAGCACTGTATATCAATGTCATTCCTGTGCTTCCCCCACATAAATGCTGGGACTACTCCTACAGCCAGTTATGGCAATTTAGTGTTTTACTGAGTGCTGTGGATGCAAATCTTTACCATCACATGTAGTCACATAAAGGAAAATAAGCTGTTATTATGTTTATGGCAGATGGATTCCTTCCACATGAGGTATTGGACCATAGTTTATGCAATTCATGCCTGGTGACTATGAATGTACGATTAATACAGAAAGTCCAAAATGTATGCCTATGTCATATATTATACCTGAAAACAAAGTTGTTGCCTCTGGTTTAAGCCTGTCAGGTGTTGTTAAGCACTGATATTCTTGGCAACAAAAAGTGAGTGGTGATATCATGCCATTATTCCCCCTTCAACACAACTGCAACATGACATTAATGGCCTATAATCACGTTGCATTACATGCAAAGTGAAATAATTTTCTCCACATTTGTCATAGTGTTATTCCTTTTGGGATCATTAAGGGACTTTTTTTTTTTCACTTGTTTTCTGTCAGAAAGCCAAGATACACTGTGAGGTCTGGAACAATAACAGTAAGTTTTATCTCTATGTACATCCCATCTTTTTGAAAGGGAAATGTTTTAAGCAAAATTATTGAAATTGGTTAAAAAAAAAAAAAAAAAAAAGTTCAGCTTATATGTTGTGTAAAAACAACAATCCATCTGAGAAGTACTTCAGCATCACACACTTGCGCTCACACATAAACATATAAAGTGTGCTTACAATAGTGGTGGTGGTGGTGGTGAGGGGGGGTATTTTGCCACTACACCCCACGACTTCAATATTTCATCTGCACAACAGAGAAGGAGCTGCGGTGAGAAGGAAAGCCCTCCATGAAATAATTAGAGATCCAGCGGGGATGCAGCAGCACAGCAGCCGTTGTCCCATCTTAACTAATAGATCAAATGAAAGCTGTCCCTTAGATCATTAATAATGAGTGTGGTATGGAGAGTGATGGGGTAGGGGAGAGAAATGGGAGGGCATAGGGCGGGTACAGGTTGGGTCGTTTGAGAGAGGCCGCAGAGGAAGTACAAGGTGTTTTTAAGTTGTGTGCGTTTGTTAGGAGTGGAGCTGGCAAAAGGGGGCAGGTTGAATAGTGGTCTGGGTCCCCTGGCAAAAGCCTCCATGAACTTCACTTGGCAGCCACATGAAGTGGCATGGCAAGAGGAGTCATGCATATGATTTGGCACCGTGTGTCTGCCAAAGTCTAAACAGCCTTCAGCAATGTCTATATGCATCCCTTTTTAAATAAACAACATTTTTTACAGTGAAAGGGCAGGTTAGTAGGGGCTAATCATGCTCCTTTCAATCAGCAAGGCCTCAGAGCACTGATGTTGGGTTTTTTAGAGCGATGATATAGGCAGTGAGTGGTTATCTGCGATGGGGGAGGGGAGAGATAACAGGAAAGAGGAGCCGAGGGGAAGACTGAAGAAGAAGGTTGGAAACGTGGGTGGGGGTTGGTGAGAGTGACGGGAGTTATTGTGGATGTGTTGTCATCTGTGAGCTCAGGTCCCTACGGATTCCTCCAGCTGGCAGGTACGCAAGTTTCCTTATATTATCCTCAACCGCTGTTTGCAGAATTCCTCAAGCACCTTCTAATACCAGCCTTCTAATACAAGTCTCCCTGACATATTCACAAACCTCAGCTTCCTCCACAACATCCAGGTTTGGAGTGTGAAGGCATTACATCAAATTGGATTAAAAAGTGCTCAAAACAGAGTTCCTGCAAAAATAAGTATGTTTACGGGGGCATTTCAAGTGTGTGAAACTAAAATAGATAATATAAATGAGTTACTTTATTTTAAAAGCTGTTAAAGGGGATTAGAGAGAAATAATCAGGTCCTACTACAGCTGTTTCATAATGAGGCGAAATGAAAGAAAATACATCATAAATTTGTCCATTCAGGCTGGTATATGAAGAAAGAGAAGAAACAGTAGGGTTACAGCCTATCTTCGCTCTTCACACTCTTCCACACATCAAAACACCACATACACGCCACCACCACACTCCTCTGAACACAGCAGGTGGTGGCAGACACCCCAGCTCCATGCTCTGTGAACGATGGGCGGTGGGATGTAAAAACATGAAGGGTGTAGGAGTTGAACGGATTGCTGGTGGAATGCCTCTCAAAAACATACAGCAAAAAAAAAAAAAGTCAAAATGAGGAAGAAAAAGCAAAAGAAAGGCAGAGGTGGAGGAATTACTTTGTTGTTGGGGTGGGGTGGGGGGTCAGAATATTCCATTAAAAAACAGATGTATAATTCAGCAGCTTTTCATCATCATGCTCAGCCTTTGTCATGGTGTCTGAGTGCTTATTTGTGAGGGCAAAGACAGCATCGATGTCGATGAGTGCAGGTATTAGGCACAGTAGGCTGTGTATTCATAATGCCATTATATATTCAGCTTGGGCTTATTTTCTGATGTTTTCAGGGGAAAGGTTCTGTTTTGTCTGTGATGATTGCATGAAACCTCACCAGTATTGCCTGGCAGCTGATGGGGAGGCTTCACCAGGAATGGTTAAATATTTAAACACTGCTGTGAGATCTCATTAAAACCACCACATCAGCCCCCGTAAGGCCCCTACAGAACCCCCCTCGCACACTCCCAAAAACCCAGTTAGGGCTCGGTGGAGTGTGACAAAACAGTTATTGTCTATTTACTGTGGAGAACTTGTGATAAATCATCAAATCCTGTCAAACAAGGCAGCTGGCAGAAGTGTTGATGAGCGGTTGGTCGTCATGTCGGGGAAGAAAATGATTGAGATTCAGTTCTGTTTGACAGCTGCAGACAAGCAGAAATATGCCAAAACAAAATAAGCTGACAACTAGACCAGACTAATATTACAGTAACAATCGCATGGAAACAAGACAACAGAGCAAACTTTGGAGTCTCTGGAGTCTTCTTGCGTTCCCTCAAAATCATAGCAATTAATTCCAACACTGTTGTTTGGAGCTTCCCTATTTTTAGCCTGGCTGCCCTCTCAAATAAATTGATTTCCTGTGGCAAACTTGGAATGTTCCTTGCGTGCCATGTTTTTTTTTTATTTTTCTTCCCTTCAAACACACAAATACGGTCCTTTTCCCCCAGAGAAATAAATCAAAGGCAACACTGCCAAGTTTTGCACAGCTGTGTAGATGCATCTTTTTTTTTTTTTTTCTGTACTTGAAAATGGTTTATTTTTGTTTCACTTCTATTAATGCGCCGGCATATCTCCGACTACATCAGGCATCAGTAGTCAGTTGAGAGTCTTCTTGCTTGACAGCCAAGCGTATGACTGACTCTGAAAATACCTAAACTGACTTTCTCTCCCTCTCTCTTTGTCTCCGGTCTTAGTCTTTGATTCAATCCCTCAAGAGACCTCAGAGGTCTGTTTTTGCGGTCCTTACCGCAGAAATAATGGCTAGGTCAAAACAGACTCAGCTCCCTCATCGCAAGAAGATATTTAAACACCCAGAATGACACATAAATAAAAGCAGAGCAACTTGATCCTGGATTCTTGTAACAGTGTCTGGGGAACCACTGTTCTTTGATGAACACCGGCAAAGACAGATGCATGGTTGGGGGGGTGTTGTGTGCTTACAGGGAAAGAAGAAATTACAATGCACAGCCTGACAAAGAAGGTGGGAAAATACTGATGAACATGATTCATTGAGCATAGCGCTTGTTTGTTCAACTTCAGTGGGAGAGTGTACCACATCAAGCTATGCAGTATATCAATTTACCTTTTTATTACAAACTTTGAGCCAGTGCACCAAATGGTCATGGAAGTTGATTGTGTTTCGTGAAACCCCATGACCAGGGATTTGGTGTGACTTCTGTTTCAATTTTTGTTACCCGATGCTGTTGTCACAGAATGCATTGTGAGAAGTAAAGGATTGTAAATAAGGCCTTTGGGGCGTGAAAACACATAGTGATAGAAAGAGATGGATATGAGAAAAAATAAGAGAAATACACCACTAGAAGCCAGTTCCTTATCCCTACTAAGCCATCAGAATCCCTCTACACCCATTTAGTTTGCTCACTCTGGCTTTCTCCTGTGTGGGAGCCGAAGTGTTTGCCTGCTTTACAGTCTTCTCACTGCACCTCGGAAAATATTGAGTTTATAGCTGCTCGTCTCCATAATCAACACCATGCAGCTTGCAGTCTATGGAGCTAACGGGAGAGGGATTCACACTGGCTTCACTTCCTAGATCTTCCCACAAGTCCCTTCTTCTGCTTTCTAAACAGAGTTTTGAGCAGTCATCTGTGCCAGAGGAGGGCTAGAAGTGATTTTATTAAGTCCCAGACTTTCTCTCTTTGAAGCACTTTTGAAGATGTCCATCTAGAATAAGAAAACCTTACTTGGTCAACGGTGTGTAAAATTTGATATGGAGAATGGGCAACTTGAGTCACCCGAGCAAACTTCTCAAGTTTCTAGAAACCAGAAAACTACACTAATCTCAGTATGTCTGAGACTGGGGTTCAGTGGGGACCATTTTACTTTCCTTTCCACTCACTGGATGACAAAACTACTTGAATAAAGGGATGTTACATGACTCTCTCTTTCTTTTTTTTATTTTTATTTTTTAGGAAAGATGAGTCAGTATGACATTTAGCTCCAACATCCAGTTACACGGCAGGTTCAAGGTGAAAAGGCAAAAGAAAAACAACAAACAAACAAAAAAACCAAACCAAACAGGAGCATGACAGAGGTATTAGAGGCTACCTCTATAGCAAAGATGCATAAGCATTTTTCTCTCACTGCCTGACATTAAATCTGGTGAAACCTTTAAATAAATATGGGAAAGTCCAGATGATGTTGTCATGGCTTTGGAAATCACAAAATCTGAGTTAATTGGAGGCACACCTCAAAGACACTGCTCATTACTCATTATTCTCACATTTAACATGGCAGGGAGGCAGAGCCTCTCCTGCCACAATGAAAAAAATAAACTTTATATTAAACAAATTCATAAAATGGTTAAATTTATGCAGTTGTTTTAATTATAAACTAATTTTCCATTTAACCATTTAACATTTTTTTTTATTAAAATTGCTGGACTTTTGCATTTCCCTTTCAAATATGGGGAAAAGACGCACGGTGAGTCAGCAATCCCTCACAAACTGTGCTTTGCCAACGAGAGCATGTTACTGTCCAAACAAATGTCTCAAACACTTTGAATATATGCCCCCCTGATTTTCCATAGTTTAGCTGATGTATATAATATGTGTGTAACCTGTTTCGTGTGCTCAGTGACCTCACAATGGCAGTAAAGAGGAACTAGGTGAGGCAGGTATTTCTCTTGCCTCATGGTAGGGGGCAGTCATGAGCCGTTTTATTCTACTCCACAGCCTCACAGTAATTGTCAATGATCAATGAGACCGATTGACCTTTAAAACTTAAAATAGACAAGGTAGACTTCTACAAAAGAGTATTGACATTTTTGTCCAGAAGGATCAGCACATGGACTTCATTCATAAGTAAGGGTAAGACCATAATAATTTTTTTTTAAGAATAAGAAATGTGCATCACGTGGGCTACAGTTGGCATCTGTTAATAATGCAGATATGAGATATGAAACATAGTCCTTTAACTGCTGTGGTTCAAATGGTGAATAATTTACTCTGTTTGGTTCTTATATTTGTGAATTTGATCCTGATTGAGTCAGTGGCGCCACACGCTGCTGAATTTTACTAATATTGACCTAAAAAAAGGGAAAATTCAGTTTGATTAATATCAGACAGAAAAAATGAGTTTTTTTGTCTTTTTACACAGTGCATGTGAACTTCTGGTTTCAACTGGATTCACCAGGACCATTAGTCAGAGTGGAAACAAGGCTTTGCAAAATTCACCACCAGCTCCATCAGCACCATCAGGACCACAGTGGAAATTTTCAACAGGAGGCTATTGGGATACCTGTTGATGTCTTGTGAGTCTGTTGTCACTTCTACATAGAGCTTCCATAATCTGAAGACATGATTTTCAGCTGGTGCAACACAAGTGACAAAGTTCAGAATATGGACAGTCTTGCCAGTCCTTCTCTGATCACTGTGGATGAAAACCTGGTGTTACTTTTTTTTAATCTTTAGCTTCCTTGTCACTTGGCCATGTGTTTGGACAGCAGGCCTGAATGCGTCTCACAGTTCCTATGACAGACTGATTTCATCCTCTACACAGAGTTTGCAGCCATCCTCACACCCTTGTTGCACATTTCTACATTGCCAATTCACACAGCACTCATTTCACCCCTGTTATGCCTCTGTTGCTGCCTCCAGAGGGCGAACATTGGTGGAACAAACTGGCTGAGTGAATGAGGCTTCTGTAACATGCAGTGCCCTTAAAAAATGTCAGTGCATGTCAGTATTGATGATTTAAGTGCTTCAGTAGATAGCTGAGACGAATCCACAAACTATCTCGCTTTCAAATGCTTTAATGATGACTGGATTCATTAAATGCCTTTCCTTTATTTGAGTAAAATAATATTTTTGTTGGATTTGAAGTCATATAGGCTGCTCTGACTCTACAGGTTGAATGTTGATATTGCAGCCAGATTTAGGCAGCACTTTGTTAAAGTTAGCTACATGTTAAGTGTACAATTGGCCAAAGAAATCTAACAGGAAGGACAATAAAGCAAGTAACAAGAAATCTTGACATGAGGTACAAAAACAAGGAAAAATAGGAACACGTAAAGTGTGATTATTCAGGGGAACACAAGTGTGTCGTAATCACTTGTTTGAAAGTCAGCGAGTCAGACCCAAATTCACAATGAAGCATATGTCAAAATAAAACAAGGTCTAATGCATCTAAAACCATGAAAAGGAAATGATCATGTTGGATAAAGTCTTTCAAAACCCTAAAGTTTCCTTATAAGGTATTACTTTACAGTGAAGTGGAGGGATGACTCCTTTTACATTAAGAAATATAAACAACAATATAAAATAGATAATGACAATGTTTTTCTCTCTGTGTAAATGAGCTGAAAGGAATAACCTGGTCTGTTATTTATTTTTTGTTCTCTCTTTTTTTCTTTGTACAGCTAAAGTTGCTGCCAAAAAAAGAAGCAATACAAATACAGTTTCCATTTCACATCTAAAGTGAAAAATGAGCCAAGAAACCTACATTTCAGAAAAAAAAAAAAGAGTCCACACGCACAAACCACACTGTAAAGAATCAAAGTGAACCATCCACAACACAAGAGTAAAGAAGAAAATAATGCTAAAAAAAAGAAATAAAAAAAAGAAGAAGAAGAAAGAAAAACTTTGCCTTCTTAACACCCTCGACGCAGCCAAGTGATGATGTTGCTGGCTAAGGCCTGGCTCGAGCAGTTATCCATCTCAGCTTGTGCTGCCAGCTGTCAGAACACGCAGCTCCAGCTAGCCGCCGGTGGCAGGTGTAATCAATATGGACTCCACAGAGGGTTGCACTACCAGAGGCCAGTCTCCACTCTCTAACCCATCTCTTTCTCTCCAGGGGGAACAGTAGGCACGCATGCAGGGAGAGTACATTTGATGTGTCCTACAGGCCAAGATGGAACAGCCTGCTATAGCTCTGCTGTGGGGAGATGATTAATCTGCCTATTGGATGCAGCATCATGTTTGAGTAAGAAAAGTCAGTTTTATCTAAGCAAGATGTGTATTGGATTCCTGTAAAAAGTTTCACTTTATTTATTTATTTATTTTTGAAGAACACTACAGCACTGCCCACATTTGAAGAAAAACTTTGTTAGAGTTTAAAAAAACAAAAAAATGGAACATAAAAGGGTGAATTAAAAATTGCTGTTGTGTTACAGCATTAACATATTAGCATTAGACATTAGGGTTTAAACAACATAAGAAAAAAACTTGTCTGGATCAAGGTGTTAGATAATTTCAAACCAATATCTAATTTCCCTGTTGTTTCTAAAGTTATTGCAAAACTGTTCATCATCAGCTCATTGACCATTTGCATATAAATGATTTGTTTGAAGAACTTCAGTCACGTTTTAGATCACATAATAACATAACAGGATGGAAAACAGCCTTTGTGAAAATTAACAACGATCTTCTCATGGTCTTAGACAGTCGACTGGTGTCTGTACTGGTCCTGTTGGATGTCAGTGATGCAAGTTGATCCCAGCATTCTGTTATAGAGGCATCAACATGTTATCTGGGATAAAAAAAAAAGGACCATTAGGTACAATGATTATGCAGAATGGCATTCATCCCGTTGCTATGTAGATGATACTCAACTATACCTGTCCACAAAGCCAGATGAGCTCCAAAAGATAGCTGTATTACAAACATGACTCATTGACATAAACAACTGGATAACTCTTAATTTCCCTCTACTAAAATAAGACTGAGGAAGCTGCTTCTTAGACTCCTAAATGCAGCGAGAGTTCTGATGAGCACAAAAGATCACATATCTCCAATTTTTGCCTCCCGTCACTGGTTTCCTGTTCAGTACTGCAGAAAAAAAAAAAAAAAATTATTTTCCTTATACTTAAATCCGTTTAGGATCTATCTTACTCTTACCCCAGATAATTCACTGTTATCCCAGCAGAGTACGTCACTCTCAGACTGAAGGCTTGTTACTTGTTGTTTCTAAAGTTTCCAAAAGAAGAATGGGAGGCAGAGCCTTCAGTTATGAGTTCTCTCGTGTGGAAGCAGCTCCCAGTTAGTGTTCAGGATGCAGACACCCTCTCCTTCTTTAAGAGTAGCCTTAAAACATTTCTTTTAGATAATGCTTTTATTTAAGGTTATAACTTTAATCTGCAAGCCATGACACCGGCAAGTTTTTTGTTTGTGCATGAACAGAATTTTCTTTGTGTTGGAGTTTTGACTGATACCTCATTAACATTGATCGAGAGCAGGACGTCAGTCTCGTAAACCCACATGCACACACTAACAGTACCGTCCCTGTAGGTATTCACCTAATTTAAAGCGCTCCCACACCGCTGCATTGGAGAAGAATAAACAGTGAATTTAAAATGATCTTTCATTTTAATGACTTGTTGTTGTCTTCAAAAAAAAAATCTTTCTCAAATGTTTTCAGGGAAACTGTGGAGGAGGAAGCAAATTTAAAACAGTGTAGATCTTGCCTGAAGACAAAAATCTTATATATTTGCATGCACTACGCAATATTTCAGCACTTTCGACTGCACATGCCCATACAGAAGCACTGGAGTGAAATATTTAAGCAAGGGAGATAGGATTTATTTTTCAAATTCTGATGTCTCAGAGGCATTTGAACTATAATTACTGCACTTCTAGTTTTGCTGTTTAGCAGGAAACTCTCTTCTGTTTGGCTTAGAATTATATTTGCATTTAAAATTCATATTACAGTAGAGGCTGCACTAGTGGTAATGTTAAGGGCTTTTCAGAGCTGCTCGGTATAAACCTGGGCATGCATGCTAGAACAGAGCGGAAGGAGG
>JBAMYA010000015.1:7865459-7879441 GCA_037176975.1 Arrhamphus sclerolepis | reverse complement strand
GGCTCTTCAGAGCTGCTCTGTATCAACCTGGTCATACATTCTAGAACAGAGCTTCAAAAATGACCTGAGATCAAAAGCAATTGAATCATCTTCACAAGAGAGTTGGAGGCAGATGCGACTGGTAAATCTCAAAACCACCTGACAAAGACTGACCTCTGGGTTAACCTGAGAGAAGTCTAGCAACAAAAGGCAGATATACTATTACAAGGCTAGATCTGTCTTACAGATGCATGCACTGAACTCTATACATGAGCACACCCTCATTGACACAGGCCCACATTTATAACATGGGAGGAAATCTTTGTGACAAGCACTCCTTTCTGAGGTGGACTGGTGGAAATGGAAAACGGTAAAATACAGGAGTGCAAATCTGTTGTAAGACACAGATGTAAGCCAAACCAATTCTAGATCAGCTCTCCCACACAAGGCAAGCTAATGGAAATTCACCAGTGGAAGGAACTTAAAACAACCTTAAGTCATCTATCTTGGCATGCACAACATGCACAGCATTTTAATTTTTAAAATCACTGGTCCAGTGGATTACTTTGTTACAGCCCAGTGATCCCAAAGAAGCCCAACCTGCTCTGTGGGAGCATTGATCTAAAAACAGTTTCATACACTACATAAATACATTAATTTTAAATCTCTACTCGGATAAAACAAATAAAATAAAATCTAACACTAACATTGTTTTTCTTGTACAAAAACATAATGAATTAATCAGCAAAAAGAAGCTGCCAAAAGGCCAGATTCAATGTTTACATTGGTACAAAGCAGATGAAGAAACAATCAGCTGAAGGTTTTATTAAAAAAAAATTAATAAATAAAATGAAAACAATCAGCATAAAATATCTTGACAAATTCCTGAAGCGGTTCTTCTCTGATAGTCATGAAGTTGTTACAGAGCAGCAGGGTGCTACCAGTAGCATCCAGGCACTACCACCTATAATGGCCTAAGTCGCTGTGTGGGAGTCTGTCAACATATCAACCCACTCACATTAAACACAGTCTGAAACTTAAATATGTTAAATGCCCAGTGATTAAGATACAAGTATAATATTTCTATTGTTCCCAGTGTTTAAAATACCTGTACAGGTGTATATTCTGAAAATAACATTCTATATGATGCATAAATGTTTAGCTTACAAGCGCTATGCGTGGTCAGATGCAGGATAGATTTTGTTATTTAATTACTTATTAAACAGACAATAGAAATATGTATACGCAGTATGTATAAAACATACAAAACATCAACAAAAGATGGCCAACACCAAGACCTGAAACCACTTATTTAAGATGTTTTTTAGGTTGAAAAAAGTCATCATAATCATGGAAAATAATTTTCATGTGTCATCATGCTATTTCATGCTTCTAGAATATTTGAAATATTCTTAAATCAATATAATGTAACCAGGTAAGTCTTGAAAGAGAACAAAAGTAACTTAAGTTTTTTCTCAAGAATGTTAGCTAGGTAGGTAGACCATCGACCCATGCACAGAAAGTAAAAGATTTTTGTGATGAACCTCAGAGCTCCATGGTAGACAGCATCTGTCGTCACTGTGAGGAAGCATTTCAATGACATCACCATTGGGTACATCCAACTTGCTAAGCAGCTTTTCAGTGGTAAAGCATCGTCGAATGATGACAACAACTAGCTCGAAAAGCAAGTAGATCTCTATTAACTCCCATGTTGCAATGTCCAACTCTACAGCAAAAACAAACACATTTACAGTCTTTTACAAAACAGTTTTGATGATAGTAAATTAGTTTTTACGTCCATGTCAACTGAACGGATGGGTGTACATTTATGTACCTATTAGGTATTTAGATATAAATTATAGAGTAGAAAGCCACAAATATATACATAATGATGGTTTCTTTTGAGACAGCTTCATTGAAGTGTTTGCTGTCAACAGCTGATTGTCTTCACTTTAACAACTTAGCACTAACATTTTCACTAAACTTGACATCTGAGCTGTTAATAAAGGGCTGATTTATTCTTCTGCGTCCAAGTGACGCTGCAACTAGGTGTGGACAAAATGCCATATGTCAAGCCGTACCCTGATATTCGCCACTCTCCAATTGTAACTGCGCGCTGCATTGATGCGGACCACAAGTAATTTGATTGGTAGGTTCCTTTTCGTCTTTTTCTGCTACTTTTCCGTTGTTGTTTTCAAGTTATTTGCTGTAATGTCTGTAAAAACAACTGATGCTCAACATTTATCAGCGCCAACTAACGTAAAATACACTTTATTTGTTCTGTTGCTATGTCTCAGGTATGTACGTACCAGAAGTAAACAAAAGAAAAGTCAGCACTGCCAGTGCTAATTCAATCAGCCTTAAGAGCTATGAGAGCTTAAACAATCTTATTTCAAAGATAATATGTCTCGTTGTTCTGTTAATTGTACTACAGGCAGCCGTGAGTAACGCTGGGTCCCAGGGCGAAAGTTGTACACTGTCGATGGGGTCCTGCAGCTGGGGGCCGAGCTTCAACATGCCAGCTCAGCTGGTCATTGAGGGCCTGACAGTCCAACCACTGCGACTCTGTGCTTTTGTAGACCTCAGCTAACCTGTTTAGCAGTTAAGTTAAGTTAGCAGTGGATGGCTGCAGTGTTGGGAGAGCTCAACCTCATTTCAGTTCTGGCAGTCCTTGTTTCAGATGTCGTTTCAGCACTGACATGGACAGATTCAGATTCAGGAGGAATGAAAGCAGAGTGATGTTAGTTGACATCATATGTTTCCATGTGCTAAGCTAAACTAAAATAGCCAGCTTGTGGTAACTGAGGTAACTGGCAAGCTTGCATGTTCCACCCGTTTGCCCATTTATTTTAATTGGTATTGGGCAGGATAAGCTCCTGCCAGGATGTCATCCTTGCATTTCTGAAAAAAAAAACAGGCTTCAAAACCACTCTTCAGAAATTTGTGGGTGAAATCCCAGAGGGCTCTGTTCTGTGTGGGTGGAGGATAGTGATACTTCACTGACTCCTTCCCTGGACCACGTCTATGAAAGTCATCTGTCACGATGTTCATCAAAGCCCTTTCAATTTTCTGCTTTGCTGTCATTTGCGAGTGAGTAGTGTTAGAGCTTATATACAAAGTTGTTAGGGTTAGAAAATATACAAGGTATATTTTTGGTTTTCACATATGGATACCGTGATCTCAGGTAGATACTGCAAATATATTGCCATCTCATGACTTTTAACCAAGACTTTTAATACTCTTTGGAGATGCGGATCAAAGTATCTATAACACATTTTCGTGTGAGACTGGGCTGCTCAAACTACTTTTAATACGATCATTCTACCCACTCTTCCGTCTTTCCCTCTGACCTCGATTTTCTGCCCTTTGAAACTACTGATCTTTCCTTTCCTCTGACCTCAGACAAGTCAGACTGCTGTCAGAGTGATGGATTTGTGCAACACGGTGGCCCATTTAAAGTTCAGTCCTCTACTTTTCACTTCGTCTGATGCAATGAAGTGCCTTACTTTGCAGTACACAAGTGTGCAAACTGCATGAATACAAAGAGACTCAAAGATGTTGTTTATTCAAAAGTCAGACAGCATTCTCTTGCTGTTATTATACAGCATTAAAAAGACCATCATTCAGACAAACTTCAAGGAAAATGTGTTGTTGAAGCCTGTAGCAGAATCCCAAGCAAGATGTCTCTTGTTCACTCTAACATTTGTTTGGAAGCACCAAGGCGGCAATCACACCTGTTCTCGAGGCTTAGAAAGGCTTACTGGAAGGTTGTTCCAGACTTTAATGTATATTCCATACTCTGCATCGTCCCCACAGGCCATTGAAAGCACCGCGGATTATTTAATAGTGCTGTATGGTGGCAGGTTACAATTTCACTGCCATTTTATGATCCAAAGCTGGGAAAGCTATCTTTCAGTTAAAAATATGGAGAATATGTGGGGAAGAAGCTTCATTCATTGCAGTAAGGTGTGCTTAACATAGCCTTGCGAGTTCCTTATTCCCTTTTGTGGTGTGCACAAGTCAGGGGGCAAGACAACCTCTCTGTGCACATTAAATCTTGGTCTGCAGACAAATTGGTCAGGGCTTGGCCGGAGATTGGTTTGATTTATGGGGTAATTACAGCATTTTGCTGCAGCATTGATATGCGGGGCAGTCTGTGCTTCAGTGCTTGTCTATGGTTAATAACAATGAAGCTGTCAGGTCTCAGAGGCGAGCAGACAAGTCTGATGTTACCGGTGGTATGACGTGTGGTGGCATATCTCATGTAGCAACCACAAGTCATATAGAGGCATGTTATATTACACTGCAGTCTCCAGCATGTCTGCGCATCCAGGCTGAGAGAGTAATCAGATAAGATAATGTAGTCAGGACAGAAAGAAAGAGTGAGAGAGAATGAAAGCGTAATAACTATAACATTCAGTGTCAGGATGGGAGTGCATGCCTTGGAGGGAGGCTCGATCACCCTCCACACTCGAACACACGGTCATGCCTGATGCGCACACTTGCACCCACACTCAAAGTTGAGCTGGAAAGAGCCGAAAGCACCTCTCATAGACAGGGAGGGTGTTTATAAAGCTGTCAGGCTCAGTGCATCTTTCAAGTTGCATTATGGCTGCTCCTAATTGGTGGAGGTGGAGGCACAAGTGGGGTTTCTTGGAGGTTCAGCCAGAGGCTACAAGTCTCATGGCATCACTGCAGCTCGTATTTCACTCCAGTCGGTGGACTTAGAAGGTCGCGCGCATTGACTCACAAACACCTAAACGTATGACATGAATACGCAACTACACATTAGGTGCCCAAATAAGAATTTACTGTTAAGTAAACCACACTCACAAACTCATTTACACTCTTACAAATGTGTAAGCATACAAACGCTCCCATATTCCTTCCGCTGCAGGCACCTCAGGGATGTAATCCCAATATTTTTCTTCATCGTGCACATTAGAGAGTCAAATTCCCTTCAATTGTGTAAATTTAACCCAAGTTATTTACTGTAGAGTTTAAAATCCCTTGACCAAGCCTTTAACACTGAAACATTATGACTTTGATCTGACACGTGCTTAAATTGGTTTCACATTTTGATCTGTTACCTTTAGATGTACTTTAGCGTGTAGCTTTTGGGGAAATATCTTACTAATATTCAGACCATTTTCCTATTAGTGTCCACTCAGATGAAATGTTATCTGCAGATAAACCACTAGATGAGGCTACTGAGACCACTAGATGTCACTAAATCCCACACCCTGTGGCTTTAATGACATATTTAAGATACTGTTGAATTTACTGAACTTGCCCATGCTTTCATGTTAGCTGGCTGCATGGCCCATCGGAGATTATAGCCAGTGTCAGAAGATCTCAAAATGCAGATTCAGAGCAAATGAAAAATAATAATTCTTGCATTGTACAAAGCATAAAATCATATTTTGAATTTAGATAGGCCTGTTTAACTTCTTTTTCTTTTTTGTTTTAAAAATAATGAAACTTTACTTAAAAAAAATAAAATAAAAACAAAGATACTCTGTTGAAGGTGTCATTATAAAAAAAAAAATCACTCAGTCATTCACACGCAGAAAACAGAAAAAGGCTGCAATGTGATATCTGCATGGGAACGTTTTAGATGGATGAGCCTCATTTTCTCATCTCACAATGAGATAAAACTTTTGTCACAACCCTCTCCATTCATCTGGGCCTGGGCCTGGCACTATGAGTGACTGAGGCGGCGCTGGTAATGTGGTGTTCAGTGTCTCGCCCAGGGACACTTTGGCATACGACAGAGCTGTGGATTGATCTGACATTCTGGTCGGAGGAGAAATAACTATACCCACTACATGACAGCTGCCCCCTTGGATATAAACTCTAAGGTAAGAGACAGCTACCAAATTTACCCTGTTGGCTTTTGAGTCATTCCCACCTGTAGCTAGGACAGCAGACACTGCATCTTTAGTCTTGCTGTCTCTTGCAATATCCCATCTAAGCTCCCACAGATGTGGATAAAGTTTTCATCTAATACAGTATGTCCTCTGTGCCCCCTCTTCCACATTTCCATTCTCTCTACCAGCTTCTACTTTGCTGTAGTGCAAAGTGGCGAGCCCTGTCTGATCAGTGAGCTGAGCAGATCCCACTGTGAGGGACTTGAGGGGCTCGACTGTGTGATTAAGCAAGCACTGGTTCCACGAGAGGGCCACCGAAGCAGATGTTCTCATTAAAAATGCAGGCTCTATGAGCGAGGGAGATTGCCTTGTTCCAGGGAAGAAAAAAAAAAAAACCTGGCCGGAGGTTTAAAGTGCTCATTCCTCTCACTTGTAAGGCCAGCCAACTTTCAACGCCTGTACACCCTTTAAGCGATGTGGCGAGAAAAAAAAAAAAAAAAAAGGAATTATTCCAACAGCATCCTGCGATCTCTTCAGTTCGTCGGCAAAAGAAAAAAAATAGATTGCTTCAGCTTCTGTATTGAAAATGTAATTTAGACTGTAAGCTTGTGGTTTCCCACTGTCTCTGGCTTCCTCAGTGGTTCGTTAGAGATCTCAGCAGGGTGTAGCTGTTGAACATCTCATCTGGTGATTGAAAAAAAAGAGGCAAACATTTTATCTTGTTCAGCTTTGCAGAAAAAGACAGATGACTGAATATGAATACTCTGGGTTTGGAGCTTACATACAAGCTGCTGATGACAGCTTGGGATATTCCATGCTTTCCAGCTGGCACCTAGATGGAGCCTACAATTAACATGAAACTACAGTGCACTAAAAAGCAATGCAGCGATCCAGAGGGTGCAACTCCACCTACAGTACGCAGCTGCTTAATAGAATCAGGGATATCCACCAAAAGCTTGTGTAAACCCACAATAAAACAGCAGTGGTCTAAAAATCTTTGTTGAACCCCCAAGGATAATCCCTGGGCATTAAATATTGTCAACACAGACACAGCTCCGTCTGTAATGTAAAAGTTGTTGGAAAGTTAAAGGGGGAATTTTGGGATCTGGTGTGGCATTCTGGCTTTCATCAAACAACAGACACTGGGCTGAGTTTGACGCTTGGCGTACATGCTGCTTACATGTACAGATGCATACTCTACACGTGGTGATGTGGTGCTCCTGTGGGAGGAAAGGTTACTGATGGATTATAGCCCTCACCTTTGAGGTTGACCCCATTACTACCCTTCACCTCTCCCTCCTAATATCCTTTTTTTAACCCACTTCCCCAACCTCCTCTTCTTCTTTTCTTCTGTCCAAGCACACGAACACAAACACACACTAAAACCGTGTCTAATAGCAGTTGCCTCGCCACTCTGGTGCAAGCATGTGAATGATTGTTTTGTTTTTGTATTTTACTTGCATACCATCGATGACACGAAGTTCTATCTCCCAACATTTTCAAAGGGTTCAAAAAATAGCTAAAAATGAACATTGTGTGTACAAACAGACACATCTGGGCTTAATCTCAGCTGTCTTTGGCACTTCTGACACAGTTACGGCATGGTTAGTGCCATGTGGGCCGGACATGTCCCAGTTTGTGAACTGCGTCAAATGTTGGCATGTGTTGTATGAGCCAGATGTGGCCCTAATTTCATAAGCTATTTTTGATAATTATGTAATACGGCAAATATTGTGAAGGCCAGTTGTGCAATAAAGGCCCAAAGAAAACGAAGAATTTGGTCATGTATGTGGCCAAGTGTAGACGGCCACACTAATCTTGAGTCATTGATGGATCATACTCAAAGAGGACATCAAGACTGCCAAATGTCATCTTATGCTCATAGCCTATCCAATCAGCCAATCACATTGCGGATAGACTAAACTGATATTGAAATTGTACATTGAAGACTGTTTCAACAAATGCTGCTTATTCTGCAAAAACAGCCCTTGTAGAAATAAGCCTAATATTCCTAAATTTAGTCAAATAATCTCATATTAAGCAAAGCAAATCTTCCATTGGGGAAAGAAAAAAAAATACTTGGCTAGAATTCTTAAAATTTAATTTCTTTTTTGGCAAAATAAGAGTATTTTCTTATGTAAAACATGCTTAATTAGATAATTTTTCTATTTAGACAAGAAATAATACTGCATTTCTTGAGACAAGGCTTTTTATTTTCTTTCTGGTCTTCCTCCTGTTAGGAAGGCAAAGTTTCCAGGTAAAGTAAACAGGACCACCCCTCATGTAACAGTCATTGTTGATCTGTTAAGTGTTGAAATGACTGGAATTGGACTGGAATTTCTTGTCCTGTTGAGTACGTTAAAAATTCTTCCTTGTTTTGTCCTTCCCCTGATGCCAAATCAGTACCTTGGATCTTCCCTGCACAGAGAGCTCTTTCGGCCACTTTACGGTACCTTCACATGTACACACTGAATTCCTCGTCTGCGTTGGCCTCCATAGACTTTGAATTGGGTGATGTCATTCGCTGTCAAAATGAACTGTGAGTTGTGTGCACTGTGGTCTGTTGCTGTTGCCAAAAGTTGAGAAATGTTCAACTTTTGATGCATTGATACACATGTCAGCCAATCAGGTTGCAGATAAGCAGCTAAATCCAAGCCAATGAAATCGACCTTGGGAGCGGGGCTGTAGTGGCTTGTATCCATCTATGATCAGACTTTGCATTACAGGAAGTTGAAGAAAGGGACTTGACATTTTTGATCAACATTTATGGTCGTACAGAGACACATCTCAGAAATAAATATTGGAAAGAAGTGGCAGAGATAGTGGGTGAATCTGGGTGAATCGTTGTTGTGTGGTTTGGACAGCAGTGATGTATCATTTGCAAACAAGCCAGCTTGAGCTGATGTAGCAAAGAGCCAACTCCAGTTGAGTGAAAGCAGGCTCCCCTTTCTTTTCCTTTCTCTATTCAGCTCACGGCTACTTTTCCGTAAAGCATAGTTACTAGCAGTTAGCTAGTCACCACAACAAATACCCCTCTTCCTGGATATTTTACAGGAAGCACTTTGATTTTTCTCTGATCATGGCAACACAATCAACCCGATGTGTCAGACGTGTGTATGTGTGATATTCGTGTTGTGCTAGCTAGCATCCAATGCAATCACAACATATATATTCTCTCTGCAATTCACTAAACAAATTGAAGTTTTTCAGTGCAGCCAAGAAAACAAGTTTAATAAATTCACATCATCTATCTCCTGATAAGCCTGATAATACATCACAAGTACTGTACATCAGAGATTGCCAGGTTTCACTTGAGTACAAATGAACTTGGGAACTGGGAAAAAAATTCTTACAATAAGAAAAAAAAAAAAAATCTTACTTCAGTCAAATCTAAAAAGAGGAAAAACAAGTTGTTTGGATATGGCACACAGAAAACACAGCTAATGACTTCATAAACACTTTTCAGCTTTTTAAATACAGTATGAGTGACTTTACATAAAATGGCAGATAGTTACCAAAAAGAAACTTACTGAAAAGAAAATCACAAGACACACACACACACACACACTCTGACATATGCACATATGTGCACTCAGATTTATGAAACATTGTGGTTTGTAGCGGCAATTTCAATGATTCCCTGTAATGATTTACCACAGCAATATGAGATGCAAAATGCTGCCAGACATTTTACATAATTCACTTTTTTTTTTTTTTTTTTGAATATGATGCTGATGTCCCATTCTTGGTTGTCGTGGGGAGACAGTTCATTATGCTCAGCTGCATCTCTCTGTGCATCTACATGTTGCATGTGAGTGTAACTCTCCAACGTATATAGTCCATAAAACAAATGGCAGTTGTGTAGAACAGATTGTGCTGTTAAAGGAAACATTGTTGATAACATTCAAAGGCAAGCAGAATTTCAACATAAAAAGTGCAATAACCCCTATGTTACACTGATTTATGCATCCCTGGATGGTGTGCTTCTTCCAATGCTGAGCATTGCCAGGTAGTAAATTAGGAAATGCCTGTTGGCAAAAGTGTTGTACTTGCAGTACACACATACACACACACGAACAAACACACTGCTTATTACTCTGTTCAGACAGAGACTGAGCAGCATTGCCACTGATACACACTTATGCATTCACATGGATACACACGAGATACTTTTTGGATGACATATTTTGAAACCCACATACAGTAAAAACAAATGTTGAAGAAGCTGGATTCCCAGTGCACGCTAAACACACTCTCCTCCTGTGAAGTGACTTTTCAAGCTTGGAACAACGAACTGTCTCGCTCTTTAAAACAAAAACTGACGTCACTGAAAAGGAGGTTAAAATCACAGTCTGGAAAAACACTCATTCCTCACTTATACACACACACATGCATGAACACAACCCTGGGAAAGAAACCATTATGACACCTGATAGGGGAAAGAGATTATGGTGACACTTGGTCAAGTTTTAAAGAGAGCTGTTGTCCGTCACATTCACATACTCCATGCACTCACACACACACATACAGGCAGATACAAGCTAATTCCCAGTATGACTATGCTTTATTGATGGAGATACAAGGCTGCCTATCTGATACCAGTTGTGACAGAGAGAGACTGAGAGTGAGGGAGAGAGTGAACAGGCTGCTGGGTATCATCCATTTATATGCATGCTAATAACAGAGCACATTGGGCTTGGTATGAGCATAAAGATCTCTCCATAATCGGCCATCCATCTTTAAGATGTGACTTTTCCTTCAGACAAAGCACGTCATTACTCAGGCAACACAAATGCACAAACACACCCACCCAAAAACACTTTATCTGCAGTTGTTTCTCTCTCTCATCACCTCTCTGAGGATTGCATGAATTTAGATGGCTCCAAAAGCAGCACAGCTCTGCTCAAAAGGCTCTTTGTGAGCCAGACATACCTTTCAGTGATGAAGCATGTCTCTGTAAAAGACAGTGACCTGAAACTACACACATACCCGCGCTTGTCCACACATGTACAGGTTATGAGATCGCTGATGGAGCTGTGAGTTGCACCGCACAATAAATGTCATCCATGTGTTCGGAGCGGGGGCGGCCTCAGGAGTCCTGCAGCGGTTTGGGGGTCACCGTTGAGGTTAGGGTAACTGGTCTCCAGTGGTCTAGTGTCAAACCTCAGCATTCACAGGCAGACTCACAACAGGAGCTGGGTAGCAGGGTTTGGCTCTCAGCCTGAAACAGAGAACTGTGGGGCCTTTTTGTTACTGGAATGCCACTTTTTGTTTTAGACTGAAACCTAATTGTGCTGGCTTAAATCAGCATAGTTAGAGTGTGACTTCATTCTATTTTGCTCAGTTTCTGCATTACAGAAAGGGCAATTTATAAACCTCACTTTATCTCACTTAAAAATGATTGATTTTTCTTCCATGCAGGTAACTGATACTCAAGCATGTATCTCACATTGCTCTAGATTTCACCATATTCTCATCGCTAGTTGGAGAACTGCGATCCCAAGGAAAGTGAACAAACACACTTCCTTTATAATGAAATAAATTATTATAAATAATAAACAAGTTGTATTTATTCAGTGAATAAATAAGACATGCAGGCATTTTGTGTGCTCATTGCTCATGCATGCATCATTAAAACATCGAAACCCTCATGCACACGGTTACACAACTTGCTCGCTCTCACTCCCAGTAAGAACTACATATGGCAGACTGCGAGCAGGCGAGTTGGGCAGCTGGCTGGTATTAAATTGGATCCCTGGGTTCCCCACTGTTCACTGGGACTTAAATCCACATTAAAGGCATCTCCTATAGACTTGCAGCAGTGGGAGAACATGGACAGTGGCCAAGGAAAAGCAATGCGGTGCCAGCCACACCCCTGGAGGACTGCATCTGCTCTCAGACTACACCCTGGCCCCTTAATGTTCAGCATGACATATCATCTCATGTGCCCATATGCCATTTGTACAAGCTTACATGTACTTTAGCACAGGATCATGCTGCTCTGTGAGGGTAATAAGCTTAAATGAATGTATCTCATATTAAGTACAACAGAGTTGTTGTTTTTTTTGTTTGTTTTTTCCATGACTTTGTGTGCTAAAGACAGAACAACTTGAGACAGTAGAAACATGTTCAGATGCAGGGACCTCCTAATTCATGATTCAAAAAATATTTAATTCGTAACTCAATTTCCTAAGAAAAACAAGAAGTTTTGACATTGTGTAAAATGTAAGTAAAACAGAATTAAATTATTGACCAAATGTTGAGGACCATTGAGGTACCTATTTTTTTGTTTAAGGAATGTGGTAGGATTTTTCAACCATGTCCACATATAACTTCATATTTGGATAAGACTTTTTGTAGATGACAGCAAAGGTCTGAAAATCTTGAGCCCTGAATATTAATTTTCAGTTTTGTCCCTCGACCGCAGAGTTTTCTCCAGATTTTAGGAATCATTTGCTATAATGTGATGTAGATGATGTGATATTCAAGGCTTGCAGTTTTAAGCTGACATTGTTCTGAAATTGTTTCACAATTTGTTGATAGTTTTTTTTCAGGTTGGTGAACTCCTGCCGATCTTGACCTCTGAAAGATTCTACCTCTCTAAGATACTCTGTTTATATCTGATTATGTCACTGACCTGTTGTCATTTAACTTAATTATTTGAAAGATATTTACATAGTTGTTCCTTTTCTGCACTTTTTACTTTTCCAGCCTTTTGTTACCCCTGTACCAACTTTTTATAGATATATTGCTGCCAATGATTTCCAAATAATCTAACATTTTTCATGAAATACCAGATATTTTCAATTTTCAATTCAAAATTATTATGCGTAAAATATACGTTAATGACATTTACATTTTAGAGTTTTCATAATTTTTGTGGAATAGAAGTTAATGGTTCATGTTGAATTATCAGTTTCATTTGAAAGAACATTTGATTTGATTTTTAGTAAGTATCGTCTAGACATAATACATAATATTATATTGTTGTAACATCAGAAATAATGATAGTGACAAAATCTACCGTCTTTTAATTTGCATTTGCATTGCATATTCATATCTATTGAACATTTTTTGCAACAAATGTATCTTCCTGAGTGCGGGTTTCTCCCCAGCTTGCATAGTCCTAGTGCAGGCAATGCAGATGCACTCAGGCTTTGGAGGAAGTGCAATTTGTCTTGTTGAACTATCACTAAATTAATTTTAGAAAGGTCTTTTTTTGGGGGGGTGGGGGTTCAACTTCTGCTATGTTGCTTAAGATCCAATGCCTGGGGCCTCATTTATAAAACTGTGGCTAGGATTACTAAAAATTCACTTAGGCACAAAAAGCGTAAATGGTATGTACACAAAAACAAACAAATCTTTATTTGTAAAACTGCGCACTGTGCATATGCACACCTGCAAGCAGTTTCGTTTCATGAACCACAGAACACCTGAAAGTTTGCAAAGGTTGATTTGCGGTATATTCTGCCCTCAACACACCCACATTCTACCATAAACGGTCAATGAAATGGACCTTGTGAAGGCTTTCTGCATATAAATCACACACATGCACCTGCCTGCCAGTTCTCTATGTGGAGCCAGGCCATCGTGACACTAAATATGTCAGAACAGTGTTTGAGTCACAAATAACTAATAACGGTTCATGGACAAGTTCATCTTCAGAGCACTGATAGCAGCGTGTCTTCAGTCCAGAGTTTCATTTGTGAAAGTGAACATTGCTGTAAATTGTCATTTAATGTTGTTCTCCCACACCAGGAAACTGGATGTGCAGACTGGTCATGCTAAGAGTGCCATCTAATCTAACATTATATCATATGTAATTGTAATTTATCAAACACATGTCTATGTCAGGCTTGTATCAAAGGCGGACACAAGTGCAGACTTTGCAAAAAGAAGAAGGATTTAATCTTTAGGACAAAGGTATGCGTTGTAACGCACAAACAGACAGAGTGGTGTTAGTATTCATGTATGAAACAATACAACACAATCTTGCTGGGTCTGTGCAGGGTATATAGGTAGGAGACCAGGTGAAGCAGATGAAGATAATGATGGCACAGGTGAAGTCCATGATGATGAGAACTGAGGGATTCTGGGAGTTGTAGTGTTGAGACCGGTGATCAGAAGGCTGGC
>JBAMYA010000015.1:7835454-7846771 GCA_037176975.1 Arrhamphus sclerolepis | reverse complement strand
GCTGGGATAGGCTCCAGCAGACCCCTGTGACCCTGCACAGGAAATAGCAGGTATAGATAATGGATGGATGGATGGATAAAAAGGTAGTTCTTGAGCCTTTTTTAAAAATCTCAACAGTCTCTGCAGCCCTGAGGTTCTCTGGCAGGCTGTTCCACAGACGAGGACCATGATACTGGAACGAGGTCTCACCACAAGTTTTTGTTCTAACTTTGGGATTTTTTAGTAAAACCTTTCCTCCAAAGGGATGTGTATGCAAACCATTTAAACATTAGCTTAAAATTCACCGTAATTCCTGTTTTACTTTGAAAGTATTCAGTCTTTTATGTGATTTTCTTTCAACTTCCTGTTTTTCTCCGCTTGTTTTTCATTGGCCCTCCTGTGTGTGTTTATGTTTCCTTGTCTTTCCACTTTTCCCTGCTAACTGTCTTTCTGTCTGTTTGTCTGCCATTAGTTCTGGTGTTCCTCAAGTTTCCTTTTGATGTATATTTAGATTATTTTTTCTTTTCTTGTATTACCTTCCTCGGCAGCGTCTTTTGTTTAAATAAAGGACTTTTATTTCTCGCTCCTGCCTCCTCCCGTGCTCTTTCCAGCGAGTGGCTCCTCAGCTTCTAAATCCTCACCATCATGTGTGTTTTCTTGCATCTGCACTTTTCATCCACTGAGTGAAAGCAGAAATAAAACTGAGCGAAGATTTATTTATCTTTTTATACCAGAAATTTAAGACTGAATTTCATTTATCTTTTTGCTCTTTACTTTAAAGCTGATTCCTCATGATACATGCACCTTGGAGTTTGAAACAAACAAATAAATAAATAAATAAAACAAAGCAAAAACGTCATCATGTGAATATGCTTCACTGGCAGGAAGGACCACATTCATGTAATTACTCATGTTTCATCCTGTTCTGCTTAGTTTCTTGTTTTTTCTTTCTTCACAGCTCTTTTCTTCAATTATATTCCAGACAGGCTCACTCACTCCTTGTTTTTAAATCCTTTCTAACCATATTTATTCTCTTCGGCTTTTAACTCACTTTAAGACAAAAGTTTTATTGAAATTAATTTGTGGCAGGTTGATTCACTCCTTTAGGTTATTCTATCAGGTATCAGGCAGGTTTTTAATACATCATACATTTTTACGTTAGTTACATTTTCATCATTTTATTCTTTGGTTTTTAACCCAGTTTTGAGATGCTGACTTTTATTCTTCATAACTGTAGTTTGCTTCTGCTTCTGTTTTATTCTTCTGTTGTTTTCATTTGTTTTAACTCTTTTGTGTGCAGCACTTTGTCCAGCTACAGTAATTTTAAAGTGCTTTATAAAGAAAACTGAGTTTGAGTTGGGAGAGTTGAGTTTTCTTTTTTAATAAAAGGTCTTTGAATACTGCTGTCTCCTGCAGTCGGGTCCTACTCCAGCAACTCATACCAATGCCTGTTTCAACCTCTGGGTTATAAGTCACAATTCTCCTTTCGTGTGCATGCCATTAGGCATCTTTCACCAATTTTCACATCTCTAACAGTCCAGACACACAGGCGCGATCATCGTGTGCTACCCGTTCTTTTCAGTCCTCTTATTCACAACTTTCTATACACCTCCTTGGGTCTTCTCTCATCAATTCTCTTTCCCCTCCATCTCCACTAAAGCTCCCAGTCTACCCTGCACCATATGATGTATCATTCACATCAAGAGGGCTATTCTCTCTCTGAATGGTAGTGTAATCGGTCCAGCTTTGCTTTTAATAGCCCAAGTGACAATACCTCGCATATGGGGAAATGCGTGCGCGCCTTTCTGCGTCTGACACCTCTGTGGCTGCATGGATGAGCATGGGCAGATGTGCTCAGTGGAGCAGAACTGCCCGAATGTGCCGAGACTCATACATTAATGAGATGGTGACAAAATTCACACTCTCCAATTAAAGAGAGTGAAGCGAGGCCATTTAAAACAGG
The DNA here is from genome assembly GCA_037176975.1 of Arrhamphus sclerolepis. Classification (NCBI taxonomy): domain Eukaryota; kingdom Metazoa; phylum Chordata; class Actinopteri; order Beloniformes; family Hemiramphidae; genus Arrhamphus; species Arrhamphus sclerolepis. Next base: position 7,844,829 of record JBAMYA010000015.1, on the reverse strand, counting down.
AGGAGTGGGAGGAATCAGAAATGACAGCAATATCCTGAAGGGAAGGTGATGATGGGGAGTGATGTAAGAGGGAGATGGAGTAACGTTTCCGATAAATCAGCTAATAAGCGTATGCATATTCACACTTTACATTTCTAATCATAACTGAACTCTCTTGCTAGATATTAAAAAAAAAGAAAAAAGCATACTGTACGTTATTATCAAAGGTATTTACATGTTGCTTCTAAAAGTGAAGCAACCAACAAATGTTCATGCAACATGTGCTTTGATGTGAAGGTCCAACATCACTGTGGTAGGACCTGCAGAAGAAGAAGGAAGAGAGAAATATGTATAAATGCTGGCCGTTCATACATACCAGGCCGTGATGATTTCATTTTACAACCATGTAAGTAGCTTTCCCCAACCTTCAGACATGACCCATATATGTTTTCTTAAACAGCAATGTTTCCACCTTTAGGAACAGCCACAAAGTGAGAGTTCAGGGGCTGATGGGGTGTTGATTTAATAAAGATCATGGTTTGGTCTTTAAAAATGCTTACCACATGTTAGAAAGCTCAATTTTCTGGGCTGACAGGATTATGAGTCCACCAGAGACTTCAAAGACACTTCCAGCTGGCTGCTGCAGGTCACTCTTATCTACGGCCCTTTATCAGACATGTACATCTTCACATTCTCCTGACAGCAACTCAGCATATTGATGTCATGTGTAAATGAGCAACTGTCTTAAAAACAATTCACACGAGCAAAGCCGATGAGGCCCAACGTAAGAACATTTGTGCATCACTTTCAGCCCCGTTATAAATCATGCACAAAAAGTAGTTTCCAGAGTTCAGGAGTAACCACAATATCACCTTATTGAATAAATAACATCACTGATCAAACTCACATGCATACACTGTTCATACTTACATAAGTCACATTATTCTTTACTGTTATGTTCCACAACACTCGTAGTAGCTTCCAGGTCCAGATCAAAAACCACAATACAATCAAATTAGCTCTTAGAGAGTTAAACACAGCTTGTGATTTGGAAATGTTTTATTCTATTTGTGTAAATGCAAAAAAGTGCAATGTTTTTGTTGTGTTTTGGGCAATATTAGACAAGTAAGAACTACAGTACTTTCGTCAAACCTGAAATAGATTTTCTCTTACATGGTAAAGACTATTTTTTTTTTAAATGCCAACATTTCCTGCATTATTGGATGACCCTCCACTGATACCACCATTGCAAACTGGCTTGATAAAATGATTTTCTATGAAACAGTTTAATTTCAACAACCTTTATTCTATTTGATAAAGTGCAAAAAGGCCATTTTTCTGAGTTCTTGGTAGTGATACTATCCTAAACCAGCACTTCAAACACCAGAACAGACTGATTGAATCTGCTGAACTTTTGCTGCAGTGTCTCTGGGTCAGGTTCCAGCTTCACCATTTTCTCACAGTCAATACAAACACTAAAGGACATTATGTAGAGAAACATAACATATTTTTCAATGTGCCTTTCAATTAAAAATCCAACAAAAGACTTCTGAAGCTTAAAGAACCATAAAAGCAATATTTTAATCATATCCAGTATATGCAGCCACAATCACTATCAGCTTTTATTGCAAAATGACAGGTTTTTATCAGTAAAGTCTTACTTTCTATTTGATTTTTTGCTCTTCTGCTATGCTATATATCAAAACTAATATCTGGACATTTTCAGAGCACAAATGTCAACTTGCTTGTGGGGCTAAAGCAAAAAGAGGATCAATAAAGTCATTTCCATTCATCCTCTAAGTAGCATGAATGTCTATTGCATTCTTTAAGCAATCCATTCAGTAGATGCAGACCATAACTCGGCTGGCCTTTGACCATGTTTTGATCCCAATTAATTTAGCAGGTTTGCAGTTGGTGGATTCTGACCAACATGATGTTGGAGCGTGGCTCACAGGAAACCTCCTCAATCATTTTCCATTCAATATAATGTTGGAGTTCACTTCGCCTGGTGGAGTTCATACAGTCATCATTAGCATGAAGTTGAACCACAACCACCGTGCATGAGAATATTACAAGGTAAAAGTAATATAATACAAAAAAAAAGCATATAGGTTGTATGTGGATACATGCGTAGATATTCCAGTTCTCACCAAGTGCGCTCTGTGTGTTTGGTGTGTAGGACCCTTCTGCAGTCGGTATCGATCAACTTCCCTCCCGAGACGCTTGATGCAGCTTGACCCCTCCAGCAACCAACCGGTAATTGATCCTGTAGTACTGTTGTGGATTCCCATGGCACATGGACTCTACATGTATATGTGTGTGTCCTCTACATTTGTCTTTGACTGGGCTCCTAGCAGCATGCCCATCTTACTAACCTTTCCACCGCATTCACAAAGTATCCAAAGGCATACTTCTGTTTTGTTTTTTATGCTTTACAGTTCACAATCCAATGTCTGAGGAAACCTCTCTCATTTCAGCAGATTTCATTCAGACCGTGTTGCAGGTTCACCTGTTCATCACGCAGCCCCTGATTTTATGCAGATGAAAGTAAATCAGAGCTCCTCTGAGCTGTTTCAATGCTCCGCCACGCTCGATTGTGTAGCCATTTTGAGAGAATCACTCAACATAAAAGAGCCCATTTCAGTTCCATCCAGTTCGAGACGGGAACAGAAAAGAGGGGTGTGCCAAGTGAAAACCTCAGCCGGGCTTTTAGAGAAAGATTAACAGCTGCCAAGAAGTGCCCCCCTCTCCCCCAACCCCTTTCCAAATCTACACACTGTCACAAAAAAATGCAGACATACACATAAACACAAGTGTTTTCTAGTCACAAAATCTGATTATCACTCACACAGACAGACAAAGACACTTACAAACTATACTCATAAATACTGAAACTTCAGTCAAGGCTTTGTCAAAGCAGTCTAAGTATCTGCAATTCAAAGTGCTGTGGGTTTTGCTTCTGCCAAATTACAAGCTCCATTTGCCAGCCTAATTAACGGTTCATAGCATTCGGTGAAATTTATTGCCACAAACCGGGTGCGAGCCAAACCAAACAGGATAGACCTCACAGATAACTGTAAACTTGGCCACAGAACCTGACACCTTGAAAAAACAAACTTGTTACAGGGAGTCTGTTTATATACTCCTATTTCCCTCTGCTTCCTCTTTCCTCTTGTTGCTCCTCTTCTCGCTCCACTGTCTCGGCTGACAGTTACTTGACTGTTTCACTTCAAGGTCTTCGTGGCGATGGTTGTTAAGAGGGGAAATCCAGACTCGCAAGCTATCCCTGCTGACCACAATTCATTGTATGTTTGTCAGTGGGTGCCCTTGTGGTCAATACTGTTTAGATGCACATCTGAAATGTGAATCCAGAGGAGAGGGCATAACAGGACACACACACAAAAAAGGGCATGTGTTTCAGCATAATGCTCAGAAATCCACTCAACTATCTCCTCAGTCTCCAGAAAAGAAATTGAAACACACTTCAGCGAACGCAGTTTCAATATAAGCAGGGGAAACTCTAAATTTCATGCTGCAACAAAAGCAGAAAAGTTTTAAAGGCAATTCCAAGTTTTCTGCGAGTTGATTAAGCACAGTACCCACATGCATGTACGATGAAAGATTTCTGCCCAGCAACTGCAGGTTTCACTCCAGGGAGCACCAATTACTTTCTCAGACAAGGTTTCCCTGCTGCCCTCTAAGGTATAAGAAGACCCTTATCGTGTGGATTGAGCATTCTGTCAAACTGTTGCATCATGCAGGTATGACATTCTCTGCTCTGTGTGGTGATTTTTTATTTTTTTATGAAGAGAAACAAACAAGCGATGTGGAGAAGTCAGCAAATATATATTTAACGCGTCTGCATCTTCAGTTAATTTTTAGTATTTTAAAGCTGTTACATACAATATAGAAAAAATGTGTCAGGTTAAGTCTGTAAAAAAAAACAAAAAAAAACAAAGCGGTCTGATTGAACCATCGAAAGATGGTTAAAGAAAAAAAAAAGATCGAGAAAAGTCCTTTTCATGTTTCTAGGCTAGTGTTGCAAGTTTTTGAGTCACTTCTCGTGGGAAGAGCCTTTTGTTGTTGGTGGAATCAGAGTATCAATCAAAGCAAAGTCTAAATGAGACACAAAGGGATGCAAACACAGCTGTGTTGTTAAATGATCAATGGTCTGTTCAAGGAATTAAAAAGAAGAGGCTTGCTTCATTAGCACATGTTCTAAATCTCTAACTCTGGCTGCGTTTGGAGAATATCGCTAAAGGGCACAATTCCAACACAGAATGAGTAAAACAAAGCAAAATAAAAAATAAAAAAGAGAAGAAGAAACGATTGAAACATTAAAGCATTTAAAATGAATCATATAGACTCATGCTGCAATCAATCTAAAGTGCTGAAGTAAAATGGATTTTGCTTCCTACACTTTTGAATTAGTTTTCTCCTCAAACACAATTCCTGCTCCTTCCTCTTACTAAAATAGAGTCTAATACTGAAACTAAGTTTAAAACTGATCCCCGTAAGACCCTAAATCATACAAGTGGGCCACAAGAATTTACAGCAGCAACATGTCATACTCTCCTTAGAGGCTGGCCATTAGTAGAAAAGAAACTGGACCGGGTTTAACTTGTCAGGGATCTTCAAAGAATACTGTGTGGGCCTCTCGGAAGCCTCCCTGGCTGATGGAGAATTATTGATTGTGTGTTCAGATATCTTGAGGCGTTGGTGTGTAACACTGGGGTTTAAATTCAGCCCTGATGCTCAGCCCATGCATAATTTATATAGTTCCCATCAAAAGGTAGAAGCAATGCAAACTAAAGAGGTCTCAAGAAGCTTTTTGGTGAAAGTTTTCACACATCAACAAGCTTTAAGCACAGTATGATTTTATTGCAATAGGTCATAAACCGTGAGAGAAAAAGAAATAAATAAAAACTTACCAACTGAGTGGAGTATCGCTGGAGAACTGGCGGAGGCTTTTGATGTAGCTGTGAAACATACAACTTGATTTATCCTTCATATATGATTTACTTTGGGGAATAACACCAAATGCAGATTCTAGCCAAAGGTATTAATGAAACATTTTAAATGCATGCACAGCTCTATAGCTTTTCCGGGTTAATTTCTCATATATTATAAATAACGGTTTTCTTGAATAGCACACATACACAACTGGTGTTATGTGTAATGCTATTTCTATGGTCTCTCGCTCCCAGTTGTACACGTAAAACCAACACGCATTAGTTGAATAATGAAAGGACCATTCAGATATCGATCCGTCTGTCTGTATTGACCAATGCTGCCCCCAGCTATGCTGTTCCACTTGGTGAAGACATTCATTTAGACAGAGGCACATTGTAATTATGAAACAACAATGAAAAACGAGCTGTGCTTATAGGAATATAGGAATCATAAAGCTCTTCAGCATTGTCAGCACTAAGCATTAAGAAGTTAATCTTTTGAAAAGGACAGAGTACAAGTAGAACAAACAAAAAAGTTTAAAGTAAGCGCAACTTAGCTTGTTAGATGTGCTTGGAGAGGAGATGTTCTTGGAGGAAGTAGGTCTGAAAGAGAATTTCAAAGGTAGAGAGAGATGTTACAACTTTGATATCCTCAGAATTTATTTCCACCATTGGGGAACCACAACTAAAGAGAGTCTAATCAAAGACTGCCTCTCAGTGATAGCATAGCAGGTTCAGTGTTTATTAGAGGAACACAGTGGTCACAAGAAAGATAAGTGTGTAAGACTAGTGTTGACCTTTGGCCTGGGTTCCACCGGGAGCTTTCACTCTGACTTCAGATCCCACCAGTGTGTTTCAGAGGCAGGGTCCTGCCTGCTCAACTGGATTCTTGAGATAATAGATTTAAAAGCAACAGAGTTGGCCAACGTGCTTGACAATCAACCAAGAATCATAATTAAAAAAAATAAGACAACATATAAAGCATAAAGACTAAAAACATGGCCGCACACAGCCACATCTCTCTTCTGCAGCTCTGAACTTTCTTTCTTTTTATAGATCTCCACGTAAATCTTAATGTTGATGAATTTCTCGAATTTTGAACCAAAAATATCATTGATTATGTAATCAACCGCAGCTGCCACAATTAAGCCTGAAAAAAGGAAAAAAAGACAGAAAAGGGGAAAAAGAATACTCCTCCCACAAATCATTGAATTACTGAGATGTGCCTTCACATGGGATTAAAATGATTCCATGACCTCTGTGTTTGTGTTTCCTGTAATAGTGATCAAGACAGATCGCCAGTCTTAAAGCAGCCCAAAGGACCTTTTTTCACATCAATATATGGGTTCAATTTCATTTTAACAAATATTTCAATATTTTTTACAAAACGCTTTCTTGATCCAGCAGTCTGTCTTACCTGCTATCAGCAAAAAAAACTGCCATTGTTACTTTCTGCTCCCGTCCTGGTTGGACGACTACACATGCTTTAACGGCACTGTGTCACAGATCAACAACTATGGACATCAAGAAAGTAATTACTGAATAAAATAATGGAGACTGAGCAAAAGACCAAAGATAAGTAATCTAAGACAGTTTTTTAAAAGTGACTTAACTTAACCTCCACCACGTAAAATGACAAAAGTTCCTTTGTGCTGCTTTGAGTATTAAAATCCTGTCTTTATAATCTTTAGATGTGATAAAGATTCTTACATAAGTCTTTAAAAATAAAGTCTCTCTAAAGTTTTTGCAAAGTTGTCTAGTCTATAGTCAGCATTAGTTTAGATATCTGTGTACAGAGCCAGAAGCATTAGTGAGTTCAATTACATTTGTTCACCTATTGGCAGCCAGTGGAGGTGAGAGAGTTGCAATGCGTTATGTGCCCTTTTTGGTTGATTGAGCACCAGACTTGCCACCTTGTACTGGACCATCTGTGAGGATTCACTATGCATGCGCTGCAGCTCTCAAGGTGAGAGATAACCATGCATCAAGCCTTGGGTGGTATAGTGCTCTGCAACCAGATGCAGAGAAAACAGAGAAACACTGACCATTAATCATGAACACAATAATAAGTGACATAATAAAACTAAAAGTTTCCATTTGTCAAAAATCTCCTTCCTTGGCTAAATGTAAATGTGGCTTCTTTGAAAAAAAATGACAACCTGACATGGCAAGCTGTTCTTAAAGCAGCACAAAGGAGATGTCACTGACCTTCTATAAGTGTGGTGTGAATGAAACAGATATTTTAGTGTGGAAAATATCCTTTGTACTGCTTGACAAGACCTAATACGTAATGTGACATATTTTATTAACATGCTAACAGTAAGTGAATTTCAGTAGCTGAAGTATTCTCTTTTATTAGCATTTTGGGCAAAACTCTAAAAATAGAGAGTGATTTGGTGGAAGAAAAATGTAACAGATTTGTTGGAAAAGAAACATTTAGAAAGCATGAAGATTCAAAAAAGAGGTTTCAGGAAAGATGGCATACTAGTACCAGAGACTTTTAATAATTATTGTGGATACAATGAAAAACCATCTGTGTTTACGGTTTTTGTAATAGAACCGATAATACTTATTTATCCACATTCCCTCTCTGAAGGTAAGAGTTGATAGGATTATTTGCTCTGTTAAGAGCTGGAGGGCCAAATACAAATACAGAAAAGACATTAGTTAATAAGACCAATGAAAGAAAATCCTTAATCTGTCTCTCAACCAGGGTTATAATCTGTAAAATGTCAAGGGAAATTTCCCATAGAATGAATTTATTACTCCTACCCGTGAATAAGGGGGAGAAAGACAATAACAAACTCAGGACAATCTGTCTTCCCCGTGCAATATGCACAAAGTTAAAAAAAAAAAAAAAAAATCTTTAATGTTTCAGTACAACCAAAGATGCATCTTTATGGCTCACAATACCTTTTATCCTAATATTGTGTAACTATAGAAACACCTTTCTTAAAAGTGATTACAATAATAATATTTTCTGTTTTGTCTTTTTCGTTAAGTACATTGAAAAATCACACACCTGTTCCTAATATTAAAATCTGTCCATGGTCAGTTCATGGGTGAAACAACCTCGTTGTTGGAGCTTCCTTGTTGTTGATAAATCTGCTGCTACAGGAACCAAAACATGTAACGGTAGCTCAAAATGCCTTACTCGCCCATTCTTAATGCAAGATTTAGTTTGGCTGTTCAGTGTTGGTACAGTATAGTCTTTTTCTGCCAAGTGACATTTGTGATATGAGCTTACTGCAGCTGCAGGTTCTTCAACACTACAGAAATCCAAGACTCAACCAAATAAAGCTGTAGATCCTTAGTTAATAATGTTGTCACAGGTCTGGGAGTTCTTTTCCCTCTACCAGCATTAGAGATAGATCCTCACAGGCACATTAGTTGGGCTGGCTTCAGACATGAGATCGCAGTGAAAATTGTTAATGCACTTCCTCATATCAGTTGTATTGCCTAGTACTTAAAGGCAGGTTAAGTGATTCAATGTGACTTCTAACTAGTGACTGTATATAACTATGGGCAAACCCTGCCTATTGGTTCCTACAAGAGCTGTTGGACCCACTTTTAGATACATTTAATTCTGCTGCAAAGTTGGTAATTTTAACATGGGAGTCAATGGGGATTTGCTCTGTTTTGGAGCCAGCACCTAGTGGTCAGAAGATGAACTACAAAAACCCCCCAAACATATTTCCTCCTTGAGCTTCAATCCAGAAGAGGGATTTCTGCTGCTTGCTTCTAACCTTGAACATTTTTCTCCTTACCATCCACTAACAACCAATCTCACAGTTAAACATGAGAACGATGATGATGATGACAATAATAATAATACTAATACTACTACTCTACTAATAATAATAATGATAAGAAGAAGAAGAAGAAGAAGAAGAAGAAGAAGAAGAAGAAGAAGAAGAAGAAGAAGAAGAAAAAAAAGAAAGGTTTTCCTGGCTACATAAACTGGAAACAATCAGAGTGGGGAAGCTTGTTCCCCAAACCATAACCCATATTCATCCAAGAACTGACAGGGGGAGGTTTTGTGCTCATGATGAGTCATATTTTCTTAGGAGAGGACAAGAGGGAGGACATAGTTCTGTATGTTATTTACATTTTGTAAAAATATTAACTTGATGTCATGAAGTCCTTTAATTTGCAACAGATATTTTGCTTACTGTGTAAACCTTATCTAATTTATTGTTTCCTATAAATTATTAGGAGAAAAAGGGAGAAAATACTGCCTAGATCACTACTTTAAGGGCAACTTGCAGGTTAAATCAAAAACTGAATGAATACTTGACCGTGTCAGAAGAAGTCTTTTAAAAACATATATATCTAAAAATTACTATGTAAAACAGAATGTAAAACTGAAATTTTAATGCAAATGCACCCATATTAAGCTAGGCTCTGACAGCAGCCTCTTTCCCGTTAGCAACGCGTCATATGA